>CM065732.1:66502311-66529811 GCA_033310375.1 Conus canariensis
GACTATGCTGCTGAATGTAAGAAAGGAACAATTAACAAGTGAAAGAAAATATCTTATGATTTGTTGGTTTCGTTTTTGTTCGGCGGCATAATCATGTTTATCTCAAGTTTGTGACTATTAATTTTTATAAACACACATCTAGGTCACATCATTTCGCGTTTAATATTATATAATACGTAGAAAAATGCATGATAAATGAATACATAAATACATTGACTTCTAATCTATGTTCTCCATATCTCATCGGCCTTTCCAAGAGTAATGCCTGTTGTATTTCAAAAAGAAATAAACAACTGATCACGGAAAACATGAAGACGCGAAGATAAACAAACGATAATGTAGTATCCTATTCAAACAAACAATAATATAGTATCCTATTCAAACAAACAATAATGTAGTATCCTATTCAAACAAACAATAATGTAGTATCCTATTCAAACAAACAATAATGTAGTATCCTATTCAAACAAACAATAATGTAGTATCCTATTCAAACAAACAATAATGTAGTATCCTACTCAAACAAACAATAATGTAGTATCCTATTCAAACAAACAATAATGTAGTATCCTATTCAAACAAAGGTTCACACATGTCGACTCAAACAAACAATAATGTAGCATCCTATCCAAACAAAGGTTCAGACCAGGTCAACTCTTAAACTCCTTCCACACGTGGTTTCGTGTTTTTTTTTTTTATTGAGACGACACTGTCGTTTGTTAAAGCTCTATTCGAAAGGTTACAGTTCAGTTATTAAACGTGCGTGCGTGCGTGCGTGCGTGCATGCGTGCGTGTGTGTGTGTGTGTGTGTGTGTGTGTGTGTGTGTGTGTGTGTGTGTGTGTGTTCAGAACCAGCTAAGCATGGACAAGCAGCTCAACTCCACTGCCCTGCTGACCATCCGTGTGAAGGATGAAGATGACCTCAACCCCGTTTTCTCCAGTCCCCTGTACGAAGGCTCCATCCTGGAGACCGCTGAAATGGTCAGCACAGTTCTCTGTCTGTCTGTCTGTCTGTCTTATGAAAGGCCCCATCCTGGAGACCGCTGAAATGGTCAGTACAGTTCTCTGTCTGTCTGTCTTATGAAAGGCCCCATCCTGGAGATCGCTGAAATGGTCAGCACAGTTCTCTGTCTGTCTGTCTGTCTGTCTTATGAAAGGCCCCATCCTGGAGACCGCTGAAATGGTCAGCACAGTTCTCTGTCTGTCTGTCTGTCTGTCTTATGAAAGGCCCCATCCTGGAGACCGCTGAAATGGTCAGCACAGTTCTCTGTCTGTCTGTCTGTCTTATGAAAGGCCCCATCCTGGAGACCGCTGAAATGGTCAGCACAGTTCTCTGTCTGTCTGTCTGTCTGTCTTATGAAAGGCCCCATCCTGGAGACCGCTGAAATGGTCAGCACAGTTCTCTGTGTGTGTGTCTTATGAAAGGCTGCATCCTGGAGACGCTGAAATGGTCAGCACAGTTCTCTGTGTGTCTGTCTGTCTGTCTTATGAAAGGCCCCATCCTGGAGACCGCTGAAATGGTCAGCACAGTTCTCTGTCTGTCTGTCTGTCTGTCTTATGAAAGGCCCCATCCTGGAGACCGCTGAAATGGTCAGCACAGTTCTCTGTCTGTCTGTCTGTCTGTCTTATGAAAGGCCCCATCCTGGAGACCGCTGAAATGGTCAGCACAGTTCTCTGTCTCTCTGTCTGTCTGTCTTATAAAAGGCTCCATCCTGGAGACCGCTGAAATGGTCAGCACAGTTCTCTGTCTGTCTGTCTGTCTGTCTCATGAAAGGCTGCAGAGTGTATAGACTTTGCTTTTGTGCGGCTCAGGCTTGTGTGTTTAGGCATCGTCAGGTTGCGCTGTCTTTGTTTATCTTCTGTCAAATGTTGATACGTCATAGTTTGTCTTTTGCCCGGATGGGTTTTGGAGCACCTTGTATTTAAAGGCCAGAAATGTACATATCTGTGTTTGCATGTGCGCGCGCGCGTTGTGTAGTGTTGTGTGTGTGTGTGTGTGTGTGTGTGTGTGTGTGTGTTCTTCAATTTGATGTATGTTTACTAAAATTGATTTTACGCCATATAAGTGTGTGTGTGTGTGTGTGTGTGTGTGTGTGTGTGTGTGTGTGTGTGTAGAACACACTGGTCAACATCACTCCTCCCATTTTCGCTGCCGATGAGGATGTCACGCTGAACGAACCGGTCTACTATTCCTTTCACGGTAAGGTCTGCATGAGCACACACTTAGCACAGTGACACTTTGAATTTATCATAACGGATTGGAAGATGTTCTGATTTATTTACACATGATAGGCTGTTGTACCCATGATTTGCTCTTACTAAAACATGATACCAGTGATAGGCGAATATTATTTTCAGGGTTTCTTTCTCAAATGGATAAGCTAGCGAATTCTGTTTGTTTCTCAATATTCAGTTTCGTAATCAGTTTTGCTACTATGGTTTTCGTGGTGTTAAACAAGATCGGTAGTGGTGTTTAGTTAATTGCAAGGTATTCACCTTAATTGCAAAGTGGTTAATTCAGCATGAAAACCCGCCATGACAGCATCAGCACAGAGAACGGGATTAGTCGCTGAACGGGATTTTTGCCGATGAGTGAGCTTATGGAACACCATCAGTTATGAACATGGCGTCAGAGAGCAGGTTAAAGGTGACTTCTCCCCAACACACGCCAAACCTGGCATTGTGATAAGTCCATAGATGTCCTTAATTTGGTAGAGAAACAAAGAGAATGGTATAACGAATGTGGTTTTAATCTTATTCAATTACCAGACTTTGATTTCAAGAAATGCACAAACGTGGCAAAGTGGCCATGGTAAAAGCTGACTGTAGATCATGAACTTGTTGTAGAGAAAAGAAGTGACACCTTGGGGGATGAAAACGAAATTTGGATATGCTTTTCTCTAGGCAGTGCTAAGGTAAGAGTGGAGCCCCCTCCACCCTCTTTCCTTCACTGTGCTGCATCAGTGTCGAGAGGAAGGGGCTATGCCCCAAACCGCTTCGTTAATAACCCATTTCAGTTTCGTTCGTGCTCAAGGTTAACGAGAGACAAGTGTTAAGGGTATGCTAGACACTGTGTCGTGTCATTTACGGCTCATTGAAATGATTGGTATTTTGATTCGTTGATTTGTATGCCCATTTTACCTGTTGTTCATTTGTATTGTTGATAAATAACTCATTGATTGTGTGACTTTTTTTTTTTAACATATAAACATTGTATTAGAATTCGCTTTTTGAGTAATGTCCGCAGTTAAAAGTTTGAATTGATGTAGACACTGCTGTTTGTGTGAAAAGTTTACTTTTTATTACACGTATAATTAACACAGACTTTTTAATGTTGACTTGTCTTTGATTTCTGACTCCCAGTGTAACTATTTGTAAGCCACTTTTTCAGTCCATGTATGATTTGTCCATTAATGTTAAAACTGGACAAAAAGTGTGTTGTGATTACAAATGACACAATACTGACAAATTTTGTTTTATTTGCCCTATGCTTTAGTATATTGACTCTTTGATGACTAATTGATTGATCTGTATCTTCGAATTACTGCAAAAAAAAAAACCACTCTCACGAACACAGTAGCTTGCTTCTCTCTCAGCTGTTTTTCAACTGTTTTTGTCTGGGATAGCTAGACTTTGCATCTTTCAACTTTCTTGGCATGCTGTGTTTTTAGAGTAATAGATTTAATTGATCACAGATTCACATTTCCACTGCTTTTTCATTTATTTTCTCTCAACGACAGCAAACGTTTGATGAATTTGCCTGAAGAGGCAAGAGTTGTGCCTGTTTACGCACATGTTTTGCATCAATTTGTTGACCAAAAACATGTGACCATGTTTGAATGCCAGATAGCTTTCTTCTGTTACTGCTTTCTTTTGTAGTTTCTGTGGGTTCGCGCTTGGGTTCAGAATCTTGCTTCTTAAAAAAAAAAAAAGCTGTCATTACATAAAATTGTTAGCAGGTTTTGACGGGAAAAGATATCAGTGGCCTCTGTTTTAGCAGTTTGAATAAGATTCAACACACACACACACACACACACACACACACACACACACACACACACACACACACACACACGCACGCACGCACGCACGCACGCACGCACGCACGCACGCGCGCGCGCACTCACACACACAGAGACTGTATATTGACTCTTTGATGACTAATTGATTGATCTGTATCTTCTTGGGTTCAGAATCTTGCTTCTTAAGAAAAAAAAAAAGCTGTCATTACATAAAATTGTTAGCAGGTTTTGACGGGAAAAGATATCAGTGGCCTCTGTTTTAGCAGTTTGAATAAGATTCAACACACACACACACACACACACACATACACACACACACACACACACACACACACACACACACACACACAGGCACGCACGCACGCACGCACGCGCGCGCGCACTCACACACACAGAGACTGTATATTGACTCTTTGATGACTAATTGATTGATCTGTATCTTCGAATTACTGTATCAGTGTATGACGGGAAAAGATATCAGTGGCCTCTGTTTTAGCAGTTTGAATAAGATTCAACACACACACACACACACACACACACACACACACACACACACACACACACACACACACACACACACGCACGCACGCACGCGCGCGCGCACTCACACACACAGAGAGAATGTAAGCTAAGTATTTAATACCTGACCAACACGCTGGATGAACGCAGGCCAGGTATTTAGGTAAACCTTGTTCATGAGACCTCCTTACACCTGTTGTTTATGGTTACTTATTCATTCAGTCATACAGCCGTAAACCCCGAGTATGGCGGTTTCATGGTTTGGTTGATGCGATACAACGTACCGGACCAGACTGCACTCAGACACGCCTTTTCGATGACACTGGAATTGACAGGACATGACTATATTGAACGACCAAAGTTTCAGCAGCCTGGAAACAAAGTGAAGGCCGCTGGGGAGGACAGGACGCACGGGAAGGGCTGGGCAAAGTGGGAGACAAAAGAACATCGTGGGGACAAGACACGCATGAAGGGCTGGGCAAAGTGGGAGACAGTAGGAACATCGTGGTGACACACGGGAAGGGCTGGGCAAAATGGGAGACAGTAGGAAGATCGTGGGGACAGGACACACGGGAAGGGTTGGGCAAAGTGGGAGACAGTAGGAACATCGTGGGGACAGGACACACGGGAAGGGCTGGGCAAAGTGGGAGACAGTAGGAACATCGTGGGGACAGGACACACGGGAAGGTTTGGGCAAAGTGGGAGACAGTAGGAACATCGTGGGGACACACGGGAAGGGCTGGGCAAAGTGAGAGACAGTAGGAACATCGCGGGGACAGGACACATGGGAAGGGCTGGGCAATGTGGGAGACAGTAGGAACATCGTGGGGACACACGGGAAGGGCTGGGCAAAGTGGAAGACAGTAGGAACATGGTGGGGACACACGGGAAGGGCTGGGCAAAGTGAGAGACAGTGCGAACATCGTGGGGACACACAGAAAGGGCTGGGCAAAGTGGGAGACTGTAGGAACATCGTGGGGACAGGACACACGGGAAGGGCTGGGCAATGTGGGAGACAGTAGGAAAATTGTGGGGACAGGACACACAGGAAGGGCTGGGCAAAGTGGGAGACAGTAGGAACATCGTAGGGACAGGACACACGGGAAGGGCAGGGCAAAGTGGGAGACAGTAGGAACATCGTGGGGACAGGACACACGGGAAGGGCTGGGCAATGTGGGAGACAGTAGGAACGTCGTGGGGACAGGACATGTGGGAAGGGCTGGGCAAAGTGGGAGACAGTAGGAACATCATGGAGACAGGACACACAGGAAGGGCTGGGCAAAGTGGGAGACAGTAGGAACATCGTGGGGACACACGGGAGGGGCTGGGCAAAGTGGGAGACAGTGGGAACATCGTGGGGACAGGACGAACGGGAAGGGCTGGGCAATGTGGGAGACAGTAGGAACATCGTGGGGACAGGACGCACGGGAAGGGCTGGGCAAAGTGGGAGACAGTAAGAACATCGTGGGGAGAGGACACACGGGAAGGGCTGGGCAAAGTGGGAGTACAGTAGGAACATCGTGGGGATAGGACAGTCGGGAAGGGCTTGGCAAAGTGGGAGACAGTAGGAACATCGTAGGGACAGGACACACGGGAAGGGCTTGGCAAAGTGGGAGACAGTAGGAACATCGTGGGGACAAACGGGAAGGGTTGGGCAAAGTGGGAGACAGTAGGAACATCGTGGGGACACACGGGAAGGGCTGGGCAAAGTGAGAGACAGTAGGAACATCGTGGGGACACTCGGGAAGGGCTGGGCAAAGTGGGAGGTAGTAGGAACATCGTGGGGACACTCGGGAAGGGCTGGGCAAAGTGGGAGGCAGTAGGAACATCGTGGGGACACTCGGGAAGGGCCGGGGAAAGTGGGAGACAGTGGGAACATCGTGAGGACAGGACACACGGGAAGGGCTGGGCAAAGTGGGAGACAGTAGGAACATCGTGGGAACACACGGGAAGGGCTGGGCAAAGTGAGAGACAGTAGGAACATCGTGGGGACAGGACACACGGGAAGGGCTGGGCAAAGTGGGAGACAGTAGGAACATCGTGGGGACACACGTTAAGGGATGGGCAAAGTGGGAGACAGTACGAACATCGTGGGGACACACAGGAAGGGCTGGGCAAAGTGGGAGACAGTAGGAACATCGTGGGGACAGGACACACGGGAAGGGCTCGGAAAAGTGGGAGACAGTAGGAACATCGTGGGGACAGGACGGACGGGAAGGGCAGGGCAAAGTGGGAGACAGTAGGAACATCGTGGGAACACACGGGAAGGACTGGGCAAAGTGAGAGACAGTAGGAACATCGTGGGGACAGGACACACGGGAAGGGTTGGGCAAAGTGGGAGACAGTAGGAACATCGTGGGGACACACGGTAAGGGATGGGTAAAGTAGGAGACAGTACGAACATCGTGGGGACACACAGGAAGGGCTGGGCAAAGTGGGAGACAGTAGGAACATCGTGGGGACAGGACACACGGGAAGGGCTCGGAAAAGTGGGAGACAATAGGAACATCGTGGGGACAGGACGGACGGGAAGGGCAGGGCAAAGTGGGAGACAGTAGGAACATCGTGGGGACAGGACATGTGGGAAGGGCTGGGCAAAGTGGGAGACAGTAGGAACATCGTGGGGACAGGACACAGGGGAAGGGCTGGGCAAGTGGGAGACAGTAGGAACATCGTGGGGACAGGACATGTGGGAAGGGCTGGGCAAAGTGAGAGACAGTAGGAACATGGTGGGGACATGACACACGGGAAGGGTTGGGCAAAGTGTGAGACAGTAGGAACATCGTGGGGACACACGGGAGGGGCTGGGCAAAGTGGGAGACAGTGGGAACATCGTGGGGACAGGACGCACGGGAAGGACTGGGCAAAGTGGGAGACAGTAGGAACATCGTGGGGACAGGACTCACGGGAAGGGCTGGGCAAAGTGAGAGACAGTAGGAACATCGTGGGGACAGGACACACGCGAAGGGCTAGGCAAAGTGGGAGACAGTAGGAACATCGTGGGGACATGACATGTGGGAAGGGCTGGGCAAAGTGGGAGACAGTAGGAACATGGTAGGGACAGGACACACGGGAAGAGCTGGGCAAAGTGGGAGACAGTAGGTACATCGTGGGGACAGGACATGTGGGAAGGACTGGGCAAAGTGGTAGACAGTAGGAACATCGTGGGGCAGGACACATGGGAAGGGCTGGGCAAAGTGGGAGACAGTAGGAACATCGTGGGGACAGGACACATGGGAAGGGCTCGGAAAAGTGGGAGACAGTAGGAACATCGTGTGGACAGGACACACGGGAAGGGCTGAGCACAGTGGGAGATAGTAGGAACATCGTGGGGACAGGACACACGGGAAGGGATGGGCAAAGTGGGACACAGTAGGAACATCGTGGGGACAGGACACACGGGAAGTGCTTGGCAAAGTGGGAGACAGTAGGAACATCGTGGGAACAGGACATGTGCTGGGCAAAGTGGGAGACAGTAGGAACATCGTGGGAACACACGGGAAGGGCTGGGGAAAGTAGGAGACAGTAGGACAATCGTGTTAACACACGGGAAGGGCTGGGCAAAGTGGGAGACAGTAGGAACATCGTTGGGACAGGATACACAGGAAGGGCTGGGCAAAGTGGGAGACAGTAGGAACATCGTGGGGGAGTCACACTACTGAAACAAGTGGGAAACTCCGTAGTAGAAACATACAAAACAAACACACAAGGAGCACCATCCAGGGAGATAGTGTTTACTTTTCGTCTTTCTCCCTTACGTTTTCACGTATGTAGTCAAGTATGGGGAAAATGTTGACTGGGACTGATCAACAAATTTCTTTGAAATGACCACATTGCAAGGTGCGAGAAAATGTTTCTACGTTGCGTCAGAAGTAACGTGGTGGGGCAATCTCATGAAGTTGAAGTTTTCGCATTTATTTTTTAGAGTGATACTTTTGTTTGTGGCTGAGTTGGACAGGCAGGGGTAAGTGTAGAAAAAAAAGGGACAGAGAGAGAGAGAGAGAGAGAGGGGGGGGGGGGGGAGAGAGAGAGAGGGGGAGGGGAGGGAGAGAGACAGACAAACGGAGACGGAGAGAGACAGACAGAGAGAGATGTTTAACGATGTTAAACAGCAGACAATCCATGTCCGACTCTTTTTCCAGGCTCATTCTACAGTTGCGGGAAGGCGATCCGGTTAGGTAGTACAGGTGTGCTTGGTGCTGGAGCAGTACAGAGACAGGCGACAAACATTCCTATTAATGATTCCTTTACACATCACAATGTAACCATTACTCTCCACACTCTAACAGTATGCCGCAGGTTTATATAAAGTGATATACACCAACTGTATACGGGTCCTATGTCTCTGAAAACATTTGGAAATTGGCTGTTTATGGTAGGTGTTTGGTGGTTGTTATTTTTTTTAACGAGAAACGAGATGATGTCCCAGGGGTTGGGTCAGTTCGGGGCATGATGTGTTGGGATGTGTTGTTCAGGGTACGGGCTTGACGAATGGGAGGCTTGTGGTATATCGCCTAACTCACCATCACCTGTATTCTTCCCTGCTGTCACCACTTAAACCGGACAAAGGGTGTAGGGAACATACATTGATGATTATGTCAGAAATGCATGCAAATATTTCTTTTTCAAATTTAAACACACACACACACGCACACACACACACACACACACACACACACACACACACACACACACACACACACACACACACACAATCATGCGCGCGCACAAATACACACATTTACACACGTTCATGCGCGCGCGCGCGCGCGTGCACACACACACACACACACACACACACACACACACACACACACACACACACACACACAATATATATATATATATATATATGTGTGTGTGTGTGTGTGTGTGTGTGTGTGTGTGTGTATGTATCTATATATGAAATAGAAATTCAAGCGCAATTTATTGACAACATCAAGTCACGCTTCTACGTCCCGACATTCTGAATGGAATGATTAACACAGTCCAATGAAATGCTCAAATATATATTTATAAGTTAATTAACATTTTCGCAGTTTTCCATTCCACTCACAGCATCACTGATGGATTGCATCGAAGTTAACTCTTAGTACATCTTTTCTGTGTACCATTGAAGTGAATCTACAGCAACACTCTCGCTGTGCATGCAGCTTTCTCAGCGCACCCTATCCAGACTGAAGCATGCCTGTGTTTGTGTCCTGCTCTAGATGTACCGTACTTGAAGAGGCACAAATGGAGCAGGAGTAAGTTGGACGTCAGCAGCGTCAGCATGATGCGTGTCCAAATGTTGTGTGTCTTCTTTCGTGAAAAGTTGTCGTCTCGTTTGGAACACTTTCTTTCTTCCCCATTTGCACCCGTCCCGTCTTCATCATTATCACACAGTATACAATAGTCACAGAGTGTGTTGAATCAGAACAGTACAGTACACCAGAACACCAAGGAAGTGATGCCGAAGGCGAGGCAGCGTCTTCGGTGAAGGGCGGTCTATCGGCGGCCTGTGGACTGCTGACATTGTTAGTGTGTTATGGGGCCTGAGCTGGGAATGACTTAGATTGAGCGGCGAGAGCAAACTGCTGCTGAGAGGACACAGACGGCGAGGCCACAAGCACACATGCAGACAAACGCACAGTCTGTCACTAGACAGAGAAACAAAGGAAACGGGAAAAGTACTAGGAAATCGGACTAAGATGTGCACCTGGGCGTGGTGTTTTGGTGTGTTGTGGAGTGAAGTTGTGTGGAATGCACACAGGTGTGTTGGACTCGGCAGTAAGCGGTGGCACACTGTTTTCTTTTATTCTTCGCTACTTCGTAAATGTCATTTGAGTACAGTGAACTTTTTTTGTTACGTGGTTTTGTATTGGAAAGTGAAGAAATGTTTGTGATTAGGACTTATACTGTGCGTTTTCTCTCTCTGTCGTTCCATCTGGTCATTTATGTAAGTTTGCTGATTAATATTGAAAAAAAAAACCTTTGTATTTCCTTTGATTTTTGGCTCTTCTCTGTATGTAAGCCTTGGTAGTGTAGGCGACTGAGTGAGTGTTGTTTAAAGCGAACCGAACACTTGTGTTGTTTCATGCTTCTTGTTTCTCTGTGCGTGTTCGGTTCCAGACTGGCAGCCCTACTGTCTTTTGCACCTGTAGTGCTAATTGTTGCTTGTGTCTTGATCACAGATCAGTTCTTTCTTTGCGACAGAGGTAAAGGAGCCAGCAGGTTGACAGTTGTCCCTTTATCTTCAGCTTACCTCCCCTGCTCCCTCTATAATCCTTCGACTGTTCCTTCTTCAGCTTCACCCCCCTAATCATGCCTCCTTACTCCCCGTTTTTCTTTCTTTTTTTCCTTCTTTTTCTTTTTTTTCTTCTTTTTTTGTTGAGCTGCTTGGTGGTGGGGTCATTGCTTTTTCCAGTTGTATGTCTGCTTTTCAAATGGTTATCTCTGTTTTGAATTCAAATAAATGTAGTGTTGTTTCCTTCGGTATTCCTTGACTGTCCTGCATGTAGATGAATGTGAGCTATGGACCCCTACATGATGCGAAGGTTGTGTTTCACTTGCAGAGAGTTGGCCTGTCATCCTTCTTCCTTGTTTAGTTCATGACGGTATACATTCCTAATCTGGCTTGTTCACATAGAATGTTGCCGCAAAGAACTGCGTTGCCTAGTTACCAGTCTTAGCTGCAAGACGCGAACGGATTTAAATACTATTCATTCATTCATAAATTCATTTATATACTCACTGTTCGTTTATTCGTAAATTCATGTCTATATTCACTAAAGGCAGATTGAAACTGTGATGTAATAGCTCTGTGCACGTACTTATTTATCCAGCATTTAGCTGATAGCCGATTTGTATTCCACATAGTATCCACCATCATTTTTCGTTTGAAACGAAACGATAACACCGTTATATGTGGGATAGGGGAAGAAAATATGTTCACTGCTGACTGAACGAGGACAGGCTGTGGCGTCACTGTATAACCCGTCATCCCAATAGTTCTGCGATCAATGCGCATTTACATGCAGCTGTTCTGTTGTTTTCGTTTTTTTGTTTTTTGTTTTTTTTAAATAATATTTGATTCATGGATTTTCTTAATTCAGCCCTTTTAACGATTATCGCTTTTCTCGTCTTGGCGCAGTCAATGCACACCTTTATTTACGACCTGTCTGTTAGCTTGTGTATTCCTTCATAGTACCGTTCACTTAGCAACGTTCACAGTAGAATTCACTTACCGCTGTCATGAGGCAGCCGCTCGGAATCTTCTTCACTTAGAGAATCATGCTGGAAGCAGCAGTCGTTTACTGATGCTACTCCATAAAAAAAGGAAGGCAACGATCAGTGATGTTTTATATACCTCAACAAGTGAAATGCGTTTCTAGAAATTTTGACTTGGCTTGCCTTTCACGTTTTTGACGTGGAAAATTGTGTTCAGAACATGATGAATCTTACTTGCAACCGAAAGATTTCTTCTTTTGTATTCAGAACGCTTACCAGGTATGCCTTTCTCGCTACTTTACAAATGTTTTCTAACAACTGAGTTTGTAAGCTCGAAGAGAAATAGTTTCAATTTTTTCCCTTATCATTTTTGTGCAGTCTTTTTCCAGTTTCGAAACAATTCGCTCTTGGTTTTGCCAACACTCATTTATCGCTCTTCTTTGGTACTGAAAAAATACACAAGCTGCGTATTCTCTCACACCTTGCCGTCAACCCTTTGTCACTAATTCATAACCATCCTGGTCATAATCACACTCACCAACTATTAACCTATCCACATACTATTTGCATGTAAGCGTGCGCGCGCGCGTGTATCTATGTGCACGTGCGTGCGGGCGTGCGTGCATGCGTGCGTGCGTGCATGCGTGCGTGTGTGTGTGTGTGTGTGTGTGTGTGTGTGTGTGTGTGTGTGTGTGTGTGTGTGAATGCGTGCAATCTTTGATAATTTGCTGGGTGTGGCTTCTCTTTTTCAACATTGTCCTTAATGCATTCCTGTCCTTGGTTACCCATGGCACACAGTAGCTTGACCAAGGTGATGTCAGCGCTGTGGTCAAATGTTACCTAAGATGGTTTCAGCTATGTGGTCCAGTATTAGTGAAGATGATTTCAGCAGTGTGGCCCAACATTACATGAGCTGGATTCAGCACTGTGGGTCCAGTATTACCCATGGTAATTTCAGTATTGTGGTCCAATGTTACACCAGCTGATTTCAACAGTGTGAACTAATATTACCCAAGCTGATTTCAGCAGTGTGGTCCAATATTACTGGAGATGACTTTGGAAATGTTGTTCGACATTTCCCGAGCTGATTCAGGAATGTGTCCCAATGATACCCAAGGTAATTTCAGCATTGTGGCCCAATATAAACCCGACTCATCTCAGCAGTTAGGTTCAATCAGCCAGATAGAAAGATGTACCATCAAATGAAATCATGCACGTTGTATAGTTTTACCTTTGTGGAAGAGGGCCAGGATTAAAATATACGGCTTCGTTATAATGATATTCCTTGAAAAAAATATGCCACAGGTCAGCTCCATGTGTTACATCGTCTTATTACTTAACAGTGCGTTCATTGACATTTTCACGCCCAAACGATTCCATGTTGAAAAAAAAAAACCCAGTGTCCTGCAGGTATTGTTGAAAACAAACTTCAATGATTTGATCACTGAAAATATTGAGAGAAGAGGTTAATCAGCTCTTCATTTGTGTTCAGTCGTTGTTGATTTTCCTTTTAAAACTAGATGCACAGAACCGCAACAGCAGGAAGAACGTGAACACATAGTTCTTTTTCAGACACGGTGGGTATTGGCTTGTGTGAACACATGAGTACTTAATCCAATTGTTTGTTGATAGTCTTGGACAGAAATTCAAAGCCTGGACAAAGCGCTGGCGTTATGAGTTAGTCACATGTGATCTGAGGTTTTGCTGAACTTAACCCCTCGCCATCATACAGTCATTTCTTTTTTCGCTTTGTGACACAGAATCCATGTTGTAGAGAAAATGGACGAATTTGCCAGGAACTGTCTTCGGAGAAGATCAAGTATGCTCCTGTGCAAGAAATTAAACCCCAGGGCGGGGAAAACACACCCGTTGGAAACCGTCTAACCTTCCTCATATCACCGAGAGATACTGGCCGTCTTTGCAGGACTCGTTTATAAAAGAAAGAAGGAATCCCGTTCGGGAATGCAAACATTAAAAGAGCAGCAATAACAAACCAACAAACAACCCGAAGACATTTTGTTCTTAGCCTAGAAAGAAATACTACTCAAAATTGACAATATTCATGTATGTTTGCATTGCCGGGCGATGAAAAAAAAAAATCGACAGAGACACATGACAAATGGATATGATGTAATCATCGATTAATTATTCTTTCATGATATCACCTCATTAAATCCTGAATGTATTTGCGCGAGGGATGGGGGCCATCCCAACGATGCAGCGGATTTCTGATCTTTTCCCTTCCTCACACTGGACATTAATATTTTCATATGGTATTGGTTATGCCACTGCACTTTTGAATGCAACTTTTCCCAGTCTATTTTCAATCCCATGTGTTTCAAACGGTTTGTAATCGGTTTGAAGAATTCAAGCTTATTGATGTAATCACAAGCGCATTTTAAAGAAAGTCGGTTCTGTTCCTGGCATATTTGTGATGCTTGCATTTTCATATGTATTGCTAAGTGTATTGACATAAGCATTTTTGGTTTGAACTGTGTAAGTTATCCTAACGGATTTTATCAGGCAGACGTCATTTTCCAATTTTATGCTTCTCGTTATAGGAGAAATGTCTCATTTATATGTATAAAGATCATTGAAAGTTGTGTAGTACACATTATACAAGTGTATTGTAGACATATTGATATATGTTATGAACCCTCGGAAGACGATTAGGTCTGAGTACGAGCATGAACACATGTGTGTGCACGAGTTTGGGCTGTGTGTGTGTGTGTGTGTGTGTGTGTGTGTGTGTGTGTGTGTGTGTGTGTGCGCGCGCGCGCGCGCGCGCGTGCACATACGTTAGTGTTTGCTCGTGTGATTGCGCATAACCATACAAACATACACAGACGATTGCCTTCATATCTGTGTTTATGTGTACAGATGTGAACCATCTAATGCATGTCTAGTCAATGTCCCTGCTTCTGTCTATCTATTAGCCTCTCTCTGTCTCTGTCTCGGTCTGTCTGTCTGTCAGTCTGTGTGCATGTGTGTGCGTTCGTGCGTGCGTGAATGCGTGCGTCCGTTCATATTATCAAAACAAATGATTCCAAAGAGTTTTTTGACCGTGTGTGTACGAGCTTTTTTTTTCTTATTCGAGTTGATTTAGTCAGGATCATAGCTTTGAACTAAAAAGACGTTTGTTGTTTATACAGAGCTTTAGCTGTAGGTATAGTAAACACCATCATCAGTGCTTACAGAAGTGTTTGTATCAGATGCATTTTGCAACAGCGGTTTCGTTGTTAATTGTTGCCTGTGATACACCCACTCTTCTTCCTTAAGGGATGTGTCTGAAGTATAACATTGCCTGATGTAGCTGCAGTGTGCATTAGTTAGTAATATGTGTTGGTAACGTTGAACATTTGTGTTTGAACATTGGCACATTCTTGATTTAGGAAATGTATGCTCAGTTATCAATTAATTGTTATTTGTTGAACACTGTTTGCATTTCATCGATCGGTAAATGCGTAACTACCCAATGTTTATTTGAGTAACTGATGAATTGATGTGATGTTTGGATTTTTTGATGGCGACTAATCGGCAGATAAAACATCTTGGTCAGTTTTTCGATTTTTTTAATAGATGCTCAGAGTTCAATCAAATCGATGGCTAAATAATTGGCTAGTTAGTTGATTGAAAGCTTAATCGATCGGATTGAGTACCGACTGTATATTCTCTGCAGAATTTTTACGCTTAGTAGATGCTTAGAGATCAGTTAGACTAATACTTAATGATCTTTTTTTGACCGATGTCAACATGGCCCTTTTATTTCAAAGAAAACTTTTGAATTCAAACATATTAACAACAAGCACTTTAATACATTGCAGACCATGTGCTATGACCATACAGGATTTCGTGTTTTCAAACAGACGCATTCATTCAAGATTTAATCACAAAAGTATACAAGTTTAAGAAATCACAAACCTTATGATATTTTCCACTGATTCCTATTTGATACTCTGACATATCGTTGATTCATTTGTTGACCCCTAAGACAATGCTAAACGCTGTAGATTCATGACCCGATCACTCTGTCCATGTCCTGAGAGTGTAGCTGAGGTTTGCTGTCGACAGATGCGCAGAGCTCACAGAACGTGTTCAGCATTGACAACGAGACGGCAGAGGTACGGCTGGTGGGCCCCGTCAGTCCTTCCAAGGTTTCCGTCGTCGTGCAGGGGGGGGGGGGGGGGGGGGGGGGGGGGAGGGGGGGAGGGGGGAGGGGGCTGGGCAGCAGCGGTCAAACGCTGTGGTAGTGCTGTATCCTATCTGTCTGTCTGTCTGTCTGTCTGTCTCTCCCCCCCCCCTCTCTCTCTCTCTCTCTCTCTCTCTCTCTCTCTCTCTCTTATAATCCACTGAACTTTGTATGTATTTTAATCTCCCCCCCCCTCTCTCTCTCTCTCTCTCTCTCTCTCTCTCTCTCTTATAATCCACTGAACTTTGTATGTATTTTATCTTTTCTTCTCTCTCTCTCTCTCTCTCTCTCTCTCTCCTCTCTCTCTTTCTCTCTTTCCTGCCCATCTTCCCTCCCTTCTCTCTCTTTCCTTCATAATGCATTGAACATCCACTGCATTCAATCTCTTGTGCAGACTCTCTCTCTCTCTCTCTCTCTCTCTCTCTCTCTCTCTCTCTCTCTCTCTCTCTCTCTCTCTCTCTCTCTCTCTGTGCATTCTTTTCTTTCTGACACAGGAACGTGCACCATAACATTCAGAGAATGCTGCTCGACCTGCAAACTTGACTATCATCTGCAAAAACTTATTCCATTTTTAGATTATTAGATGTTTATTTAAAAACAACAACAAAAAAAAACAAACAAAAAAACGAAGTGTGTATTGCCCGATGTTTCAGGCTACCCAGAGGAACAACCCATCGCGCTACGGGGTGGCGATGCTGGTGATAACGGTGGTGGGGGTCAACTCCAACGCCCCCAGGTTCGAGAGGTCCGTGTACCAAACGTTTGTGTCTGAGGCCATGCCTGCCGGCAACGTCGTCCTCAGCGTGTCCGCCACTGACCAGGACTTTGTGAGTGGGCAGCTGGGGGTAGGGGTGGGGGTGGGAAGTCGGTGTGTGTGTGTGTGTGTGTGTGTGTGTGTGTGTGTGTGTGTGTGTGTGTGTGAGAGAGAGAGAAGGAATTTGTAGATGTTTGACTCAAGTATTTGACTTAAAGGAAGGGACGACAGTTGAGGGGAATGGGGGTGGACGGGAGAGAAGATATCGAGAAGATAAGATGCTACACCGATACAATCGAGGGGGCGGGGGGGGGGGGGGGGAGTGGATGGTGGAGGGAGATGGTTTTAAGGTGAGTCATTGGCTAATTTTTTATCCCGACCATAAAAAGTCCGTCATAGTTTCAAAACATAAAAACGGGAACAAGAGAGATGTGCAGAGACGATGGCAGCAGACAGACATTAAGGGGAAGCAAACGTTGATAAACTCAGCTGGTTTCTGGTTAAGTTGCGTTAGCTTCCCTTGTTTGGTGTTCCAGCGGTCGGCAACAAAAAATAATGGTTGTAATTTCTGAATTTCATCTGGTTTGTTTGTTTTGTTTTGTTTCGAAATGTTTAACATTCTACCGGAGTAGTAACTGTTTGATGACTATAAAATGTCACGGAGGATTTGGGGCGGGGATGGTGGTGGTGGTTGTCAGTTACTGAAAGGGGACAGACGGGGAACAGGTACGAAAAATGATGAGGGGAGGGGAAGTAACCGGTGAAGACATCAATGAATTATGCGCGCACTCCTTTTTCAGGGCGCCTCCATTCGTTACAGCATGGTCGATGACAACGCAGACTTTGACATCGACGCACAGAGGTATTGAAGACATTGTTATGTTCTGATAAATTTTTCACTAGACAGCAGTATTGCCCCCCCCCCCCCCCCCTTCCAACACACACACACACACACA
Source organism: Conus canariensis (assembly GCA_033310375.1). NCBI lineage: Eukaryota > Metazoa > Mollusca > Gastropoda > Neogastropoda > Conidae > Conus > Conus canariensis. The sequence goes on from CM065732.1 coordinate 66,519,961, forward strand.
CACACACACACACACACACACACACACACACACACACACACACACATTTACACACTTGCTCACCCACACAAAAATGATGACATGAATGTTTGATTGCAAACACACACACACACACACACACACACACACACACACACACACACCTCTCTCTCTCTCTCTCTCTCTCTCTCAATCTTACGCACACACGCACACATACACACATGCACCCGTGCACACACACACACACACACACACACACACACACACACGCACACACACACATACACACGCGCGCGCGCGCGCGCACCCACGCACGCACGCACGCACGCACGCACACACACACACACACACACACACACACACACACACACACACACACACACACACACAGAGGCGCAGGCACACACACTCGCATGCACGCTCACGTTTTTTAGAGCAAAAAAAAAAAAGTGATTTTAAACATGTAAAATAATGTTAAAAATGTAAAATAAAATGTAAAAGAAGCGCGTGCGCGCGCGCGCGTGTGTTTGTGTGTGTGCGTGCATGCACACGTGTGTGCGTGCGTGCGTGCGTGCGTGCGTGTGCGTGCGTGCGTGTGTGTGTGTGTGTGTGTGTGTGTGTGTGTGTGTGTGTGTGTGTGTGTGCACGCGTGCGCGCGCACAATTCATGAAACGTGTATGTTTTACACGTTAGTTTCTGTATGTTAGTTGTTTTGTCTGTTTGTTTTTTTTCAGCGGTGAGATCAGCTTGAAAACTCCACTGGATTACGAGACGACCAAGGCCCACAGCTTTGACATCATGGCTTCCGACGGAAACATGGTGAGAACGAAGAGCTGTGTCAGAGGTTAAAGGACACGCTGTGACAGAGGTCAAAGCACAAAGCATGGCAGAGGTCAAAGGACATAATACGGCAGAGGTCAAAGCACATGCTACGGCAGAGGTCAAAGGACATGCTCTGTCAGAAGTCAAAGCACATACTATGGCAGACGTCAAAGCACATGCTACGGCAGAGGTCAAAGGACATACCATGGCAGAGGTCAAAGTGCATGGCCATGGCAGCGGTTAAAGCGCGTATCTTTGGCAGAGATCAAAGCGCACAGCTGTGGCAGATACAATGATGATACATGTCATGACGACAACAATAAAAAAGAAAGTGGTTGAAACGTTCGCCTACATAGCAACAAGTCCCTTGATAACGTAAATCGAATCTCGCACAAGTATTTTTTTTTCTTTTGCCCCCCCCCCCCTCCCCCTCCCTCTCGCGTTGTTCTTAAACAGGGGTTCTAGCGCTGGTCTTTTGAATGGGCCGATGAATGCGCAACAAGCATTTAGCACAGGTAAAGTATCCCACAGCAACAAGGGAACTGTTTTTGGCAACATTTTGCAGGAGAAATCCACGCATACAGCAGATAAAAACCATAAGAAGACACAACAAGGGCCTGGACCATTTAGACATATCTTGTGACATTCAAGCTGTGCAAAACAACGATAATGATGATAACGGCTACAGTGCTTAAACATATAATTGCGATTACTGTGTGACAAAGGGCATTGATGGCAGGAATAAAAAGGCGATGATGATGATGATGATGATGGTGACGATGATGATGATGATGATGATGACGATGATGATGATGATGATGATGACGATGATGATGATGATGATGATGATGATGATGATGATAGTGACGACCTGTATTCTGTCCATCAGGAGTCGACAGCGACGGTGGAAGTGACCGTTGTGGATGCCAACGACAATGCGCCCGTCGTTGTCAACCAGACACTGTCTTTTGACGCCGAGAGGGATTCTACGGGGGTCGTTGCACATATCCAGGTTTGTTGTGATAATTGTTAAGGGGGTCATTGCACACGAATAGGACTGTCGTGTTAATTTTAAGGGGGTCGTTGCACACATCTGGGTTTATTGTGATAATTGTTAAGGGGGTCATTATACACGTATAGGACTGTCGTGTTAATTTTAAGGGGTCGTTGCACACATCCAGGTTTGTTGTGTTAATTCTTAAGGGGGTCATTACACGCGTATAGGATTGTCGTGTTAATTTAAAGGGCGGAGTGTTAGCGGGCGGGCGGAGGGATATGAAACGTATGGTTTGTTGTTGTTGTTGTTGTTGTTGTTGCAATGCGACCTCTGTGATGAGACGCCCTTCCCAATGTTTCTTTTTCTTCTCTTGTGTGTGTGGATCTTGTGCCCTGCGTCTTTATCATCAATCTTGTGTCCTGTATCTTTATCATCAGTGTTGTGCCCTGTGTCTTTTATCATCAATGTTGTGCCCTGTGTCTTTATCATCAATGTTGTGCCCTGTGTCTTTATCATCAATGTTGTGCCCTGTGTCGTTGTCATCAATGTTGTGCCCTGTGTCTTTGTCATCAATGTTGTGCCCTGTGTCTTTATCATCAATGTTGTGCCCTGTGTCTTTATCATCAATGTTGTGCACTCTGTCTTTATCATCAATGTTGTGCCCTGTGTCTTTATCATCAATGTTGTGCCCTGTGTCTTTATCATCAATCTTGTGCTCTCTGTCTTTATCATCAATCTTGCGCCCTGTGTCTTTATCATCAATGTTGTGCCCTGTGTCTTTATCATCAATCTTGCGCCCTGTGTCTTTATCATCAGTCTTGTACCCTGTGTCTTTCTGATCAGTCTTGTGCCCAGTGTCTTTATCATCAATCTTGTACCCTGTGTCTTTCTGATCAGTCTTGTGCCCAGTGTCTTTATCATCAATCTTGTGCCGTGTGTCTTTCTGAACAATCTTGTGCCCTGTGTCTTTATCATCAGTGTTCTGCCTGTGTCTTTATCATCAATCTTGTGCCCTGTGTCTTTATCATCAATGTTGTGCCCTGTGTCTGTATCATCAATGTTGTGCCCTGTGTCTTTCTCATCAATGTTGTGCCCTCTGTCATTCTCATTAATATTGTGCCCTGTGTCTTTCTGATCAATCTTGTGCCCTGTGTCTTTATCATCAGTGTTGTGCCTTCTGTTTTTATCATCAATGTTGTGTCCTATGTCTTTATCATCAGTGTTGTGCCCTGTGTCTTTATCATCAGTGTTGTGCCCTGTGTCCTTATCATCAGTGTTGTGCCCTGTGTATTTATTATCAATGTTGTGCCCTGTGTCTTTATCATCAGTGTTGTGCCCTGTGTCTTTATCATCAGTGTTTTGCCCCGTGTCTTTATCATCAACGTTGTGCTCTCTGTGTTTATCATCAGTGTTGTGCCCTGTGTCTTTATCATCAATGTTGTGCTCTCTGTCTTTATCATAAGTGTTGTGCCCTGTGTCTTTATCATCAGTGTTGTGCCCTGTATCTTTATCATCAATGTTGTGCTCTCTGTCTTTACCATCAGTGTTGTGCCCTGTGTCTTTATCATCAGTGTTGTGCCCTGTGTCTTTATCATTAATGTTGTGCTCTCTGTGTTTATCATCAGTGTTGTGCCCTGTGTCTTTATCATCAGTATTGTGCCCTGTGTCTTTATCATCAGTGATGTGCCCTGTGTCTTTATCATCAGTGTTGTGCCCTGTGTCTTTATCATCAATGTTGTGCTCTCTGTCTTTATGATCAGTGTTGTGCCCTATGTCTTTATCATCAGTGTTGTGTCCTGTGTCTTTATCATCAATGTTGTGCTCTCTGTCTTTATCATCAGTATTGTGCCCTGTGTCTTTATCATAGCGTTGTGCCCTGTGTCTTTATCATCAGTGTTGTGCTCTCTGTGTTTATCATCAGTATTGTGCCCTGTGTCTTTATCATCAGTGTTGTGCCCTGTGTCTTAATCATCAGTGTTGTGCCCTGTGTCTTTATAATCGGTGTTGTGCCTGTGTCTTTATCATCAATGTTGTGCCTGTGTCTTTATCATCAGTATTGTGCCTGTGTTTATCATCAGTATTGTGCCTGTGTCTTTATCATCCGTGTTGTGCCTGTGTCTTTATCATCAGTATTGTGCCTGTGTCTTTATCATCAGTATTGTGCCTGTGTCTTTATCATCCGTGTTGTGCCTGTGTTTATCATCAGTATTGTGCCTGTGTCTTTATCGTCAGTATTGTGCCTGTGTCTTTATCATCAGTATTGTGCCTGTGTCTTTATCATCAGTATTGTTCCTGTGTCTTTATCATCAGTATTGTGCCTGTGTCTTTATCATCAACGTTAAATTAATTACAGAACCCGAAGTAAGCGCTCTCACCACCTCCTCCTTCACCCTCCCCCGCCCACCCACCGCCGTTTATTCCGGACATTCCTTCTGTATCTTTTTTTTCCGTGGCTGCAGTTTAGACATCTCAATGAAAGTTTGGGACACTTCCTCCTCCCACCCCCCCCCCCCCCCCCCCCCCACACACACTCCTTCCCTGTCTTCTCCCGCATATTGCACTCTTGCTCGACTGTCGGCAGCCAGAAGAAGTGTATGCTACATGATTAGGCGTACCTCCATCTTGTTTTGTGCTAGCGTTACGAAGGGCGTGAAAACGCCGTGACTGAGTTCTGAGCTGTAGGTCCCGAAAACTGGGACCTCGCTCACAGCAAAGTTTACCAGAAAAATGAATGAACCGCCGAACGAAAGAGACAAACAAATGACAAGACAAAACATGACACACTAGTCTTCTTCAGTCAAGACAAACAACATTCTTGCCTAAAGAAGACCAAGGAGGTCGAAACGCGTCATGTTTTGTCTTGCAATTTGTTTGTCTTGCCTGAAGAAGACCAAAGAGGTGGAAACGCATGTTTTGTCTTGTAAAAATGTGTTCGTCGTTTTCGTTCGGCGGTACGGTAGTTTTTGTTTTTAAGTGTATTCCAATTTCCGCCTGCAGTCCCCTCGCTTTGAAACTGACTCAAGTCAGTCCGAGGCCACGACATGTATTCGACTCGGTTTATTTTCAGCCTCGTGAAGCAGGTCTGAAACATGGTGAGTTCTGTGTCAGCGAAGACAGAGCAGCTTAATTACACGATAAGAAGGAAAGCACATGCAAGGCCAGGGTTAATGAGAGCGGGTCTTTTGACGTCATGCGTGACGTGCCGCTATCCCTACCCCCACCCCCTACACCCCTCCCAGTTCCCGCCTGTTAGTGAAAGCGCTACAGGCACATGACATGCAGTCGTCTTTCGGGTTGGCTATTTCGCTGCAAGCTGACACATGTCGTCCCCTGATGTGGTGCCAACACTGGAATGATTCACAGTTACACATGCTGTGAGAATGTGTCATACACAATTTGGTCCCGAGCTGGGCCGATAGCTCCCATCAATCGCGGAGCCAGACTTGCGACTTTGACATTTAAAATAAAAAGAGACGGAGATGAAAAAGAAATTTGCAATAAACTAGTTTCAAAGTGAGGTGACTGCAGGCAGAAACTGAAACAAATTTAAAAGAGAAATGACTGTTCCGCTGAACGAGAGAGACAAACGCATTACAAGACAAAACACGACGCGTTTCGACCTCTTTGGTCTTTTCCCCACATCCATTTTGCCCCCAATTTGAGGAGACGAGTGATTGTTCGTTCTTGGATTTTATTGTCTTTAATAATGTTGTTTGTCTTGCCTTAAGAAGACCAAAGAGGTCGAAACACGTCGTGTTTTGTCTTGTGATGTGTCTATCTCCTTTGTTCTTCAAATGAACTAGTTTGTTATTCAGCTTCTTTTCATACACATTGGTCAGAATCGTCGATGCAGGTGAAGTAAATTAGCTTGGGGACTACAGGTCAGATAGGAAATATTTTCTGATTTCAAACTGCACTTTTTCAGTTCTAGTACACCGTGAATAATGATGTTTTGACTGGTAGGCATTCTTCGTGGAATTTTCACACACGAGCTTCCCGTTTGGGTGGAATGAAAACAAGGAGTTAAAAGCAACACGTTGATGTGGAGGGTCGGAGTGGCATTCTGAATTTCGTTCTGATGGCGAATCTGTCTTCACATTCAATAAATGGACTCGGTGACTGCAAAATGTGATGTTTTACTACACAGTTACGGAGGCTTTGTTGTAGAATTTCACTGTGGACGCTTTAGGACCATGAAAATTCACTGTTTAAGATGAAAAGAAAGAAAAATAACAACAGAAAACAAAGAAGCAAAAGCAAATGTTCATATTTTGATAAAATAAGTTTAACAAAATGACAAAAATCACACTTAGCGTTACATTACAACGCATGCGTATGAATCACCATTTCTGTTTTCACAGATCACTTTAAGTACAGAGAGATCTTAACAATACCACAGTAGGCCTTCAGACCTGTGACGCATCGTTAAAAGTTAGGAATAATAACTAAAACCCAAACTTTTAGAGCTGATGATTTACCGCAAGAAGAAAAAAAAGAAAAAAAAAATCAACTTGATTAACAAGTAGTATATTGTTTTCATGTGCCTATGCACCATGTTGCACGTTGAGAAGTTGGTGGGTTTGAACGCACAGAGCATACTGACACGAACGGTGTGTACGTCATTTGTTGTACAGGCACACGACGAGGACGCTGGCACCGTGCTCTCATTTCGACTGGCAAACCACAACAGGTGAGGTGCTTTGGTCATTCTGCCTTCGTTTGGCAAACCACAACAGGTGAGGTGCTTTGGTCATTCTGCCTTCGTTTGGCAAACCACAACAGGTGAGGTGCTTTGTTCATTCTGCCTTCGTTTAGCAAACCACAACAGGTGAGGTGCTTTGGTCATTCTGCCTTCGTTTGGCAAACCACAACAGGTGAGGTGCTTTGTTCATTCTGCCTTCGTTTAGCAAACCACAACAGGTGAGGTGCTTTGGTCATTCTGCCTTCGTTTGACATTTTCAGCGATGATGCATTTTAGCTCTCTCTCTCTCTCCCATCAGAGAAACTAAGCATGGGTTAGACCTCATGACGTAAAAAGTGTTTGCAACGACAAGCTGATTAAAAAAAAAAAAAAACCGATTTGACGTTCTTTCAGTCGGGTCACAGCCAAGGGGGTTGATGCAAAGCAGGCGTGCGTGGAGTGAGAGTTAAATGGCAGTTTTAGCAACTGTTCTCAGTAGTTATGCTGACTGTTGTCGCCTTTATGTTGGTTGTTGTTGTGGTCATGATGACTTTGTTTTTTTAAGGTTTGGGTTAATTGCTACAGAGTGCCAGGAATTTGAATCGAGGGGAAAAATATATATCTGTATGTTTCTTTTCGAAGTGGCTCTTATAGTTTTATTTGTATTCACACTTTCAGTTATTTGTATTCACACTTTCAGTACTGGCAGCCCGATAAGACAGTGCTCTCAGATTTCATAATGATGTCTGCATTTGATGATAAAAAAAAGTTAAGTGCAAAAACATTCAAAACTAGGTTAAGTGCATGGGTACCGCCGTATGCAATAATCAGCATTATAAGGGAAATAAATGCATTTTAATTTTCAGGTGTTTTTTTTTTCATGAATGACGGGGCAATGGTTTTTAGTTAACAGGGTCGCGTGAATTACAAACAAGGAGGGTAACTCTTGCTTCCACTATGAGACAGATACGCGCACATAATTCCTAACCAATCCTGCTCACAGCACCGATTCGCATAGCACAAATACATAAAGCACACAAGACATTAAAGGAGACGTTCTCCTTTCTTTTCTGTTTAGTTTTTATTTGGCTCTGAAATGCTCGTTTTCTTCCCCATTGCAATAAACGTAGACAAGGGTCAAGTTGGACATTTATACAGGTGCTGTACATTTATATCTTCCCTTTTTCCTGTGCAAATTTTAGACTTAACTACTTCTTATTCGGTGACATTTTTGGACATGTTTTTATTAACCCACACACAGAAGAGGCTAGCTGAGAGGGAAAAGGATTCAATTCTGACATAAAACAAAAAATAAAAGAAAGAAAGAAAAAAAAGATTGCCGCACCTCTTCCAGCTTAATATAACACCAGAATTATCGCCCCTCCTTCCAGCTTGACATAACACCAGAATTATCGCCCCTCCTTCCAGCGTGACCTAACACCGGAATTATCGCCCTTCTTTGCAGCTTGTTCTCCATCAACGACGCCGGAAACCTCCGAATTTCGGCGGATCCTGGCGACCTGACGGACTCCCAATACCTGCTGGTGATCATCGTGTCTGACTCAGGCGGCACCACCGCCGCCCCGCACGAGAGAACAGTCCTGGCCACCATCAACTTCCCCGCCCTCACCACTCTCCTTCCTCCCGTCACGTCCTCGCCGACGATCACCTCGTCGGAGCCGACGACGACGACACCGACGGTGATGGCGGCAGCGAGCAACGACATCATCGCCATCGCTCTGGGCGTGGTGGCGGCGGTTCTGCTCGTGATCGTCATCGTTCTCATCATCTTCATCTGTCATCGGTGAGGGTTTTTTTTTTAATTTCCTTTTTATTTTAACCGCTGCCTTATTGTATCATCTCTCAACTTTGGTCCGTTTGTGACTGGTTTTGTCCATGCTCTTATTATCATTTTCATTAGTCGTCGGTGAGGGTTTTTTGTTTGTTTGTTCATTGTAAAACCACTACGTTGTATCCTTGTGTATCCCAGTCTCTCATTTTGGATCCGTTTGTCACTTGTTTTGTAAATGTTCCCCGCTTATCAGGAGGACTCTCTGTTCCTCTCTGTCTCTCTCTGCTTCTCTCTTCTCTCTCTCTCTCTCTCTCTCTCTCTTCTCTCTCCTCTCTCTCTCTCTCTCTCTCTCTCTCTCTCTCTCTCTCTGCTTCTCTCTCTCTCTCTCTCTGTCTTCTTTCTCTCTCTCCTCTCTCTCTCTCTCTCTCTCTCTCTCTCTCTCTCTCTCTCTCTCTCTCTCTCTTCTCTCTCTCTCTCTCTCTTCTTCTCTCTTTCTCTCTCTCTCTCTCTTCTCTCTCTCTCTCTCTCTCTTCTCTCTCTCTCTCTCTCTCTCTCCTCTCTCTCTCTCTTCTCTCTCTCTCTCTCTCTCTCTCTCTCTCTCTCTCTCTCTCTCTCTCTCTCTCTCTCTCTCTCCAGTTTCCTCTGTCCCTGTTTGTATCTGCAAGTGCAAAACTGCGAGGTTTTCTATCATATGTCATAGTATTGTAATAGCATGTAAATACGACACAACACAATCATTTCTCAGTATTGTGTCATGACACTTGGCGGCAACAATCTCTGGTCTCTGGAGCCCCCTGTTCTCAGTCACAGATGATAGGATAGAGGCGAAGACGCAGCTGTGAAATGCCCGTTCAGAAAGCCATCGGCAGGAACATAAAGAGATCCCCAGAACCGGGTTCAAATCCCGCATGGCGCAGTTTTCTTGCCGCCTCTTTTCCTTTGCGAACTGGAAGAGGAAATGGGTATTGCCATTCACATCCCCATTCAAATGCCAACGGAAATTGCTAGACAATAAATACATTAAAAACAAGATTATATTTCTTCCGAGACAAATGACCTTCAGACTTGAATACCCCAATGGTTGGCCCAGCGGATGAAGCATTATTCTGTGCCTCCGAGGGTCGCGTGGTCAGTTCCCGTCTGGGTCTGTCAAATCAGAGCGATTCTCTACGGAATCAATATCTGTCCAGCCTCCATCTTCCTGCAGACATAGCATTAGACTGGCGTGGGATGTCGAAGATAAACACAGGCGTTACAACAGGCTTGTCCATTAAATCCCAAGGCATCAGTCATATAAGTCTTGGGCATCGTGGCTGCGGGGAAGGGGTGGGGGATGTTAACAAAAAACAAACAAACAGACGACCAAGACCCAAGGTGTGGGCACTGTTGTCATGTTCAGACAGAATTCCTAGACACAGAACATGGCTTCCTTGATTACTGATAGGATGAAAAGGGGATCACATCATCAGATATTTCACCGATGGTAAACCTGGAATTTCGGTCTGAAAAGGAACGCGGAAAAAAAGACCGCAACACACAGACCTTTGTTCACGTGCATGCTTGTATGTTTCGTAATTCTC
>CM065732.1:66534811-66539811 GCA_033310375.1 Conus canariensis
CAATACGTCATCACTTTCTTCTCATCACGTGTACATGACGCGCTCTTTTTTTCTGCATCACTGCGGGAGTAGTGAATTACAACACAAACTGCACACTCACACACAACAGAAAAGGAAAAGGCAAATAGCCAGCTCATACATAATTCATATGAGCAGGACGCTGTGGTCTGAATCGTCGCGTGGAATATCGGTTATTAACAGAATATTTGAAGTACGAGAAAAAAAAGAAGCAAGTTTTATCTCCGGTGAACGGGAGCGAGTGTCTTCAGTCGTCATGACGAGAGAGGCCGACATACGTCATTATATTACGACATACGTCACCATCCTGACATGAGACGAACAATTACAGTGTGCAAGACAGGATCACTTTCGATTCTCGTAGACCCGAAGGGATATGCTGGAACTGCAATAATGTGCTTTAAATATCGTGTGTTTTTTTTTCTGTCAAAATCTCGGTAATGGGTTCTTTTGGACACACCGCGAATGTCACCGACATTTACGTGATTGTGAGCCCGGGTCTGATTTGTGACTGGACATGATTTACTGTGGTAGAAGGTGTCCGCTTTCATGAAATAGGCCGTGGACTTCGTTTGCCGAGTGTATAAAATACAGATGTGTGTGTGTGTGTGTGTGTGTTCTGTGTGTGTGTGTGTGTGTGTGTGTCTGTGTGTGTGTGTGTGTGTGTGTGTGTGTGTGTGTGTGTTTTTCGTGTCCTTATCTGTAGCATGTGCCGTGAACTAGAAACGGCAGTAGAATTTTGAAAATCTACGCAGGTTTCAAAGAATACTCAATTGAATGTGTACAGTATTGGTTGAGGGAGGGAGTGTTTAGGAGTTTATTTTTGCAGTTCATTAATTTGGTAGACAGATGTTTAATAACTGTGTGTGTGTGTGTGTGTGTGTGTGTGTGTATGTGAGAGAGAGAGAGAGAGAGAGAGAGAGAGGGAAGGGGCATTTTACGCTGAGATGAGATATCAAAATACAAAATGAAAGCAGCAAATGTTTGTTGACTTGGGGAAAAAACACGATTAATTACGTTCACTGCAATGGCAAATTTACGTGAGGTAGCCAGTATGGCTTTGCAGAGGATACGGGACCTGCAAAACCAGGAAAGACAACTGTAGATGGGAAAAACAGGAAAGACGACTCTAGATGGGAAAGACAGGAAAGACGACTCTAGATGGGAAAAACAGGAAAGACGACTCTAGATGGGAAAGACAGGAAAGACGACTCTAGATGGGAAAAACAGGAAAGACGACTCTAGATGGAACAAATCTGTTGGAGAATGAGACTTCCTTCCCTGTTCATACTTTGAAACGTGTCCTGCTTGACCCGCATTTGTGGTAGCATCTCATGATTAAAAAAAAGAAAAAATAAGAAAGGAAGAAAGTCAGAGATAGTTTTTTGAGTAATTGACGCAAGTCTAGCCTTGAAAACACACACACACACACACACACACACACACACACACACACACACATACACACACACACACACACACACACACACACAAACAAAACCCTATTTTTTTTTTTTTTTAAGGGAAAAAAGATAACAGAATAAACAGTACAAAACATGAGTGAGCACAAAGGCGAGTCACACCAAAAGGAAAGTTAAAAAAAAGTTTCTATCGAAATGAAAGTGTGTGTGTGTGTGTGTGTGTGTGTGTGTGTGTGTGTGTGTGATATTATGTTTAAACTACATTATGCACAGACAGTTGAAAAAGTGCTTTCTCACGGGCAGTAAAAATACATTGTAAATCGCTCCAAATGGCTGCAGTGATAATCTTACAGGATATTTTTTAACTCTGCACGATTAGATTGCCTATAATCAAAATACTAATCGACTTTGACAGCTGCAGGCAAGTGATACTTTTTTTTTCATCCACATACGTCAGGGCGTTTAACAGTTTCCTCAATTGCTGTAGTGAAAACTGAATCGACGAATACATGCCTGACAAGAAGCCGCAGAACAAGTTAAAAAAAAAAAGGCAGATTTGACGTCACAGTTATGATGACGCCATAGATGACGTCATTGCTGACCTCCGAATGTCGTGATATGGCGGATGCACATGTTGTGTGTTTAGTTCGCTTTCCTATAAACCTGACGCTGAGTTGTCAGTGATCAACCTGCAGTGAGCAAAGTTCGCAAGTTGGAGTGCACGATCATGGACGTGTATACAATTCAAGAAAAATTTTTTCTCTTTCTTTTTCTTTGCTGATTGTGTTATTATAACATACATTTTTTTTGTACGTTAGCATAAGTAAACCAGCTATCACAAACACTGAGAGCTGTTTATTTTCTACAACTGTGCGTTAATTAACACTCATGCCCCTCAAACCGACGACGCTCTGGTTCAGTCTGTTGGGGGAGATAATGTGATCTTTCTGCTTTAAACAGCACAAAGGAATCAAATGCACCGGACACTTTGGGGCATGGAGGACATTTGGCCATCTGTTGTTGTATACGTATATATGATATTCATGTGATTGGTATTGTAGCGACCAATCATACGATAATTATGAGAAAATGCGTGATGTTGTTTGGGATGCCAGTTTACTTTGTAGTGAAAATGCACGCAGTAGGGAATGAATGAGTTCAGGTCACACGATGAGATTAAGATGTGTAAATACGTTACACCATTTCACAACTGTTGGTATTCAGGAGCAGACAGATATTTTGCTCGTAGAATGGAGTGGGGGCAATCTGGAATCATGTGCGCTCAGTTGTCCCAAGATTCAGCTACGACGTAAAGATGGAAAATATCTTTGGAACACACACACACACACACACACACACACACACACACACACACACACACACACCCAGCGTCCAACAGAACGCAAAACCAGCGCGTCCTAATGCCATTCCTGCACAAAAGAGGATGCATAGAACCACGTAGGATGGTGTTCGTCTTAATGTGGAGTAGATTTGGCAGTTGGCTTTTGAGCAGGGACAGGTACTGGATAGTGGTGACATGTTGTTTCTTTAAGTCTTTCAGATTGTGTACGTGTTCACAGGGCACCGTAGCTGTGGTCTGGAAAGCAGAACTGTGATTGCCTATAAGCCAGTTAGCCTCAAGGATCGTGTGCATGGGGAGAGTGAGGAGGCTGGTGGTGGGTCTGGCTGTTTCTCTGAGTGTGTTGTCGGAGACCCAGGGCATAGTTTGGTTGCTGTGAGGTCCTCAATGATGGCGACGGCACGAAGGTACGCATGTTTGGTGCAGAAATCTGACATTGTTGCTGCTTGTGTTCAAAGTCTTTGTGGTTGGAGCAGAGTGTACAGAGAGGGGGACATGGGATGAGGGGGTGTGCCATGAGTTGTGGGAGGGTGTGTTGCCTGGGTCGGCGTTGATGCTGAGGTGATCGCAGTCTTAGCGCTGGACAACTGGACATGAATAGACGGTAAATTTGCCTGTAGTATCACTATCTGCCCGTGAGTGTTGGCCAGGCTTGAAGTCAAATTATGGGTCCAACGTGAGTCCTGTCCTTGTGGGTTTCTGAACGACTGAAGTTTTCATCGACGTTTTGTCAGCTCATCATGTAGAGACTTCAGAGGCCAAACTCTTCTGGATGTCGATACTGCAGACCACAAAAGTGACCTACTGGACAACGCACTGCGCAGAAGGCACATGCAGGATCCCTTGTTTGAAGATAGTTCGTTTCGGTGAAAGAACCCTGGGCAACACGACAGCTAGTGGATAGTAGGGTGCCCGGTTGTCTGGGTGGTTGAACCCCAATCCAAGGCAGGCAGCAATATGGAGCAGTTCAGCCACCCGGTGACATACAGAGAGGCCAAAACAATCATCCACAACCAACAAAAAAAACCAGTGGAAGATGAGGCTGGGTGCAGACAGTGGTGTTGATCCAATCCATCTGCTCCAGAGATACCAGCAAACAATCCTCTTGAGACCGAGAACTAGGGCACTGCCGACTGCTGAGCCACCTCAGCCGAATTAAGTCTGCCTGTAAAGACGAATATTGTCCGTGTGGCACTTGATCTCAGACCCCAGAACACATCCTCCAACAGTGTCCAGCCCATGATGTTATATGGCGTCAAACCTGGCCAGAGGGTGCAGAAGTGCAGATGCAGCTTTGAGACAGCCGTCAAGACCTCGACAAGACTGCGTGTATTCATCCTGACGACAGGATTGAAGATCTGACGCAACCAGAAAATAATCAACCGCAGAAGAAAAAGAAATCAGCGAGCCTGGGTGGTAAAGGTTATTGGGACAATATCGTAGTTGTCGCTGAGAATATTGTGTGTGTAAATCCTTTTGGGTTAAAAAAAAAAGAAGTGAAAAATAAACAAAAACAAAAAAAAAAGAAGAAAAAAAAGGGGGGGGGGGTGGGGGGGGGTGGGGGGGGGGGGGGGGGGGGGAGAGAAAGAAACTGCAGGTAAGTAAGGAATACATTGGTGGCTTCAAGGTATGGTGATGTGGAGAGCAGCTAGTTCACACACACACAGGCAGGAACAGGTGTACTGGTGGCTTCAAGGTATGGTGATGTGGAGAGCAGCTAGGTCACACACACAGGCAGGAACAGGTGTACTGGTGGCTTCAAGGTATGGTGATGTGGAGAGCAGCTAGTTCACACACACACACACACACACACAGAGGCAGGAACAGGTGTACTGGTGGCTTCAAGGTATGGTGATGTGGAGAGCAGCTATTTCACACACACAGGCAGGAACAGGTGTACTGGTGGCTTCAAGGTATGGTGATGTGGAGAGCAGCTAGTTCACACACACAGGCAGCCGGGACAGTTGTACTGGGCATGGGTTGACGTTTCTGGCTTTCGCGTAAGGTGTATCTGTAAATATGACGTCACCGAAGGCCTCTAGAACACATTAATGACACAGCTGTCCACCGCAATTGTACGTGAATTCATGAATCAGCACCTTAAGGAGTAGACAATCGCTACGCATTGATGATGTGTTCATGTTGTTACTGTTGTTTGTTCGTGCGAGAGAACGGGCAGATCGTCGCCTTTGTTGCTGTGC
>CM065732.1:66547311-66572311 GCA_033310375.1 Conus canariensis
TGTTTGTCTGTCTGTCTGTGTATGTGTCACACAAACAAAGAGAGAGAGAGAGAGAGAGAGAGAGAGAGAGAGAGAGAGAGAGAGAGAGAGAGAGAGACAGACAGACAGACAGACAGACAGACAGACAGACAGACCAACACAGACTGTACATCTCCAAACCCACTCCTCTCCATTCTCCATACCAATACCAACGAGTATGAACACGCACATACACTGATCTCCAAATACCCGCACTGACAACTACTCCTTCCCCTCCTCCTATGCCCCCCATCTCTTTCCTCCCTCACCCTCCTCTCCCACTCACGAACTAGAGGTTTAAACCCCATATATATCGCACACTACACCCTCCCCCCTTCAGTCCCTTTCCATTCAGCCCCTAACGACCCCATCAGCTCTGCAGACACACAAAGGGGCGGCGATTTCTTCCAGACAACAATGGATCCAGTCTCCTAAGACTTTTCTTCACTGTCCGGAATGATCAGCAGAGGACACATTATCGTTCAGAAGTCCCATACACCTTTGAACCAACACGCATATAAAGGCACGATCGGGTCTTAATGGTCGCTCGCTCTTCGAACAGGATTGGAGGTTAAACAAAGAAAGAATCGCAAAATGTTCTCCTGAAGTGAACATAGAAGGCACAACTCGGTTCTGGTCGTTGACAACAACAATAACAATACAACAGCAACAACAGCAACAACAGCAACAACCACAGCAACAACAACAGCAGCAACAAAAGCAACAGCAGCAAAAACAACAGCAGCGACAACAACAAAAGGCTTTGAATGGCTACCCAAGTTGTGGGCTCCAATGACAATGTTGAGGGAGATACGAGAGCATGACACTCAAACGTGTTGTCTTCTTGACTGGCTAATTAATCAGCAGGTCTGGATAGAATACCGTCCGTTTTATTGCCTGTCGCTTGGAATCAAGGAGGCTATTGTAGCGTGCCGCAATTAGTCTGCTACTGAAATCACTCCCCGGAGGTGAGACACACGTGTCCAAACCCAGCCCCCAGCGAATAACTTCCAGAGAGTCGTCTCCCTTTGTTCCCAAATCGCTCAATGTCGTAAACGACAAAACGTATTAATTGAAGCACATCGCACCTGAATTTCAGAGAGAGGAGATTCTGGAATGAACCAGAACTAGTCACCCTACCCTTTTCCACCCCCTTACCTCGATGGTTGATTTGGGCATGGTTTAGAAACATGTCACACATACCCATTTCCCCCTCCCTGTCACAAAGAGTGGGCAAATTTGAGCATGTGCCTTATTCACTTCATGGGGTATTACCGTATGACACACATGATCACTCAGCATGGAATGGTTTTTGAATAGGATGTGTCGTGTTCAAAGTCACCCCAATTCCCCCTCCCCCACCCTGCCAAAAAAAATATTGAGGTGAAATGTGTTTTGACATATTTGGCACACAGAATGTAAGATTTACTTCAGACTGGATGAGTTCTCCACAGAGTGATTTCAGGTGTGGGGTGAGTTTGGTACATCACACCGGTGATAGATCAGGCGTGTTTCAAGACGTCTAGTGGTCCGCCCTATTTGGTCACTCTGGTTTTTGGTGTCATAGTTCACCTTCTTTTCCCAGTCACTCATTGCAGGATTATTACGTGGGTAAAACTGCATGACAAGCAAAGGAGAGTAGCCGAGGAAATGGGGCTGTCAGATGGTAAGTCATTGTGTTTAAAGTCATGTAAAGTCACGAGTGTAGCCCAGGTGACCACGAAGATCAGTCAGGACTAACGTAATTTGAAATTAAAAGCACATAGAAATCAAAATGCCAAAACCAAAATTCAGAGCAAAGTGAAATCCTGAAATTTGAAGACTGATAAGAAAGTGGATCACTACCGCCTTTCAGCCACATTCAATGGAAAATACGGACCACCTTTCAGCCACATTCAATGGAAAATACGGACCACCTTTCAGCCACATTCAATGGAAAATACGGATCTTTGAGAAACAAAGTCTCATCAGGTAGTAAATGTTTGTGCCTCTACCCATCCAACCACTCAGTGAGAACAAACTTAATAGTAAGCGCGTTCATTACACGGTATATACCGTGGCGCCTTCGTAGTCTTTCAGCTTTCCACTTCCCTTGTAACACAGACATTTTACTGTAGGTTTGACATTCATCGATATCGATGTAATTTCAAGCCATGCCATCGACAAACCAATAGATTTCAGAACAAAACAAAACAAAACAACAATGACAAAAGACTGACAGATCTCAAAGAAGACACAACACACAAACAACAACAACAACAACACAACAGCAAACCCAGATTTCAGAGAGTCGTTTTTCTTAATTTTACTCAAAAATGATCCCTGTGAGAATGGCTTCAAACAAGAGAGAGAGAGAGAGAGAGAGAGAGAGAGAGAGAGAGAGAGAGAGAGGAGAGAGAGAGAGAGACCGTAAACACAGCAGACCAATGGACAATACTGAACGTGGGTTCACCTGGCAGTCGAGAGTGTTAAAAGGTACGAATATGTCGAGTCACGATGTTCAGAGCCCACTCAACCATGGCTGTCACACCTGGGCCGCTAAGAACGTGACCTGGTTGTAGATGTGACCCTTTGTGTCCTGATCAACATCGTCTCCTCTTCACGGCTTTGGAAGAGAGACAGGAGGAGTTCTTTGATGTCTGGAATGGATGTGAAGCGTGGCTGTCTGTGTCTCCTATTCCTCATGTCAGAGGGTTTGAACGTACCTTTGAACCTCGGTTTTGAGGTCTGTGTGAAATGAATGGACGTATGCAGAACTTGAGGTGGGAAGAAAATGATTCTCTTCTTGCAGCTGTGTAGACTTCCACAGAATATGATGACGCGTTGATAGGTCTATTGTATTTTACTCAACTTACCCTTCCCCCCACTCCAACCCCCCCCCCCCCCCCCCCTTTTCTCACAATTTTCTGACAGCATTCTAATATTGTGAACATTTTCTGAAATAGATGTCTACAGTTAGTTATATATATGGTGAGATATTAAACGGAATAACTTTATTTCAGTTCTTTTTGACCTTTCCAAGCAAGCCGGTCAACCTCACGCATTTACTGGAACTCACTTCAGAGACTGGCCGCAGGACAGAAGGTTTTAAACTGTGTAGACACTGATGTCTCTCGTGAAGTACTACGACGATTTGACGAACTCTGCAAGACATATAAAGCTAGTTTCAATGACAGACACCTCACTTTGAAACTTACTTTGATTCACACTGACTAATACACTTCATTGTTTTGTATTTCGCTTCAGGTCATCGATTTAAGGTGCGCACTTGTACTCGTTTTTTGCTATTTTTATAAGTGAGTGTTCGTTCTTCGTTTTCATTGTCTTGAATGTTGTTTGTCTTGCCAGAGGACGACCAAAGAGGTGGAATACGTCGTGTTTTGTCTTGTAATTTGCTTGTGTTTTTCGTTCGGCGGAATAGTAGTTTTCTTTTAAGACATGCAAAGGAATATAAAGCCAGGTGAAATGTAGACCCTGAGGAAGAAAAACCTGGGGGAATATAGACACGAGAGTCCCAACGGCAAGACCCTGTTCCCACGAAAGGAGCTAATCTGAACCACTCTTTTTACGGATTTCTTTTTTTCAGACTGAAGCGGTCCCTCCCCCATCCAGTCCCCAGAACCCACACATCACCATCACCCCCACCCCTGCTTCCTCCCCACCTCCCGACTCCAGTCCCCAGAACCCATACATCACCATCACCCCCACCCCTGCTTCCTCCCTCCCCCCTCCAGTCCCCAGAACCCACACATCACCATCACCCCCACCCCTGCTTCCACCCCCCCCCCACTCCAGTCCCAACAACCCACACATCACCATCACCCCCACCCCTGCTTCCACCCCCCCTCCATCCCCACAACCCACACATCACCATCACCCCCACCCCTGCTTCCCCCCCCCCCCCAGTCCCCAGAACCCACACATCACATCACCCCCACCCCTGCTTCTCCCCCCCCCTCCAGTCCCACAACCCACACATCACCATACCCCCACCCCTGCTTCCTCCCCACCCCCCTCCACTCCCCACAACCCACACATCACCATCACCCCCACCCTGCTTCCACCCCCTCCCCACACCAGTCCCCACAACCCACACATCACCATCACCCCCACCCCTGCTTCCACCCCCCCCCCTCCAGTCCCCACCACACCCACACACACCACCACCCCCACCCCCGCTCCCCCCCCCCCCTCTAGTCCCCAGAACCCACACATCACCATCACCCCCACCCCTGCTTCTCCCCCCCCCCTCCAGTCCCCACAACCCACACATCACCATTACCCCCACCCCTGCTTCCTCCCCACCCCCCTCCATCCCCACAACCCACACATCACCATCACCCCCACACCTGCTTCCACCCCCTCCCACACCAGTCCCCACAACCCACACATCACCATCACCCCCACCCCTGCTTCTCCCCCCCTCCACTCCCCACAACCCACACATCACCATCACCCCCACCCCTGCTTCCATCCCCCCCCACTCCAGTCCCCACAACCCACACATCACCATCCCCCCCACCTGCTTCCTTCCCCCCTCCAGTCCCCACAACCCACACATCACCATCACCCCCACCCCTGCTTCTCCCCCCCCCCCCTCCAGTCCCCACAACCCACACATCACCATTACTCCCCCCCCTGCTTCCTCCCCCCCCTCCACTCCCCACAACCCACACATCACCATCACCCCACCCCTGCTTCCTCCACCCCCCTCCAGTCCCCACAACCCACACATCACCATCACCCCCACCCCTGCTTCCCCCTTCTCCCTCCACTCCCCACAACCCACACATCACCATCACCCCCACCGCTGCTTCCTCCCCCCCCCTCCAGTCCCCACAACCCACACATCACCATCACCCCCACCCCTGCTTCCCCCTCCTCCATCCAGTCCCCAGAACCCACACATCACCATCACCCCCACCCCTGCTTCCTCCCCCCCCCCTCCACTCCCCACAACCCACACATCACCATCACCCCCACCCCTGCTTCCTCCCCCCCTCCAGTCCCCACAACCCACACATCACCATCACCCCCACCCCTGCTTCCTCCCCCCCCCTCCAGTCCCCACAACCCACACATCACCATCACCCCCCCCCGCCTGCTCTCCCCCCCTCCCCCGAACAAACAACAACAACAACAACAAAAACAACCAAATTCAAACAAATAAAAGGATAGATGAATAGAATGCTGCCTTCGACACCACAAAATACTTGTAAATAATACCCTCAATGTTATAGCTGCGCTGTAAAGACATAATGCGAAAGAAAACGCACACAGACTAGGAGAGGAGCATGTGAATTTTCTGGCTGTGTGCCTGTTGACAATGGTAAGGAGGGAGGCACCGCAGGATACTTTTCAAAGGAAAGGCAGTGAACACAGTTAACGGAGAGAGCAAGCTGGATATGACAGGTGAATGAGGGACGGAGGGGGTAATTGGGAGGGTGGAGTGAAGATCAAATACAATGCGACAAGACTCACCCCCCATCCCCCGATGACGAAAAAAACCCAAAACAACAACAAAAAACCAACGAACAAACAACAAACTAAGATTATATGTGTGTGTGTGTGTGTGTGTGTGTGTGTGTGTGTGTGTGTGTGGAGGAGAGAGTGAGTGGGGTAGGTGGAGGAGTGAGTGTGAGAGAGAAGAAGACAGAGAGACAGAGAAACAGACAGTATGTGTGTATGTGCGCCAAGCGCCGCGCGGCGGCGCGTAGGTTCGCGATGGTTAGGCTGCGAAAGGCAGCGCGCGATGTTTGGCGGATGTGTTAAAGGTTCTAAGAGAGACGTAGATTGAGCTTGACTTGTTTTTCGAGCGTAAAGAAATTTTGCGCGTCACTCTCAGTACTCTGTGGCTTTTCTTGTTGTGGTTGTGTTGTGACTGAACGGACTGTTAAGAGAGTGCGTTTCGGATGTGACGAGAGATGGAGAGAGCGGTTTTAGTTAGAGTTTATTATCAGTCTACCGTCAATGTGCGGTGTCAGTGATCGTTCACGCAGGATTCTAGTATTTTTCAGTCGCGCGATGATTCGTTTTATAACTGTTAAGAAAGAAGATAGGAGAGAGAGAGTAAGGAACTAGCCTACGCCGCTACAACCGCACATTTCCTCACGTTAGTCATTATGACAGTAATTACTTTGTTCATTCTCAACAGATTACTTTGGATTCAAATACTTTTGGTAGTTCACTTAAGGATCTAACTTGGCCGGACCCGGGTGGGGCCGATTTTTCCGTAATTTTTGCACCCCCCTCCCACCTATTTTTTTTTTTTTCTTAACTTCTTTGTGAAATTGGAAATGAAGTGAGAGGCAGGGAACAGTAAAAAAAAGTAAACAAGTGGGGTAACATTTGCTCCCAAACACAAAAACTAACACAAAACATTACAAACACTGCGAACTCAGCCTTAAAACTTGAAAGCTAACAAAGAAACAGCTCAATATCTATAGGGGGAACAACAAGCGCAGCAGACCAACAACCTGTCCTGGAACGCTTATGGTCGTTGTTAAATTTAAAAGAGTGAACAGAGTTCACATCAGTCCGTAAACCCGACTCATGTTTGGCAAACTGCATCAATAATCAGACGATTGTGATAAGGATGGGGACGTATTATCTAGTAATGTGATTGTCTGTTGTGCGGTACGGGAGAAGAGGATGATTTCTAAGGAGTTCAAAGGAGGGTTGGTCTTTTAGCACAAAGAAACTCCTCGCCCTTCTGGACGTCTATCAACACCCGCTCCCACCCGTCCTCACTCCTTCTTTGCTTTCCTTTTTTTTTCCCACGTAATACAATTTACTTGTGCCACTACTCGTTCATCACCATGTGGACCATTTTCTTGGTTGGAGCTCTTTAACATGATTTGGACTGATTTTAACGTGCATGGTTTTTTTTCGTTATCTTTGTCGTAATCATGCGACGATCGAGTCGTTCATTTTTCCATCAATCTCCTAATCTGCGGACACCAACCAGTCTGAACTGAATCGTTACCGCAAGGTGATTTCAAGTATATTTGTAGCATATGCTGGTTATTGATTTTTTTAAATCTAAAACAAAGAATCGGATTGGACCAAAAATTAAAAGAAAAGCGTCCCACTCATGCGGTTACAGTTGTTCACTGTTTCTGCCATACTGCACATTCTTATTGTTGTTTTTTCTTCAAGATGTATTATTTTAGAAAATCTTATCTTTTGAGGAAGTGATTTTGTTTTACCGTGTGAGTTTGACTGCCCTGAGAGGGCCCTGTGTAGACGGCAGGACGGTAATGATAATAATAATAATAACAATTATGATAGTAATAGTAATGAGAGAGAGAGAGAGAGAGGAGGAGTAGAGAGAGAGAGAGAGAGAGAGGAGAGAGGAGAGAGAGAAGAGACGAATACACACACACACACACACACACACACACACACACACACACATACACACAGCGAACCTCACGCAGACAGAGGCAATAAGACCCGGCAGACAGCTACACAAAAGAAACATGCCTTTCAATATTCTCAGTCAGGCGGAACGCCGCACACGCTCACACAGGATCGCGAACAACCTGTGCCTGGATCGGCATGGATGGGCGCGCATGTAGACACGCAGGAACAGATGCATGATGTTTCACATCACGTTCCCATGGCGCCTCTGATCTCAATGTTATCAATCTGCCAATCAATTAATCGATCGATTGATCAACTAATTAATCAAGAAATCGGCGGGTCAGTCAGTTTATCCCTCAATCGCTCAAACAATCAATGTAGATCTGTTCCCTTTTATTCGTCACACGTACGGTAGAAGAAGTCGAATCATTTCCATACGGCACCGGGCAAAAAAAAGCTTGCTCATTTGTAGCAAAAAAAGACCCCCCCCCCCCCACACACACACACACCCGCCCCCACCCGTCCTCCACTACCTTCTTCCTAATTCCCTTGTTTTAGATTTCCCCCTCTTCCTATCCTTAACATACTGAGAGGAGAGAGAGAGAGAGAGAGAGAGAGAGAGAGAGAGAGAGAGAGAGAGGAGAGAGAGAGAGAGAGAGAGAGAGAGAGCAGTCGTAAGCAAAAGACAACAAAACAATCTGAATCCACTTTCGTTCATTTCATGACGACCTATCAAGTCGATCCTAAGTTCTGCTGTGTATTCCAGAGTCCAAACCAGGCCTGTAAACAAGCTGAAATCGGACTTACATCGAAAGTAAATTCCAAAGAATGGAATTCAAAGTCAAGTGAGCTGCGGAAATTAAACACAAGCAAATCTAAAACAAAGACTACCGTTGACATCTCAAACAAACCAAAAGAAAACTGGAAAAAAACATCATGCGGAAACTACCTAAAAACGTTTGACCTTGAAGCTGCCGTAAAATGCTCGTTATTGATATCACGTTGTGAGCATCACCATGCAGTAGAAGATGTTTAATGCTGCGTGGGTCAACATGAAACATCAACATAGAACCTTCTTCACCTTTGTGAGGAAAGGAGTGCAGAACGTGTGTGACCTCCATAACACAGCTTCCTCTTTCCAGTCGCAGACGAAAGGAATTCCTTTGATTCTAGAGCGATGAGATTTGTTGACAGCGATTTGGTTTTAAGACACGCCATAGGGTTGATGGTATGGTTTTAAGACACGCCATAGGGTTGATGGTATGGTTTTAAGACACGCCATAGGTGATGGTATGGTTTTAAGACACGCCATAGGGTTGATGGTATGGTGATTGGTGAGATTGGCATGAAAGAAGCCTAGCGATGGTTCAGCACATGTTCACAGACTAGAGGCTGCTTAGCAGTCATGACTCTACTTCACCCTCTGTTTCATAATGCATGCAGTGTTGGTGAAGAAACTTGAGCGCCACACTCTGAAACAACCTCGCGGTATAGGTGACATTTGATTGTGTAGTGATTGAAGTTTCTATTCTGAATCCATCTGGACTGAAACAAAGCAAACAACAAGCAAACAATGAAACACACACACACACACACACACACACACACACACACACACACACACACACACACACACCTCAACGTGCAACAACAACAGCAACAATCATGCGTCTGACTGGGTTCAACCCTATTTCCTCACAATCGCCAATCTATGAAGTAAACCACTTCACCAAAGGGGTCCACAGTGGACGTTTGCAACAGCTCCCCCCCCCCTTCCCCCTCCGCCCTGCCTGTTAACAACATCATAAACAACAAAAATGACAAAATCAGAAAAAAGGAAAACTACAGAAAATAAGAAAATAATGATAATCCATACTCGTACGAATGGTTTCATTGAGAATGATGTCATATTTCTAATATGTAAAGAAAAATAATGTCCATACAAATTATATGCACGAGCAGTTTTTATTGATAATGAATTTCTTATTGTCATTATACTTGGCTGTCATATATGATATCGAACGTTTCAGAATCTCTATGGCTTCAGTCCCACAGTTCTTTTCAAGGCAGAACGACTGGAGGCGAACCACGTTCCGTTGAATGCATGCCGCCCCAGGGAGACACGCTAAAACCTCTTTCAATTAAACTTCAATATAGAAACGCCCAGTCAATAATACTCGCTACCCCCGTGGGGGGTTGACAACCAGGAAAGAGAAGTAAGTGTGTGTGTGTGTGTGTGTGTGTGTGTGTGTGTGTGTGTGTGTGTGTGTGTGTGTGTGTGTGTGTGTGTGTGTTCTTGCTACCCCCGTGGGGGGTTGGCAACCAGGAAAGAGAAGCGTGTGTGTGTGTGTGTGTGTGTGTGTGTGTGTGTGTGTGTGTGTGTGTGTGTGTGTGTGTGTGTGTGTGTGTGTGGTGTGTGTGTGTGTGTCCAAAGGGAAGAAAAAAACTCAAACTAAATGCACCCAAGCATATGAGACAGACAAAATGCTCGTACCACTCCCCTCTCACCCCTGTCCCCCCCCCTCCCCCCATCCCTGCACTTCAGGCCTTCCCTCTCTCTTCACTACTCATCCAGCCACCCTGCTCCCATCCTCACCATCTTCCCCTCTATATTCACTACTCACCACCCTGCCCCCATCATCACCATCTTCCCCTCTCTATTCACTACTCACCACCCTGCCCCCATCATCACCATCTTCCCCTCTCTATTCACTACTCACCACCCTGCCCCCATCCTCACCATCTTCCCCTCTCTATTCACTACTCACCACCCTAGCCCCCATCATCACCACCTTCCCCTCTCTCTTCACTACTTACCACCCTGCCCCCATCATCACCATCTTCCCCTCTCTTTCACTACTCACCACCCTGCCCCATCATCACCACCTTCCCCTCTCTATTCACTACTCATCACCCTGTCCCCATCATCACCACCTTCCCCTCTCTTTCACTACTCACCACCCTGCTCCCATCATCACCACCTTCCCCTCTCTCTTCACTACTCACCACCCTGCTCCCATCATCACCACCTTCCCCTCTCTCTTCACTACTCACCACCCTGCTCCCATCATCACCACCTTCCCCTCTCTATTCACTACTCACCACCCTGCCCCATCATCACCACCTTCCCAGTCCTCCCTGGACAAGAAAAGGACTGTGGTATTCAAATCCCAATGATCTGATGATATTTCTTGACCACCAATCCACTTTCCTTCTCCTGTTCCTAACACCCCTTCTGCAATCCCTCTGGCCTACACCCTCCTCTGTCATCCCTCTGGTCTACACCCTCCTCTGTCATCCCTCTGGCCTACACCCTCCTCTGTCATCCCTCTGGCCTACACCCTCCTTGTCATCCCTCTGGCCTACACCCTCCTCTGCATCCCTCTGGCCTACACCCTCCTCTGTCATCCCTCTGGCCTACACCCTCCTCTGCCATCCCTCTGGCCACTACCCCTCCTCTGTCATCCCTCTGGCCTACACCCTCCTCTGTCATCCCTCTGGCTCTACACACCTCCTCTGTCATCCCTCTGGCCTACACCCTCCTCTGTCATCCCTCTGGCCTACACCCTCCTCTGTCATCCCTCTGGCTACACCCTCCTCTGTCATCCCTCTGGCCTACACCCTCCTCTGTCATCCTCTGCCTACACCCTCCTCTGTCATCCCTCTGGCCTACACCCTCCTCTGTCATCCCTTGGCCTACACCCTCCTCTGTCATCCCTCTGACCTACACCCTCCTCTGTCATCCCTCTGGCCTACACCCTCCTCTGTCATCCCTCTGGCCTACACCCTCCTCTGTCATCCCTCTGGCCTACACCCTCCTCTGTCATCCCTCTGGCCTACACCCTCCTCTGTCATCCCTCTGGCCTACACCCTCCTCTGTCATCCTCTGGCCTACACCCTCCTCTGTCATCCCTCTGGCCTACACCCTCCTCTGTCATCCCTCTGGCCTACACCCTCTCCTCTGTCATCCCTCTGGCCTACACCCTCCTCCTGTCATCCTTCCACCTCTGACTCTGCTACACCCCTCTACCTCTGTACATCCCTCTGTAGCCTACACCCTCCTCTGTCATCCCTCTGGCCTACACCCTCCTCTGTCATCCCTCTGGCTACACCCTCCTCTGTCATCCCTCTGGCCTACACCCTCCTCTGTCATCCCTCTGGCCTACACCCTCCTCTGTCATCCCTCTGGCCTACACCCTCCTCTGTCATCCCTCTGGCCTACACCCTCCTCTGTCATCCCTCTGGCCTACACCCTCCTCTGTCATCCCTCTGGCCTACACCCTCCCTCCTCTGTCATCCGTCATCTGGCCTACACCTCTCCTCTGTCATCCCTCTGGCCTAACACCCTCTGTACCTCTCCTCTTCATCCTCTGGCCTACACCCTCCTCTGTCATCCCTCTGGCCTACACCCTCCTCTGTCATCCCTCTGGCCTACACCCTCCTCTGTCATCCCTCTGGCCTACACCCTCCTCTGTCATCCCTCTGGCCTACACCCTCCTCTGTCATCCCTCTGGCCTACACCCTCCTCTGTCATCCCTCTGGCCTACACCTCCTCTGTCATCCCTCTGGCCTACACCCTCCTCTGTCATCCCTCTGGCCTACACCCTCCTCTGTCATCCCTCTGGCCTACACCCTCCTCTGTCATCCCTCTGGCCTACACCCTCTCCTCTGTCATCCCTCTGGCCTACACCCTCCTCTGTCATCCCTCTGGCCTACACCCTCCTCTGTCATCCCTCTGGCCTACACCCTCCTCTGTCATCCCTCTGGCCTACACCCTCCTCTGTCATCCCTCTGGCCTACACCCTCTCCTCTGTCATCCCTCTGGCCTACACCCTCCTCCTGTCATCCCTCTGGCCTACACCCTCCTCTGTCATCCCTCTGGCCTACACCCTCCTCTGTCATCCCTCTGGCCTACACCCTCCTCTGTCATCCCTCTGGCCTACACCCTCCTCTGTCCATCCCTCTGGCCTACACCCTCCTCTGTCATCCCTCTGGCCTACACCCTCCTCTGTCATCCCTCTGGCCTACACCCTCCTCTGTCATCCCTCTGGCCTAACACCTCCTTGTCATCCCTCTGGCCTACACCCTCCTCTGTCATCCCTCTGGCCTACACCCTCCTATGTCATCCCTCTGGCCTACACCCTCCTCTGTCATCCCTCTGGCCTACACCCTCCTCTGCCCATCCCTCTGGCCTACACCCTCCTCTGTCATCCCTCTGGCCTACACCCTCCTATGTCATCCCTCTGGACTACACCCTCCTCTGCCATCCCTCTGGCCTACACCCTCCTCTGTCATCCCTCTGGCCTACACCCTCCTCTGTCATCCCTCTGGCCTACACCCTCCTCTGTCATCCCTCTGGTCTACACCCTCCTCCTCTGCCATCCCTCTGGTCCTACACCTCTCCTCTGTCATCCCTCTGGTCCTACACCCTCCTCTGCTCATCCCTCTGGCTACACCCTCCTCCTCTGTCATCCCCTCTGGCCTACACCCTCCTCTGTCATCCCTCTGGTCTTCACCCTCCTCTGCCCATCCCTCTGGCCTACACCCTCCTCTGCCATCCCTCTGGCCTACACCCTCCTCTGTCATCCCTCTGCCTACACCCTCCTCTGCCATCCCTCTGGCCTACACCCTCCTCTGTCATCCCTCTGGCCTACACCCTCCTTGTCATCCCTCTGGCCTACACCCTCCTCTGCCATCCCTCTGGCCTACACCCTCCTATGTCATCCCTCTGGCCTACACCCTCCTTGTCATCCCTCTGGCCTACACCCTCCTCTGTCATCCCTCTGGCCTACACCCTCCTCTGCATCCCTCTGGCCTACACCCTCCTCCTGTCATCCCTCTGGCCTACACCCTCCTCTGTCATCCCTCTGGCCTACACCCTCCTCTGTCATCCCTCTGGCTACACCCTCCTCCTCTGCCATCCCTCTGGCCTACACCCTCCTCTGTCATCCCTCTGGCCTACACCCTCCTCTGTCATCCCTCTGGTCTACACCCCTCCTCTGCCATCCTGCTACACCTCTTGTCATCCCTCTGGCCTACACCCCTCCTCTGTCATCCCTCTGGCCTACACCCCTCCTATGCCATCCCTCTGGCCTACACCCTCCTCTTCATCCTGGCCTACACCCTCCTATGTCATCCCTCTGGCCTACACCCTCCCTTGTCCATCCCCCCCTGGCCATCCCCTCCTATGTCATCCCTCTGGCCTACACCCTCCTCTGTCATCCCTCTGGCCTACACCCTCCTATGTCATCCCTCTGGCCTACACCCTCCTCTGTCATCCCTCTGGCCTACACCCTCCTCTGCCATTCCGTGCATCCCATCTTCCTTCATCCCCCTGGTCGTTTGGATCGCTGGTCAATGTTCAGGTATGTCCAAGTCTTCAATGTTCAGGAATGTCCAAGTCTCCAGAACCCTGGTTCTACCCCGCCCCACCCTCCTTTCCAGTTCCCCTTGTTATTTCCCCTGTCAGATTCTTCCCCTGGTGATGTTCTCAGATCCATGTTTAGGCCTACTGAATAATGTCCCCTTTTTCCCCTGTCAGCTTGTTCCCCTGGTGATGTTCTCAGATTCATGTTTAGGCCTACTGAATAATGTCCCCTTTTTCCTCTTCCCCTCTCCTCTTGTCCTCATTTTTCTACATCTGTCACTTCTTTGCACCCGACAACTCCAGCTTCTCGCTAACATCAACCATTATCCAATGCAGAGTACGTACAAAGGCACTCACAACCTCCACACCTTGAATACAGCCACTCAGGTCCAAAGCCCAGTTCAGACAACTTCTTTGTCTCATTCTTTCATCTAAAACCAAGAATGTGACGCAAACTTTACAGGGCTGTCTTCGATCATTTACTTCGGTGACTCAATTCCAATGATAAGTGTATTCGTAACTAAAACAAAAGAAAATGGTGAATTAACCACTTCGCTCTGAACATTAATGCCATGTCGCATCAAGAAACTAAGAGAGAGAGAGAGAGAGAGAGAGAGAGAGAGGAGAGAGAGAGAGAGAGAGAGAAAGAAACACAGAGACAGACAGAGAGCGAGAGAGAGGAGATGGAAGCGCTTGTTAAACTTATCTCAATCTCCTCGCTCACGTAATCCTCAATTTATGTCGTTCATGGCACAACCGGATCTGAAGGTCCATGTCAGGGCTGTCACCTCGTGAAAGTCAGTCCCTACACACACACACACACACACACACACACACACACACACACACACACACACACACACACACACACACACAGAGACTTCTCTTTCCTGGTTGTCAACCCCCCACGGGGGTAGCGAGTATTATTGACTGGGCGTTTCTATATTGAAGTTTAATTGAAAGAGGTTTTAGCGTGTCTCCCTAGGGCGGCATGCATTCAACGGAACGTGGTTCTCCTCCAGTCGTTCTGCCTTGAAAAGAACTGTGGGATGACACACACACACACACACACATACAAGAGAGAGAGAGAGAGAGAGAGAGAGAGAGAGAGAGGAGAGAGAGAGAGAGAGAGAGAGAGCAGCTCTTAAACCCGCCGCATTTGACAAATCGGCCCAACGTTGTATGCTATGCATAACTGATATTATTACGAACCTGATTCGAATCTTCTAAGTTAATTCAGTATGCATTTTTATGTCACTTCTCAAGTTCTTTCCTGTGCTCAGTGACATGAGGATGAATCTAATGCAGTTGAATGCACTACGATAGGCAAGGTAAAATGTATCGATTTTGCCATAGGAAATCGGAAATGCATATATATGTCCTTCATCAATTCTCCACGTTGTATAGAAACTTTATGTTATCCTCTGCTATACCCGTTAGTAAGTATTGTCTGTGTTAATGTCATGACGTGATGTTATTCTCTGTTATACCCGTTAGTAAGTATTGTCTGTGTTAATGTGATGACGTTACGTTATCCCCTAGTATACCCGTTAGTAAGTGTTGTCTGTGTTAATGTCATGACGTGATGTTATTCTCTGTTATACCCGTTAGTAAGAGTTGTCTGTGTTAATGTGATGACGTGAAGTTAGCATATGTTATACCCGTTAGTAAATGTTGTCTGTGTTAATGTGATGACGTGAAGTTAGCATGTGCTATACCCGTTAGTAAGTGGTGTCTGTGTCAATGTCATGACGTGAAGTTAGCACAGGCTATACTCGTTAGTTAGTGTTGTCTGTGTTAATGTGATGACGTGAAGTTAGCACAGGCTATACCCGTTAGTAAGTGTTGTCTGTGTTAATGTCATGACGTGAAGTCAGCATATGTTATACCCGTTAGTAAGTGGTGTCTGTGTTAATGTGATGACGTGAAGTTAGCATATATTATACCCGTTAGTAAGTGGTGTCTGTGTTAATGTCATGACGTGAAGTTAGCATATGCTATACCCGTCAGTAATGTGGTTTTGTCATGACGTGAAGTTAGCATATGCTATACCCGTTAGTAAGTGGTTGTCATGACGTGAAGTTAGCATATGCTATACCCGTTAGTAAGTGGTGTCTGTCTTAATGTGATTGACGTGAAGTTAGCATATGTTATACCCGTTAGTAAGTGGTGTCTGTGTTAATGTCATGACGTGAAGTTAGCATATGCTGTACCCGTTAGTAAGTAGTGTGTCTGTGTTAATGTCATGACGTGAAGTTAGCATATGCTATACCCGTTAGCAAGTGTGTGTCTGTGTTAATGTCATGACGTGAAGTTAGCATATGTTATACCCGTTAGTAAGTGGTGTCTGTGTTAATGTCATGACGTGAAGTTAGCATATGTATACCCGTTAGTAAGTGGTGTCTGTGTTAATGTCATGACGTGAAGTTAGCATATGCTATAACCCGTTAGTAAGTGGTGTCTGTGTTAATGTATGACGTGAAGTTAGCATATGCTATACCCGTTAGTAAGTGGTGTCTGTGTTAATGTGATGACGTGAAGTGTAGCATAATGTTGATAAACCGCTGTTAGTAAGTGGTGTCTGTGTTAATGTGATGACGTGAAGTTAGCTATGTTATACCCGTTAGTAAGTGGTGCTGTGTTAATGTCATGACGTGAAGTTAGCATAGCTGTACCCGTTAGTAAGTGGTGTCTGTGTTAATGTCATGACGTGAAGTTAGCATATGCTATACCCGTTAGTAAGTGGTATCATGTGTTAATGTGATGACGTGAAGTTAGCATATGTTATACCCGTTAGTAAGTGGTGTCTGTGTTAATGTGATGACGTGAAGTTAGCATATGTTATACCCGTTAGTAAGTGGTGTCTGTGTTAATGTCATGACGTGAAGTTAGCATATGTTATACCCGTTAGTAAGTGTGTCTGTGTTAATGTGATGACGTGAAGTTAGCATATGCTATACCCGTTAGTAAGTGGTGTCTGTGTTAATGTGATGACGTGAAGTTAGCATATGCTGTAACCCGTTAGTAAGTGGTGTCTGTGTTAATGTCATGACGTGAAGTTAGCATATGCTATACCCGTCAGTAAGTGTGGTTGTCATGACGTGAAGTTAGCATATGCTATACCCGTTAGTAATGTGTGTCTGTGTTAATGTCATGACGTGAAGTAGCTTATGTTATACCCGTTAGTAAGTGGTGTCTGTGTTAATGTGATGACGTGAAGTTAGCATATATTATACCCGTTAGTAAGTGGTGTCTGTGTTAATGTCATGACGTGAAGTTATGCATATGCTATACCCGTCAGTAAGTGGTTTGTCATGACGTGAAGTTAGCATATGCTATACCCGTTAGTAAGGTGTGTGTATGTCATGACGTGAAGTTAGCATATGCTATACCCGTTAGTAAGTGGTGTCTGTCTTAATGTGATGACGTGAAGTTAGCATATGTTATACCCGTTAGTAAGTGGTGTCTGTGTTAATGTCATGACGTGAAGTTAGCATATGCTATACCCGTTAGTAAGTGGTGTGCTGTTGTATGAATGTTAAGTGACGTGAAGTTAGCATATGCTATACCCGTTAGAAGTGGTTGTCTGTGTTAATGTCATGACGTGAAGTTAGCATATGTTATACCCGTTAGTAAGTGGTGTCTGTGTTAATGTCATGACGTGAAGTTAGCATATGTTTACCCGTTAGTAAGTGGTGTCTGTGTTAATGTCATGACGTGCATAGTTATACCCTTAGTAAGTGGTGCTGTTAACAGACGTGAAGTTAGCATATGCTTACCCGTTAGTAATGGTGTCTGTGTTAAGATGACGTGAAGTTAGCATATGCATACCGTAGTAGTGTTGTCATGACGTGAAGTTAGCAATGTTACCGTTAGTAAGTGGTGTCTGTTAATGTATGACGTGAAGTAGCATATGTTATACCCGTTAGAAGTGTGTCTGTGTTAATGTCATGACGTGAAGTTAGCATATGCTTACCCGTTAGTAAGTGTTGCCTGTGTTAATGTGATGACGTGAAGTTAGCATATGCTATACCCGTTAGTAAGTGGTGTCTGTGTTAATGTGATGACGTGAAGTTAGCATATGCTGTACCCGTTAGTAAGTGGTGTCTGTGTTAATGTCATGACGTGAAGTTAGCATATGCTATACCCGTCAGTAAGTGGTTGTCATGACGTGAAGTTAGCATATGCTATACCCGTTAGTAATGGTGTCTGTGTTAATGTCATGACGTGAAGTCAGCTTATGTTATACCCGTTAGTAAGTGGTGTCTGTGTTAATGTGATGACGTGAAGTTAGCATATATTATACCCGTTAGTAAGTGGTGTCTGTGTTAATGTCATGACGTGAAGTTAGCATATGCTATACCCGTCAGTAAGTGGTTGTCATGACGTGAAGTTAGCATATGCTATACCCGTTAGTAAGTGGTTGTCATGACGTGAAGTTAGCATATGCTATACCCGTTAGTAAGTGGTGTCTGTCTTAATGTGATGACGTGAAGTTAGCATATGTTATACCCGTTAGTAAGTGGTGTCTGTGTTAATGTCATGACGTGAAGTTAGCATATGCTGTACCCGTTAGTAAGTGGTGTCTGTGTTAATGTCATGACGTGAAGTTAGCATATGCTATACCCGTTAGCAAGTGTTGTCTGTGTTAATGTCATGACGTGAAGTTAGCATATGTTATACCCGTTAGTAAGTGGTGTCTGTGTTAATGTCATGACGTGAAGTTAGCATATGTTATACCCGTTAGTAAGTGGTGTCTGTGTTAATGTCATGACGTGAAGTTAGCATATGCTATACCCGTTAGTAAGTGGTGTCTGTGTTAATGTGATGACGTGAAGTTAGCATATGCTATACCCGTTAGTAAGTGGTGTCTGTGTTAATGTGATGACGTGAAGTTAGCATATGTTATACCCGTTAGTAAGTGGTGTCTGTGTTAATGTGATGACGTGAAGTTAGCGTATGTTATACCCGTTAGTAAGTGGTGCCTGTGTTAACGTGATGACGTGAAGTTAGCATAGGCTATACCCGTTAGTAAGTGGTGTCTGTGTTAACGTGATGACGTGAAGTTAGCATAGGCTATACCCGTTAGTAAGTGGTATCTGTGTTAATGTGATGACGTGAAGTTAGCATATGTTATACCCGTTAGTAAGTGGTGTCTGTGTTAATGTGATGACGTGAAGTCAATCATATGTTATACCCGTTAGTAAGTGTTGCCTGTGTTAATGTGATGACGTGAAGTTAGCATATGTTATACCCGTTAGTAAGTGTTGCCTGTGTTAATGTGATGACGTGAAGTTAGCATATGTTATACCCGTTAGTAAGTGTTGCCTGTGTTAATGTGATGACGTGAAGTCATCATATGTTAAACCCGTTAGTAAGTGTTGTCTGTGTTAATGTTATGACGTGAAGTCATCATATGTTAAACCCGTTAGTAAGTGTTGCCTGTGTTAATGTGATGACGTGAAGTCATCATATGTTATACCCGTTAGTAAGTGTTGCCTGTGTTAATGTGATGACGTGAAGTCATCATATGTTAAACCCGTTAGTAAGTGTTGTCTGTGTTAATGTGATGACGTGAAGTTATCATATGTTATACCCGTTAGTAAGTGTTGTCTGTGTTAATGTGATGACAAGGAAATGAAGCACGCATAAATATTGAATACGCACTATAGATTGCCAACAAATGTGCACACGTACATGTTCAGACACCCACCTGTCATCGATCAGAAAGTCACTGTATGTATGTATGTATGTATGTATGTATGTATGTATGTATGTATGTATGTATGTATATATGTATGTATGTATGTATGTATGTATGAATATGTATGTGTGTCATATCTGTCCATAAATCTATAATCTATAACCATTATCATCATCGTCACCACCACCACCACCACCACCACAACCACCACCATCATCATCATCATCATCATCTTACCATCATCATCGTCATCATCGTCATCATTGTCATCATCATCATCATCATCATCATCATCATCAGCATCATCATCAGCATCATCATCAGCATCATCATCATCTTACCATCATCATCATCATCATCATCATCATCATCATCATCATCATCGTCATCATCATCATCACCATCACCATCACCATCGTCATCATCATCATCATCATCATCATCATCATCATCATCACTATGCAGTGTAGGTCTATCGTAAACTACTCATTGCGCGCTCATATACCACTCATACTTGACTTCATTGACATGTTACAACTAACTTATTCAGAACATATTGTACACACACATGACAATAGAACCGTCTGAAAAATTTAACTGGGGAAAAATAGATACACTTTGAAAGCCTGCAAGGTGGACTGATTTCATAGAATGGGAGGCAGTCTGTTCAAACCGCTGGGACAGTGAAGCCGAAGGAACGTTCACCGAACAATTTCAGATTTCACTTCGTTATCTTCAGCAGTTTCTGACTGGAGGTGCGAGAGTCCGTGATGACTGGTATGCATAGAGCGTAGAGGACTGGTGTGGTGGAAAGGAATCATCAAAGAGTCCGTGATGTCTGGTATGCATAGAGTGTAGAGAACAGGTGTGGTGAAAAGAATCATCAAAGAGTCCGTGATGACTGGTATACACAGAGCGTAGAGGACAGGTGTCCGTGATGACTGGTATGCACAGAGCGTAGATGACAGGTGTGGTGAAGACAATCATCAAAGAGTCCGTGATGACTGGTATGCATTGAGCGTAGAGGACAGGTGTCCGTGATGACTGATATGCACAGAGCGTAGAGGACAGGTGTCCGTGATGACTGGTATACATTGAGCGTGGAGGACAGGTGTCCGTGATGACTGGTATGCACAGAGCGTAGAGGACAGGTGTCCGTGATGTCTGGTATGCATAGAGCGTAGAGGACAGGTGTCCGTGATGTCTGGTATGCATAGAGCGTAGAGGACAGGTGTCCGTGATGTCTGGTATGCACAGAGCGTAGAGGACAGTTGTGGCGAAGACAATCATCAAAGAGTCGGAAGGCCAGAGCAGTCAGCTTGTACTGAGGACAAAATTTCACAGGCAGCCAGTGGAACACCTTCAGTGGTGGTGTCATGTGATATCGCTTTCTTTAATCTGGACACGACACACTGTGGTGTTCTGACGTCACTGGAGCCAGGGAATTCGTTCTGCAGGCACACATCGCCGTATTGAATGACATTAGTGAAACCGAGAAGTAATTAGTCAGTTTGACAAGTCTTCCTGTTGTATCAGCTGAAAAAGATACGTCGATTTAAAACTAAGTTGTCTGCCTGTTTGATTCATATGAGAGTGCTGGGACGCATCATTTCTGTTTTGTCAATGTTTAACATGACCTTGCTGCTGTTCATCCAGGAGACAATATCACCAAAGCAAAACTCAACACCAGCCCTGCTGCCCTGCCCTCATGGTGACCTCAGTTTCGACGTCCTTTCCACGTCCATGGCCATGCTTTGATTCCGACGGGGTCACCGGTATCGGCAAGTTGATGGGGGCTGTCGCTGGATGGACGTGGTGTGCCATCTGGACAGAGAGCTCACGCACGCCGATTCCGCAGTTAAGCAATTGTTGTCGTCAGTAGGTGGCGTTGTAGGTGGTGTTCTGGTATGCTGGATCAGAACAGGCGCCACTGAACACCACCGAAGTGACACGGCAGCAGTGCAGTGTCTCCTTCAGTGTGTTGCCTCTTGACGACTTGACAGTGACTGCTCCCTGTGGATTGTCGGTGCCGGGGCTGCGGCAGGCTGGGCTGTAACTGTGGACGGGGGTTCGGAATGAGCGGCGTGGGTGCAATGTCGCTGTGGTGGCACAGAAAATGGTCAGCAAAAAAAAAAGGTCATTACTAGACAGAACATTATGAAATTTATCAGGCGGTGAACTTTTGGATAGTTCAGTGTTATCTGTATACTTATGGAAGTCACAAGAGTGTGCTGAAATAATGTCGAACTTGGGGTTGAGAATGAAGGGAACAATACAGGTCCCAACACAGGGCCCTGGGGAACGCCATACACAATGGAAATTCGGGCACACATACAGCCATTGATGACAACTGACTGACGACAAGCAGTGACTTATGACACAAACCACTTTGTCCTGAACACCCAAAATAACTTACAGTCTCTTCTGCACAATGGGATGATTCAGTCCGTCAAAAGCCGCACTGAGGTCAAGGAAAACAATCGCTGGGATAAATTTCACATCTCTCGTATTGCACCCATGTGTCTTCCTATTTGTGTGTTTCTCTTTCCGTCCTCCTGTCCATCTACCTATGTATATATCTATCAAGCTAACCATCTATTTTCAAGCCAACGACCAGGCTGTTTAATTACAATCAATCGGTGTGACTAGCTACAAACACATCTGTCTCGTCTTTAGCCTGTTCGCCACTCGCTAGCTCCACATCCCTTCTAGGTTTCCTCTCTCTCTCTCTCTCTCTCTCTCTCTCTCTCTCTCTCTCTGAGCCAACGTTGCAAACATTCTCATCCAGTTACGCATAAAGCAGACAATTTTTTTAGCCCAGACACATGATACTTGTAACGAATTACCAGCTTCTTGAGTTTTGCTGCTCGTAATGTCTTTGTCTTGTGAAAGATTAATTCCAAATGGATCTACTGCCGCAATGAGCAGACAAAAGAGATCCGCTATTGTGACACGACGTTTCGGCTTCTAGTGATTCGTGAGACTTTGGCAGTAATGAAGCTATTTCATGCTACGCACGATTCAACGGTCAGTGTGACTGCCGCTGTCTGATTGTTTAGGCGTCAGGCCCCTCTTGACATGTTGGAAGCTGTGAGACCATTGACGCCAGGGCTGGTTTACAAAGCCGATAAATAGAGAAGTTGAAGTGTAAAGCATACTGTCTGACTGTATGTTCATGCACTCTTTGTGTGTCTAGATCTGTTTTTGACGTACAAACGGGAGTGGTATTCCGGTCAGTATAAAGTATTTATTTTGGAAAAAAAAATTCTTTTAGGAAAAAAGTAGATATGAATGCACCCACTCCCAATTCACAGACAGTTGTGTTTTTAAATGGTTAGTGTTTTCCATTTGCACGTCCACTAATAAGCCAGTAAATAAACAACTATAGAAATTTTAATGGTTAGTGTTTTGCATTTGCGCGTCCACTAGTAAGCCAGTAGATAAGCAACTATAGAAATAATCGCCAAATCTCCTAAAATATGTATATATTCAAGAAATGGTCATCACAGAGACAGTGGTGCTAAAACACATCAGCAAAACATATGCACTGACCAGGGCTAGCAAACTGACATATAAACGCTCTCGATGCGCACGCGCGCGCGCGCGCGCGCGCGCACACACACACACACACACACACACACACACACACACACACGTGTTATTTTCATCATGAAGTTGCCAGATGTGTATAAGAATGTCTGACAGTTCGCAAAAAAAAAAAGAAAAAAAAAAAAAAAAAAAAAAAAGGGGGGGGGGGGGGGGGGGGGGGATTTGTTCTCTGGTCATGTTGTGAACACACGATTTGTAAATTCACTTCATTATCCGTTTGTTTCGTCTTGTTTATTCAGTTTCATTGCTTTATCAAGCGTCCTTTGTCTGCACAGCGGAATCTCCTAACACACTCCTACTACCCTCCACCCAGCGGCGCGCACCTTCCTAACCTCCCCTAGAAAATTGCTCCCCATCCTCTAACCACGAAATCACACCAACACTGGTTCTGAAATGAAGTCTTTTGCCATGTAGTACGTCATACACAGATATTATGAACTCGTTTCAGGAAACCTTGTCTGACGAGAGGGAGTCGATTTGCAGGATTTCATTCACAGCTTTCCTACGCTTTGCAAAGATCTTTTAATTTTCAGAAATACCAGTTCATTTCCTTACTAGCAAAAAAAAAAAAAAAAAGAAAAGAAAAAAAAAAAAAAAAAAAAAAATCCGAATTTTAAAACCAGCGTTCTAGTGTTTTTAAGAATGAAACAGAGGTTTGATATACGATAAGACAAAGGAACTTTGCCTGTGCTACTTCTTGTCCATGAAAGAGAACAAGTTACATCAACTGCATTCTTGTACTACAAACCAAACATATGGGTGTGTTTAAAAGAAAAACACAGTGATTATCATCATTGTGACAGGAAAATGCATAGTCATAAACAGTAATGGAACTGGTTCTATAAGATGCGTGAGACGCTTGCTATATATGTATATATGTATGGTATGTATGTGTTATGTATGTATGCATGTGTGTATGCACGTATTTCACAAAACACTCATTAAAGAAGCAGCAGTTTTTGTCAAGAAACTAGACTATTCAAGTGTTTTTTTTCTGTTCACATCTTTCGGCCTTTAACTAACAGATTCAGGGAACACCTCTCTTTGTTCATTCGTTCTTTTTGTTTTTTCTTGCTCTCCATCCTTTCTGTCTCTCTTCCTCTGCCTCTTTCCTTTTTTTGTATTTGTTTCTTCCAAGCATTCCGAAGGCAGAAGATTGATGACTCCCTGAAACAAGATAGATGTCTTAGTTAGCCAAATGAGCTCTGTCGGCAGGCCGATCGCAGATTTGCGGATGGTAAGGTAATGGACCGTCTCAGTGCTGTAAACGGATGACTTTACACACGCCAGATCTGTAACATGGCTTCTGGATTGCCACGTAACCTAAGCCACGCGATATTCTGTCAGTCCTCGAAATACAAAGAAACGTTACTTCAGAGCTAGATGCGAGGTGTTCAAAGTATTATGTTTGTATTCTGTGGATCGATTTCTTATTGGATAGGTGATAATTTCATTAGCTGATGAGCTTACTGTTTTCGGTTAATTAAGTGAAGCATTGAATTACTGATTCTCACGTTCCGGTATTTGTCGGCCTGATTATCTACTTGTCTAGTTCAGAAAACACGAGGTTTGGTTTCAGTGTATGTATTCTGTCTGTGACTACATGTGTAAAGGAACAGAGCATGGCCCTACAAACAGGTGATACAAGAGAAACAGTGAACACATCATGTAATGTGGTTTGTTGTGTGGCCCACCACGGACGCCCTATCAAGGGTGAGGATAAGTCAACACATCCAGAACGTGGTACAAAACTAAAACCTGCAGTTAAAATCCAAACTGAAATAAATCTAGACACTAAAAGAGCGATCGGAAACAACGTGAAGAGACAAATTAACTGAGGCAGTGAAATAATAAACAACCTCAGCAGTAAAATAATAAACAACCTCAGCAGTGAAATAATAAACAACCTCAGCAGTGAAATAATAAACAAGCGAAAT
>CM065732.1:66582311-66584811 GCA_033310375.1 Conus canariensis
CTTTTGGTTTCCAAGCCTTGGTTCCAGTTACTCGGACGGAGAGCTTTTAGGGGTGGGGGTGGAGGTGGGGTGGGGGGTGGTTATTTAGTAACTGTGTGCTGGAGTGGGGTTTGTTTGTGAAGTTTGACCCTAGCTACAGAGCTGGTGTGTGTGTGTGTGTGTGTGTGTGTGTGTGTGTGTGTGGTGTGTGTGTGTGTGTGTGTGTGTGTGTGTGTGGTGTGTGTGTGTGTGTAATGACAATAACAATAACAATAATTTTTAATCAGTCTTTTCTGGCCAACTGGCCTATACAGACAGGAGAAATGGTCATTCAAAATTGTATACATGGTGAGTAGCAAAACATTTCAATCAAGATGTAGTTTGGCATCTCAGTTTCATAGCTCCACAAATATAGGTCGCAACTCTAAAGGCCAATTTTCCACTGAGATTTGTGAATAGCAATTGTACTTTTAGAGTTGATGGGAAGCGATAGTAATACAGAGGGATATGTCTTTTACGGAGTGCAGCATACCTTGGGCACACAAGTAAAAAATGAACAAGGTCTTCAACACAGTTCAAATCACAGACTTTACAAATTGGATTTGACAAACATTTGCCATAACGTGGAATTCCATTTAGTGGGAGTCGATTTGATTTAACCAGACAAAGAACACGGCGGTGCTCATGATTTTCTAACTGGCTTATATAGGTGGCCCTTAAGATTTCTGGTTGGTATAAGATATAGTCTCCTTCTGTTACAACTGATTCATGCCAGCACTGACGGAAATTATCCTCTAATCTTTCTTGGAATACTTTAAGAACGTAGCTAGGATTTCCAACATCTTGCATCACCCATACATGGCCAGATCCAAATGTACACAAAATGGTTCTAACTTGAGTAGCCCAGTTCTGTCTGCCATTATTATCATGCATAAACAACATATTGTAACATGACGAGGGTAGCGGTCAGTGTATGTGATAATACAAGAAAACTGCACACAGTATAATAAGCGACATAGGCATCAATACTAAAGAAATCTACCACACTCACCAAAAAATTTTTTTTTTTACATCTCTCCCAACACTCAAAACCATTTTACATATTTTCGTTTGCACCTTTTCAATTTCTTCGAAGTGTTGGAAACCCCAAATTTCTGAGCCATATAAACAGATTGGCTTGATTTTCACATCAAAAATCTTAAAAGCAGTATGAACTGGCATGTTTTTTAGTTTGAAATAATTCCAGCAAAATTGCTCTATCAATACTATCAAACGCCTTGGAAAAGTCAACGAAAAGAGTGTAGAAGCGGCCGCTTCTTTTAGTAAGATATTTCTGAATTAATGATTGCAGAGAGAATATATTGTCAGTTGTACTGTATCCCTTTCTAAAAGCCTGCTTGAGCTTCTGGTATATTACCTGTTCTTTCACAAAAAGCACATAACCTCTTATTCAAAATGCTGCTATACAATTTGCCAATAACATTTAATAGTGAAATTCCTCTATAAGTTCCAGCTTTTTGTGGTCACCCTTCTTGTGCAGTGGAAAAATCAACCCCTTTGTCCAACTTTCTGGATATTGCCCACTGTCAAAGACTCTATTGAACAAAACATGTAAAAACTTTACCAGAACATTGTTTAGAACATGAAACATATCAGGCCGTACACCATCGGGTCCAGGAGCCTTACCTTTCTTCATAGCCTTTATTGCCAGGCGGATTTCATCTTCTGTGATCGGCTTATCAAGATCATCCTGTGCAGCCTGACACTGGTCACAGTCATCAGGAGTATGGCTTTCTAAAACCTGATTAACTTCATTCCGAAATTCAGAGTCAACTGTGTTATCAGGGTTCAAAAGGTCACGAAAATAGTGAAACCATGTGCATTCATCAATTACGTTTGCGCGGGTTGCTTTAGCACCTGTGAGAAATCTAACTTTTTGCCAAAACGACTTCGAGTTTTTTTCAGAGCAAACATCATTTAACTCCTTCAAAATGTCATTGTTCTTTTTTTCTTGCTTTTGTTTGCATAGGGTTTTGAATTCTTTTTTCAAGTTAATAAAATGATTCAAATCTTCTTGTTTGTTGGAGGATCGCCACAGTCTCAGTTGCCTATACTTTTCAGCTTTTGCCTGTTCGCAATCTTCGTCCCACCACGAGGGTTGTGTTCGTGAATTTTGTTTGAGTTGGTTTTGTTTGCCCTTTTCAGCTGCTCGCTGAAGTAAGTCACAAGATAATCTGACCCTGCATCAGTGCTTTTTTCCATAGCAGAAAGAAAGTGTTCATATTCTACATGCTGATTTTGTCGTATATATTCAAAAGAAAAATCGGTCCAAAAGAAAGTAGTCAATTCCTCTATGTGAATTTCTTCAGTGTCATTTAGGTCATTATCCTTAGCCCCACCGGTACCGGAAAATATAGTTACAATTGGAAAGTGGTCTGATTCCGACCTGTCTAAAACCTTGAAATCAACTAACAAATCAAACAAAGACTTTGATACAACACAGTAATCCACCACACTCATT
>CM065732.1:66597311-66599811 GCA_033310375.1 Conus canariensis
TCTATCCGTCTTCATTTGTTCTTTTCTTCCTCTTTCCGTCTCCTTCATTTCTTCCAAACTCCTAACTGACCAATAAACGCATTGTTGTCTCATCACACTGACGCCATGTTGTCTTTTGATTTTCTCTGACCATGTTTACACGGTAAGTTTCACAACGGAGTGAATGAGGGCGGGAAAATGAAGCAATATTCCGAAAGAAAAGGGGTTAGTTACCGCCCAGGACACAGACAAACAGATTCACAGGACAAAACACAATGCATTTCCACCTCTTGGGTCTGCTTCAGGCAAACACAAACAACATTTAGGACAGTGAAAACGAAGAACGAGAAACTACTTATCTTCTCATATTCGGCGCAAAATGGCTGTTTTCGGCTCAAATTCGGCGCAAAACAGCCATTCTGCGCCGAATATGAGAAGATAAGTGGTTTCTCGTTCTTCGTTTTCACTGTCCTAAATGTTATTTGCTTTTGATTGAAGAAGACCCAAGAGGTCGTGATGTATTGTGTTTTGTCCTGTAATCTGTTTGTCTGTGTCCTTGGCGGTAACTAACCTTTTTCTTATTAAATCATGTTTACACAGTTTCATTTACATCAACATGCGAAGGCAATGAAAATTGTTTTATGCCTACGAGCGCGCTTATAGACACACACACACACACACACACACACACACAACACCACACACACACACACACACACACACACACGCATGTAAACACGCAACACACACACACACACACACACACACACACACACACACACATACACACACACACACACACACACACACACACACACACACACACCACACCCCACACACACACACACATGCACACGCGCACCACACACACACACACACACACTCACACATCACACACACACACACACACACACACACACACACACACACACACACACACACACACACACACACATACACACACTTTTTTGGTTCTAATTTCTCTCTTTTTATTGTCAGAGACAGAGGGTGGTTATGCCTGTTGTTTGTATGGTGCGAGTTATCTGAAAAAGAACACCCCATCCAACCCCTACCGCAATCCCGCACCACCTACACACACTTCTTTGTTCAAACCTCTGCTTCATGTGAGAAAGACAGACGGTGTTTGAATGTTGTGCTGTAAGTGGGAATTTATTTTCTAAGACCACACACACACACACACACACACACACACACACACACACACACACACACACCACACCCACAACCCACACACCCACATACACGCGCGCGTGCGCACACACGTACGCACGCACGCACGCACGCACGCACGCACGAAAGCACGTACAAACACACATATATACATGCGGTCTCGCTCTCTCTCATTCTCTCTGATATACATACACACACGCGCGTGTGCGTGCGCGCGCTCACACACACACACACACACACACACACACACACACGCGCGCGCGCGCGCGCGCGCGCGCACACACACACAAACACACACAGAAACACACGGACACAGTCAGACACAGACACACACAGACATAAACAGACACACACATACAAACACACACACACACACACACACACACACACACACACACACACACACACACACACACACGCATGCACGCACGCACGCAGGCACAACACACACACACACACACACACACACACACACACACACACACACACACACAACAACAGAAACACACGGACACAGTCAGACACAGACACACACAGACATAAACAGACACACACACACACACACACACACACACACACACACACACCCCACAACACACACACACACTACACACACACACACACACACACACACACACACACACAACAACCCACACACACTTACACACTCACACACAGGCGTTTATGTTTGCACACACACACACACACACACACACACACACACACACACACACACACACACACACACAC
The DNA here is from genome assembly GCA_033310375.1 of Conus canariensis. Lineage (NCBI taxonomy): Eukaryota > Metazoa > Mollusca > Gastropoda > Neogastropoda > Conidae > Conus > Conus canariensis. Next base: position 66,599,232 of record CM065732.1, read on the forward strand.
ACACACACACTCACACACACTCACACACAGGCGTTTATGTTTGCGCAGACAGTGGCAAAAAGTCTTACTCTTCAACCCCTTCCCCGTCCCTCCCCCTACCCCCCTCAACTCCACCCCCTTTCCCAAATCCCCCGCAGACCCAATCCACGTCACCCCAAACATCTCCACCTCCCCTCCCCTCCCCTCTACTGCCTCATATCCCATCCTCCTCCTTACCCATTCAGATGCTTTCTGTCTAGCACCAGTGTTAGACTGTAAACAATTGTACCACGGATGAATTGAGACGTCTCTGTATCCAGGCTGGTCTAGGCTGGCAGCAAAGGACCACAACCAAAGGCTCTTATATTACTGTCGCTCCACTAGCTTTATATCACTGTGTCTCTGCTAGCTTTATGTCACTGTGGCTCTGCTAGCTTTATATCACTGTGGCTCTGCTAGCTTTATATCACTGTGGCTCTGCTAGTTTATATCACGTGGCTCGCTACCTTAAATTACTCGTGCCCTCTACTTTATATCCAGTGCTCTGCTGCTTCCATATCACTGTGCTCTGCTACTTTATATCACTGTGTCCCTAGCTTAT
>CM065732.1:66607311-66639811 GCA_033310375.1 Conus canariensis
GTGTGTGTGTGTGTGTGTGTGTGTGTGTGTGTGTGTGTGTGTGTGTGACACATAAAGTTGCTTCTGGCTGTTAAACGGAGAAGTAATTGAATCATTAATGCTTTCCGCTCGAAAGGGTTCCTTGATGTAAAACGAGGTAGAAAATCACTGAGAAAGTTGATCATGTTAAAGATACGTGTGTTAACGAGACGTCTGTCCGACTGCTGTAAACTGTGTGTGGCGTGCGCTATGATGTTATGTGTACAGTTTTGTTTTGTAGCTCGTCTCTGTTCTTTGTGTTAACACACACACACACACACACACACACACACACACACACACACACACATCCACCCACTCGCCCACCTACCCTTTCACACACACACATATACATACACATGCGCACGCGCACATACACACACACACACATACACGCACATGCACCTTCGCTAATACATGTTTACGTTCTCTTTCTCACCTCTCTCCCTCTCTCTCTCTTTCACACACGCACACACACACACGCGCGCGCGCGCACACACACACACACACACACACACACACACAGCACTGATGAGTGTCGGTTTGCATGCTAGCTATTTAACAGGAAAGCCTGTTTATGTACATTTTGTATCCTTCAGTTTCACACAGAGAGTATGTTTTTTTATGGTATTTTCCGATTGATAACATACAAACTGTATTATAGTAACGCTTACATTAAAACATAAGAATAGAAATAATGCAGTAAAATTAGGTTCTGGGCATTTGCACATTTTCCTTCGATCAGGTCTGTAAATGCATTTGAAAAAGACAGGACCTGTGTACTATTTCCAAGACAAATGATCAGTACGATATTTATTTCTACTACAAGACTACACAATCAACCAATCTTTCCTTTCAGCAGGGCGAGGAACAAAGAACGAAACCCAGATCACATGTTAAAAATGGCATTTATTGAATGTTTACTTTAAAAAAGCTTTTCCGTTTTATTACAGAAGTAATCCCAGGTGCGTTTTGATTTATTCGCCTTTTGTATGAGAGCTCTTAAACGCGGTGTGTAAGAAGGTGGCCACCGTTGTGGACGAATAGCGTTTATGTCAGCTGTAGTAATATTGCGTTTCTGGAGACCTGTGTCATTGCCAGTGGAGTGCTTTGTACCCCGCTTTACGGGTCGGGGCGTTTGATCGGTGCCTTATTCCATCTCCCTCACCGCAGTTCTAGACTCGGGGCTCCTGTGTGAATGACGACGGTAGACGGGCGCACGCGACAGAACGGTTTGCTGGCTGGGTTGGTTAGATTTGATGCGTCCGCGTAGCGCTGAAATACTGTTTTTGTTGTTCATTTCTTCACCACTAAATTCTGTTGATTTTGTTGTTCATTTCTTCACCGCTAAATTCTGTTGATTTTGTTGTTCATTTCTTCACCGCTAAATTCTGTTGTTTTTGTTGTTGTTCATTTCTTCACTGCCATATTCTGTTGTTTTTGTTGTTGTTCATTTCTTCACCACTAAATTCTGTTGTTTTTGTTGTTCATTTCTTCACCGCTAATTCTGTTGTTTTTGTTGTTGTTCATTTCTTCAACACTAAATTCTGTTGTTTTTGTTGTTCATTTCTTCACCGCTAATTCTGTTGTTTTTGTTGTTGTTCATTTCTTCACGCTAAATTCTGTTGTTTTTGTTGTTGTTCATTTCTTCACGCTAAATTCTGTTTGTTGTTTTTTTTGTTGAAGTTCATTTCTTCACCGCTGAATTCTGTTGTTTTTTGTTGTTGTTCATTTCTTCACCACTAATTCTGTTGTTTTTGTTGTTGTTCATTTCTTCACGCTAAATTCTGTTGTTTGTTGTTGTTCATTTCTTCACCGCTAATTCTGTTGTTTTGTTGTTGTTCATTTCTTCACTGCTGAATTCTGTGTTTTTTGTTGTTGTTCATTTCTTCACCGCTAATTCTGTTGTTTTTGTTGTTGTTCATTTCTTCACCGCTGAATTCTGTTGTTTTTGTTGTTGTTCATTTCTTCACCGCTAATTCTGTTGTTTTTGTTGTTGTTCATTTCTTCACCGCTGAATTCTGTTGTTTTTGTTGTTGTTCATTTCTTCACCGCTAATTCTGTTGTTTTTGTTGTTGTTCATTTCTTCACCGCTAAATTCTGTTGTTTTTGTTGTTGTTCATTTCTTCACCGCTAATTCTGTTGTTTTTGTTGTTGTTCATTTCTTCACCGCTGAATTCTGTTGTTTTTGTTGTTGTTCATTTCTTCACCGCTAATTCTGTTGTTTTTGTTGTTGTTCATTTCTTCACCGCTAATTCTGTTGTTTTTATTGTTGTTCATTTCTTCACTGCTTCTTCTATGAGCGGAATCCTTCTATCCTCCGCCTCCCCCCCCCCTTCCCTTGCTACTCCTGTCCCCTCTCCCCAACCCCAAGCCCCACTATACCCCCACCCCCTCTTTCCGTCTTCCTAACTCCCCGAAACTCTTTTCCCTCTTCGTCTCTCTAATTTCTTTTTCTTCCTCCCCCCCCCCTCCCCTTGCCATCAACCTTTACTGAATAGAGTAAATCTTTATCAGCCTAATATGATAATTACTTGCCCAATAGTCCTCTTCTCTGCTCCACTTCTCGTAGACGTGTCAAGTGTTTCCTTGCTGTTGCGCACGCGCGCGAGCATGTGTGTGTGTGTGTGGTGTGTGTGTGTGTGTGTGAGAGAGAGAGAGAGAGAGAGAGAGAGAGAGAGAGAGAGAGAGAGAGAGAGAGAGAGAATAAAATGGGCAGGGGAAGTGCGAAGCCAGATTATGAAAAGTTAAGAAATATTAAAAGATCTAAGACGGCAACAGAAATCAATATACGTATTGTTGTAGGTAAACACGCCTTACATAAGTAAAAAAAACAAGGCAAACCAAAACCAAAAAAAAAAAAAAGAAACAGAAGATATTGTGGTAAAGCATTGAAATTGAAGCAGTTGTCAAAACACATGCGCGGAGAGAGAGAGAGAGAGAGAGAGAGAGAGAGAGAGAGAGAGAGAGAGAGAGAGAGAGGTAAGCCTAGAAAGCCCGTTCATTTTGACAGGACCCCCATGGGATTGTTCATTTTGGTTTTCGAGGAATAAAACAATGAACATTTCTGTACACCGCGCCGTGATAAGGAAACCACCAGATCCACGAAGAGAAATTATCTAACATTTCACACCCGTATGACTCGGTGTGACTGCCGACAATCCACCCACAGTCAGCAAGTGTTCATTTGTTGAATGTAATGCTGTCGCTGAAAATCACTTTAACGGCTTCGCTCACACACACACACACGCGCGCGCGCGCGCGCGCGCGCAGAGAGAGAGAGAGAAAGAGAGAGAGAGAGAGAGAGAAGTGTACATAGCAGCGTATTGTAGGATGGAGTCAGAAAGTCGATGATCGGCGAAACGATCAGTGTCTTAAAATGATGTTGGTTTGGTTGTTTAAAGGGCAGCAATGAGTAGCATGCTTAGGTGGACGAAGGAAGAATGTTCCAAATGGTGAAGGTAGGTTGGCGCAGACTCTAATCTTAAACACCAACATTCTTGCAGATTAGGCAACTGCACAGTCGACAGCTTTTCATTTTTCTTCATTTCCTGTAAAAAAAAAAAAAGAAGAAAGATCAGGTAGAACCAGATTAGCTCTCCACAAAAATAGCTAACCAATTCAATGTCCTGTAGACTGTAGAGGAGTAATGAATGTAAGAAAGCGTATAGCGTGGCGTAATCTTTTGTCCAATGACATCATCTTGCTCTCTCTGTGCCGGTCAGAACACGTTCTATTCGTTAAGGTTCTAGGGGCTGTTAAGGCCATATTATTCGTAGGCTTATGTTGTATTACACAGTTACATGGTTGTTTAAATCTGTGATTAAATGCTATACAAATTACTGACACTGATTTCACAAATGTATACTATGGCCATTTAAGTTTCAAGATTTGCTCTGTACATAAATCGAACTTTAACTTGCTTTCATACTTGATAACCTGCATGGTTGATGGGCGCTGAACCATTTGATTGATTAGGCCTTGTGACAGAGAATCGTCAAATAAATGAAAATTTAGGTTGTGTTGTGATGATGATGTTGATGATAATGATGATGATGATGACGATCATCATCATATTCACCTCATTATCATCGTCATCATCATCGTCACCAGCACCAGCACCACCATCACCTCCTCTGTTACTATTATAATTGCATTTCCATGTGTGTTCATGTGTGTAAAATGGGGGAGAGGAGAGCTGGAATTAAGGTAACTAGGGAAAGGTGGAGGAGCGGAAGCAGTAGTGTGTGTGTGTGTGTGTGTGTGTGTGTGTGTGTGCGTGTGTGTGTGTGTGTGTGTGCGTGTGTGTGTGTGTGTGTGTGTGTGCTTGAGGGAGGGGAAGGGCGCCAGAAGATGACAAACGAGTAACAAAATTGACCTATGTATGTATCAGAGTCTACAATCGGTGCACATCTCTCAAAGTGACGACATTTACCTATGTATGTATCAGAGTCTACAATCGGTGCACACCTCTCAAAGTGACAAAATTTACCTATGTATGTATCAGAGTCTATAATCAGTGCACATCTCTAAAGTGACAAAATTTACCTATGTATGTATCAGAGTCTATAATCAGTGCACATCTCTAAAGTGACAGCGAACGAATTCATCCTAACGTTCGCATTTAAATGACGAAAAAGGAAAGAGAGGAAGAATGAGAAGAAAACACAAATAAGGAGAACAAAGGGGAAAAACGGAGAACGGGAAAGGACACGCGAAGTACCTTTTAATGCACACACATTTAGAATGTTTCAGTTTGACAGCTCTTCTTCATAATTCAAAGCATATACGAAAAGTAGGATCAACCGTTTTAACGTTATTTCCTTTCTAATATATACAACAACACATACGAAACTTTTGTTCGGGAACTTGCCACCCCGGGTAGACCCGGAATGTTCCGTTGTGCCCAACAAATGTTTGGCTCCTTGGGAACTGTCCCGACGTGTCGCACCGGCTTTTGTACCCGGTTACGGGTCAGGACTCGTTATTCCATCAACCGTCACGCTAGTTCGAGTCTCAGACAGTTTGGAGAATAACATTGTGACACGGGCGCACGCGATAGAACGGTTTGTCATGTGTCATAGATCAGGTAGCTAAGTCCTCATTAAATCTGGTACCTAATTCATTAATGAAAAAAAAGCAAAATTCTTCTAAATTTCAACGTCCAGTCCATCGACTCCCCCCCCCCCCACCCCCCCTTAACCCCCCCCCCCTTCCGTCACCACACCCTCCTCCACCCACTCCCAACCCGCTACCAGCCGTTTGTCTTCATCGGCCACGATTCTCCGCTGCTCAACCGTGTCCACAGCATGCATTCTGTTCTGTCTGCTCACATCAGAGAGAGAGAGAGAGAGAGAGAGAGAGAGAGAGAGAGAGAGAGATTCGGAATTCAGAATCCCGTTTATTTTCATTTAGGCCAAGGCCCCTTATGAGGGGAATGTGAACAACAAAAGAACATTGAAGCAGCGCTAGTTATGACTTAACAAAAACATAACAAAGGTGATACAAACAAAATTCTTAAGATGTGGCAGTTTCTCTGAACTTAAATGCTTTTGAAAGAAACATTGAAAGACCTCTAATACACCAAGAACAGGACAGCAAGGAACAAAATGTATTTCATTTTCTTGTGCTACTTTACATAATGGACAAATCATATCCTCGTTGTTAGCCATTTTGTATCTATAATGGTGCACTTTTAATTCTGATATTCATAATCGGAATCGTGTTGTAACATACTGTAAATGTCTATCAATATTAGTGGTCAAATATGGTTTCAAATCATGCACACTGCAACAATTGGTATAGAAACTAAATCTGTCACTATTGTGAATATGGTCAGACCATTTTTGCCATGTACAATCTATTAATCGTTGCCTGAAAATACTTATAAATAGTTTGATATTTCCCACACCCTGGTTTAACCAGACATATCCAAACCCATATTAGAGAGAGAGAGAGAGAGAGAGAGAGAGAGAGAGAGAGAGAGAGAGAGATACGGATACGAAAACTTTAATCATGAGTAAGCCATTGCCCCTCATGTGGGAGTGCCTATTTACAAGCATTTTTGTCCAATCTGGCATTCATAGACGATCACATCGTTCATAATACACTTAGCAGTAATTTCAAGAACTGAGAATAGAACGTAGCTTGAAAACCTTATGAATACAGATTGACAAATTTCCGACTGTTTTCTCTGAGAGAGAGAGAAGATAGAGAGAGGAGAGAGAGAGAGAGAGAGAGAGAGAGAGAGAGATTAAGATTAAGATTAAAATTATAGTCCCGTCAACAGCAGAGGTTATCTCAGGACTGTCACCACGTTTCAAACTACCACGTATAGAGAGAGAGAGAGGAGAGAGAGAGAGAGAGAGAGAGAGAGAGAGAGAGAGTTGTGAGAGAGAATGTGTGTGTGCGTGTGTGTGTGTGTGTGTGGTGTGTGCGTGCGTGCGTGCGTGCGTGTATGTGTGTGTGTGTGTGTGTGTGTGTGTGAGGGGTGGTTTGGAGGGTGAGATCGAGTGGGATGGGGATGGAGAGGGTTAGAAAGAGAGATGCGAGAGGGAGAGAATGGTTATTCATCTTTAATACTGAAAGATGAAAATGCTTAGCCTATGTCAAGGCCTAGTTTCTCGATACGTCTGTCCAGGGTAGGCACGCGTCATCATGCCATTTACACTGATAAAGCATCGCGAAACAGTACTCCCTTAAAGTTCAACGTCTACAACAGGAAAACAACAAACGCGTGGTCTTCAATTTTTCGATGCATCGCTCTCTTCATCCCTCCCCCTCTCTCTCTCCTTCCCTCCCTCCCTCTGTCTAATTCTGTTTGTCAGTCATCTGTCTGTCTGTCTGTCCGTCTGTCTCCTTCTGTCTATCTGTCTGTCTTGTCTATCCCTGTCTCAGTGTCTGTTTGTCAGTCTTCTGTCTGTCTATCTCTTTCTCTCCCTCTCCCTCCTTCTGTCTGTCTATCTGTTTGTCTGTCTGTCTGTCTCTCTCCCCCTCCCTCCTTCTGTCTGTCTATCTGTCTGTCTTGTCTGTCGCTGTCTCAGTGTCTCTGTTTGTCTGTCAGTCCGTCTGTTCTGTCTGTCTGTCTGTCTCTCTCTCTCTCTCTCTCTCTCTCTCTCTCTCAGTGTCTCTCTTTATCTGTCAGTCCGTTGTCTGTCTGTCTGTCTCTCTCTCTCTCTCTCTCCTCTCTCTCTCTCAGTGTCTCTCTTTATCTGTCAGTCCGTCTGTCTGTCTGTCTGTCTCTCTCTCTCTCTCTCTCTCCTCTGCTCTCTCTCTCTCTCTCTCTCTCTCTCATGTCTCTCTTATCTGTCATCCGTCTGTCTGTCTGCTGTCTGTCTCTCTCTCTCTCTCTCTCTTCCTCTCTCCCTCTCAGTGTCTCTCTTTATCTGTCAGTCCGTCTGTCTGTCTGTCTCTCTCTCCTCCTCTCTCTCTCTCTCTCTCTCTCTCTCTCTCTCTCAGTGTCTCTCTTTATCTGTCAGTCCGTCTGTCTGTCTCTCTCTCATACCCACTCCCGTAACTTGTAGCTCTCACCCACCCTGCTACTCCTCCCGCTCCTCTCTCTGTCTGTCTGTCTTTGTCTGTCTCTGTCTGTCTGTCTGTCTGTCTCTCTTCTCTCTCTCTCTCACCCGTAGATCGGCCCAAGCGTGAATGCCAGTCCAATTCACAGCGCCTTGGCACAAGAAGACAACAGGCTATCTCCAATCAGGGGGCGTCACTGATAAACACGCGGCGACGATCACATCAGATAAGGAAGGCCACAGGACCGACAGATATTGAGTTGTAAGGCGTGGGGGGAATTGAGCGGTCTCCGCTTTACGACCGGTCGTAATGAGCGGTGGGCATGCTTGCGATACTGAAGGATGATGTGCATCCCATCCTCGGCGTATTAGGATCTGTGGAAGATTCTGTACGACCTGGGACAGTGCCTTTGTCGCTTGCAGGGAGTCGAGTGGTCCGTTGAGTATGAAGCTGCCCAGGTTTGTGCAAATCATCTCTATTGCTTTTGTGTTTTGGTTTGTTGGTTTGTTTCTTTCTTTCTTCTTAAGTGTTAGTTTCCATGAAAAATTCACGATGGACCCTTGCGGATCATCTTGCTTCTTTCGTCGCTTTCCAAGCAATGTTATCGTGAGAAATCGGTTGTAAAATGATGTCAGCCGTAAACTGTCGTGAAGTAATCATTCTAAAGAACTGGCCTCAGGATGACCGATCTGCCCTTTACATTACATTCTATGTCGATTTTAAAATTGCTCATATGATACAGGTAGAACAATGGATAACAACGTTACTTTTTATCGCTGACTTTGATTAGGTGAGTGTAATTATATGCAATTTTTTTTATGTCTGTTGTAATTCACGTCTGAAGGAGACATACTCGCCGAACATAGGTGAGTGTAATTATATGCAATTTTTTTTTTATGTCTGTTGTAATTCACGTCTGAAGGAGACATACTCGCCGAACATTTACTTCTGTCTGTTCCGTATAGTTTATTGAAATAAGCGACTTGCACCTTGTGTTCTTGTGTAAATGTACATATTGGCTTACTCCTACTTACCTGCTTCCACGCATGCATCACACGAAGCAGTGAAGGCGCTCTGTCGTGCACGGGAGGGACTCTGTCTGCTGGTGTCATTCCAACTTCTCTTGACAAGTCGGAGGTCCCTGTCCATGGTCTGCCACAAACTCGCAGCGCCCTCACTTTCTCTGGCCTGTTAGCATCCATCTAACACCTTGATGTGTAAGTCTTCTGTTGCGGAGACTTGAGACATACCCAAACCAAAGGGAGTCGTCTGCTTATGGTGATTGACACGAGTACTTACTTACTTAGGCCCATTGCTCTTGCCAGAGTATAGGCCATCAACAGGTGCTCGCCAAGGACCACGGTCCTGGGCGATTTTTGTATTTCTACCCAGCTGTAACCCATCTGCCTGGTGTCCGCCTCCAGGTCCCGCCTCCAGGTGTTTCTTGGTCTTCCTCGCTTCCTCTTGCCTTAAGGATTCCAGGTCAGAGCTTTTCTGGTGATGTTTTCGGGGGCCTTTCTGATGGGTGTCCTATCCACCGCCATCTTCTTTTCCGGATGTCTTGCTCTACTGGCAGCTGGTTAGTTTGTTCCCACAGCTCTTTGTTGCTTATTGTGCCTGGCCAGTGAACGTGGAGGATCCTTCGCAGGCAGCTGTTCATGAAGGTCTGCAGTTTGTGCATGGTGGTCTTTGTGGTTCTCCAGGTCTCCGATCCGTATAAGAAGACAGATTTGATGTTCGATTTGAAAAGGCGGATTGACACGCGTAGCTACTTGGATCACTTCCTGACCTGTTCAGCCGACACACGGTGGATCAGAGCTTTAGGCATACGTCTGATTTCAGTCATCTACTTTCTTCACTTGGATGATTTTCTGTCGTCACGTTTGACAGCCATAAAGTAGCGTGGATTTCACGTTTTGAGCTGCAGCACTTCAGTCTGATTCCAAGGGAACTTTTCTTAATATTCTGTATCTTAGTCGAAGAGGTTGGGTTCTGGTTTTGTTTTCTGATACGGTATTTAGCTCCGTAGTCAAGGTCATCGAAGTTGTTAATGGCGCTGGTAAAGAATATGAAGTTTTTTGTTGTTGTTGTTTTTTTTTTTACTTCATCAATCTTCCTCTGGTCAGCGTAGACATCAGTCGGGATCTGGCGACTTCCAACTTCGCAGTTGTTGTTTTGGAGCCCGCATGTCTGACAATTCTTAATCAGCTGTCTCAAGAATTACCTCTGTGTATTTTACACACACACACACACACACACACACACACACACACACACACACACACTTTTTTTTGCACGTGCCGTCATGGGAATTGAGCTCTTACCGTTTCATCCTAATGCAGGTTTGGCACTGTTTCAGACGTAATACCCATATTTCTCGTTTTGGCTCACTATCAGTATCGAGATTCAGCTGGAATTTCTTTCTTAATGCTCGCCTTTTTGTTGTCATAGATCCAAAGATTTCTTGTCTTGTATTTGATCATACATGTTGTTTCTGTCTGTCTGTCTGTGTCTCTCTCTCTGTCTCTGTCTGTCTGTGTCTCTGTCTGTCTGTCTGTCTGTGCCTCTCTCGGCTTTGGATTGTCAGTCGATTGCAGAGTGGAGCCATATTACGCCTGATGGGTAAAAAGTAGAGCTTAGCAGTGCCTAGTCTCCCTGATCTCCGTTGACAGTCAGTAGATGCAGACCACCTGACGACTTGACCGCTTCCGTGTGTACTCGTAAACAGAAGATCGGATCCAGTAACCCGTGTGGAACGGTGGTCTATGAGAAACACGGTCAGACGAACAACACACACTGCATACCTGACAAACTGGTAAAAATAACGAGCATCGCCTTTCGCTATGCTATCCCCGCCCACATACCCCCCCCCCCCCCCCCCAAACACACACCTTTTAGTCCCCCGGCCCCCGGCCCCACTCTCCTCGACTGTCAGGAGTGACGTACTGGACTCTCAGCAACGACGTGGTGGATGCACATGAAGATGATGGTCTGTGGCGTCATTGTAGAGGATGCACGGGGTTGATGGGATGGATAACGGCGTCAGCTTACTGTCAGGTCTGGCTTACACGTGCATCCCGCCAAAGGGGACGTGGCAGACCAGAGCGTGTGGAGACGAAGCGGGATGGAGGGGGGGGGGGGTGTTGAGGGGATACAAGGAGAGGCGTGGGAAGGAGGTAGAAGGGGAGAGGGGGGAAGGGGGGGGGTGAGCAAAGAAAATGAGAGGGTTTAGTGGCTTATACAATGGGCGACTAACCAGTGTTGCATAAGAACATTTTTTGAAAGAAATCAACATCTTTCCCCAAGGCATATATATATATATATATTATATATATATATATTGGCATCTGATGCCAGGAGAAAAAAGTCTGATCTGTACACAACGAAATAGAATGTGTCAGGGTTTCATGACATAGATATATTTTTAACATAGTGTGTAGAAAATCAAACTGAACTGAACGCCAAACACAGGATGTCATGGCGCTTTTGGTCAGTTCAACAAAAAGTAGTCGTTTGTATCAGAAATGGAAACACCATTTTTTTTTCTTTTTGGACGGTGTTGCAGGTATTCTTACCAAAATTCATGAACCTGTGCAAGTTGCATATCTGATAACATAATGGTACTGTGACTGATGATTGTAAATTTCACACGTACATACTTCGGTTTCTGTTCCAGCGTTCAAGATGCAGAGGCGGTAATCACACAACGCCTGTCGAGACGATTGCTTTGAAACAGACTGTACATTGTCCATCCTTCAACAGCTGACAAATCCCTCATCACGTCTTACGAGCCCTCTAGCTCCAGTCCGTGTGTGCATCACATTGATTAGTCCACGAAAACCCTGAAGTCCTGTCCTCGGATTTGAACAGCACTTTGCTATAGGCAGCGTATTGTGCTGTCTGTGAGAGGCACAGGGAGGTTTCCGAAGATTTTTGGCTGACGGACAGTGCTGGTGTGGAGGAGCACAGGGGGTTTGTGTGTGACGGACAAGCTGTGGCGCTGAGGCAGAAAGGAGGCAGTGAAGATGTCGCAGTACAAGAAGCTGGAATACCTGATCGGTCTTCCCGCGGGGAGCAGGACCACCCTGGAGTGTCAGGAACACGTCAGCTGGCTGAAAGGCAAAAGCAAGATCTTCGACGACGTGAAAAATGGTGAGTGTCATTGTTTGTCGTTGTTTGTCATTGTTTATCATTGTTTGTTGTTGTTTGTCGTTATTTATCATTATTTATCATTGTTTGTCGTTGTTTGTCGTTATTTATCATTGTTTATCATTGTTTGTCGTTGTTTGTCGTTATTTATCATTGTTTATCATTGTTTGTCGTTGTTTGTCGTTATTTATCATTGTTTATCATTGTCGTTGTTTGTCGTTGTTTGTCGTTATTTATCATTGTTTATCATTGTCGTTATTTGTCGTTATTTATCATTGTTTGTCGTTGTTTGTCGTTATTTATCATTGTTTATCATTGTTTATCATTGTTTGTCGTTGTTTGTCGTTGTATGTCGTTATTTATCATTGTTTGTCGTTTGTCGTTATTTATCATTGTTTGTTATTGTTTGTCGTTGTCATTGTTTATCGTTGTTTGTCGTTGTTTGTCGTTGTTTGTCGTTGTTTGTCGTTTATTTATCATTGTTTAGTCATTCGTTTGTCGTTGTTTGTCGTTTGTTTGTCGTTATTTATCATTGTTTGTCGTTGTTATTATCATTGTTTTCATTGTTTGTCGTTTTGTCGTTGTTTGTCGTTATTTATCATTGTTTGTCATTGTTTGTCGTTGTTTGTCGTTGTTTTCGTTGTTTGTCGTTATTTATCATTGTTTATCATTGTTTGTCGTTGTTTGTCGTTGTTTATCATTGTTTGTCGTTGTTTGTCGTTATTTATCATTGTTTGTCATTGTTTGTCGTTTGTTTGTCATTGTTTGTCGTTGTTTGTCGTTATTTATCATTGTTTGTCATTGTTTGTCGTTATTTATCATTGTTTGTCGTTGTTTGTCGTTATTTATCATTGTTTGTCATTGTTTGTCGTTATTTATCATTGTTTGTCGTTGTTTGTCGTTGTTTGTCGTTATTTATCATTGTTTGTCGTTGTTTGTCGTTGTTTCTCATTGTTTGTCGTTGTTTGTCGTTTGTCGTTATTTATCATTGTTTGTCATTGTTTGTCGTTTGTCATTGTTTGTCGTTGTTTGTCGTTATTTATCATTGTTTGTCGTTGTTTGTCGTTATTTATCATTGTTTGTCATTGTTTGTCGTTTGTCATTGTTTGTCGTTATTTATCATTGTTTGTCGTTGTTTGTCATTGTTTGTCGTTATTTATCATTGTTTGTCGTTGCTTGTCGTTGTTTGTCGTTATTTATCGTTGTTTGTCGTTGTTTGTCGTTATTTATCATTGTTTGTCGTTGTTTGTCATTGTTTGTCGTTATTTATCATTGTTTGTCGTTGTTTGTCGTTGTTTGTCGTTATTTATCATTGTTTGTCGTTGTTTGTCATTGTTTGTCGTTATTTATCATTGTTTGTCGTTGTTTGTCGTTGTTTGTCGTTATTTATCATTGTTTGTCGTTGTTTGTCGTTGTTTGTCGTTATTTATCATTGTTTGTCGTTGTTTGTCGTTATTTATCATTGTTTGTCGTTTGTCGTTGTTTGTCGTTATTTATCATTGTTTGTCGTTGTTTGTCGTTGTTTGTCGTTATTTATCATTGTTTGTCGTTGTTTGTCGTTATTTATCATTGTTTGTCGTTGTTTGTCGTTGTTTGTCGTTATTTATCATTGTTTGTCGTTGTTTGTCGTTATTTATCATTGTTTGTCGTTGTTTGTCGTTGTTTGTCGTTATTTATCATTGTTTGTCGTTGTTGTCATTGTTTGTCATTGTTTGTCATAGCCTTTGTTTGTCATTGTCAGTATTTGTCGTTATATGTCATTGTTTGTCATTGTTTGTCATGGTTTGTTACTGTTTGTCATTGTTTGTCATTGTCGTTGCAATCTTTGTTGTCTCTGTGCTGTTTCTTAGTTTGTGTCGGCAGTTTGGTTACATCTCTCTCCCTCTATCTTTGTCTGCTTGCTGTCTGTCTGCCTCTCTCTCTCTCTCTCTCTCTCTCTCTCTCTCTCTGCACACAGACACCACTTGCTCGAGTCCCTGACCCTTTCTGCGTATTGCCGATTTCATCATTTCCAAGGTGACAATACGTTCTGTAGTCTTTGGCTTTTCTGCACAGTGTTGGAATGTAACTTACATATAAGGCGGGAAAAACACATATAAGCATGAAAGGTCTGTTTCTGCTGTCCCGTTTTGCAAATACTTTTACATATACACATCCTTTACTTTTGCAATCAACATATTTATCATCTGCTGTATGATGAGATGTTAATCTAGGGTAATAGTTGGGTTCAAGTTTTATTTCAATTCATATTTTCATTTGTTGAATACACATGAATTATCGTCCCTGAGAGACACCCATTTTCTTTCTGTGGCTGATGTTCAGACGTCCAAAGAGGTCCTTCGTCGTTTGAAATGATATTCGTTTGAAATGACTTCACCTTCACTAACTTCGTTGTGTGGGTCCATTTCACGGGTACTGGTATCTAATTTTCTCACGAGGACTCCCTGTTTTGACGACAAGATCTATATCATACCGTGCCCCCAACCTGCTGCATGCTCGTTGTATTGGTATTTTTTAATTTTTTTTTTTTTAGTGTAAGCTTCAGGACGCTCTCGACAGGAAAGTTCCCTCCCAAAATTCAAAACGATTTCAGATTTCTTGAAAACATATCGAGCCTACTGCATGCACCATGGGCTGTTCAGCATGTACAGTGCCGCAGCGGTGCCACAGCAGATGTCGATAGGAAGAATATAGAGGTTTACATGCTTGTATCTGTTGATATGCTTGAGAGTCTGGTCTTGCTGTTGGTTCGTCACCTTATCTTCTTTCCGCGTATGAGTCTTCCAGTACGTATCTTTTCACACGTCATCCTTAGGCCTACAACAATAATTTTTCGTTCTCATCTTGATTGATGAGAATGATGAGTATGAAAATGCTGCTAAGGGGTTCTATTCCGGTCAGACTATATGGTATGTACCTTTTATGATGTGTCCTGGCGTCAACCAGGCCCGAGAGATACAGAAAGCTACAATGTTGATCAGGAAAATTGAGCAACACTGTCTGAGACGCATCCATTAAGCGGATGAAACTCAAGTGTATGGCGTCAGACTTCCCATTTAAGCTCATGGTAGAAGCCCATAGTGGGAACCCATATCAAGAGCCCATAGTAGGAGCCCATATCAGGAGCCATAGTGGGAGCCCATATCAGGAGCCATAGTGGGAGCCAATATCAGGAGCCCATAGTGGGAGCCCATATCAGGAGCCCATAGTAGGAGCCCATATCAGGAGCCCATAGTAGGAGCCCATATCAGGAGCCTATAGTAGGAGCCCATATCAGGAGCCCATAGTAGGAGCCCATATCAGGAGCCTATAGTAGGAGCCCATATCAGGAGCCCATAGTAGGAGCCCATAATTTATCAGGAGCCCATAGTAGGAGCCCATATCAGGAGCCCATATCAATAAAAGCCCATAGTGGGGAGCCCAATCAGAAGCCCATAGTGGAGCCCATATCAGGAGCCCATAGTGGGAGCCCATATCAGGAGCCCATAGTGGGAGCCCATATCAGGAGCCATAGTGGGAGCCCATAGCAGGAGCCAATATCAGGAGCCCATAGTAAGAGCCAATATCAGGAGCCCATATAGAGCCAATATCAGGAGCCCATAATAGGAGCAATATCAGGAGCCCATAGTAGGGGCCAATATCAGGAGCCCATAGTAAGAGTCAATATCAGGAGCCCATAGTAGGAGCCAATATCAGGAGCTCATAGTAGGAGCCAATATCAGGAGCCCAGAGTAAGAATCAGTATCAGGAGCCCATAGTAGGAGCCAATATCAGGAGTTCATAGTAGGAGGCAATATTAGGAGCCTATAGTAGGAGCCAATATCAGGAGCCAATATCAGGAGCCCATAGTAGGAGCCAATAGTAAGAGCCAATACCAGGAGCCCATAGTGGGAGCCGTTCAGATCGAAAAATTCCACCACAATATGGGTCTGATCGGAATCGAACCCACGACTTCACAGCTGAAATCCGCGATGTTAACCATTGCGTCACAGCTGCTGGTTCTTACAACAGTTCTTTCTGTATGTATATATTTTGTCCACACTCCTTTCTGTTACAATTTGTCTGTGCCTGTCACTCTTCATTACCTGCTTGCGAGTATCTGTGTGCTTTGTGCTTTGTATATGCTCGCGTATGTGAGTGAGTGAGTGAGTGTGTGTATCTGTGTGTGAGTGAGTGCGTGTGTGTGTGTGAACGCTTATGACAACGGCACTGACTACTCTCTTGCGGTGACGTGCTTTTATTCAGACCGGTTTGAGACAATTTTTGTCTCCCGGGGGAGTCTGTTTAGAAACTCCGAGTGATAATAACTTTTTTCAGTAAAGCAGAGAGAGAGAGAGAGAGAGAGCGAGAGCGAGAGAGAGAGAGAGAGAGAGAGAGAAATGGTATAATTATGTGTATCACCATAATTCGCAAAAAAAAACCCAGACACTGATCAGTGTCTTCGGCAGTTTTGCAAGTATGGCCCTGTCTTCTCTACATGCTTTAAAACTGAAATCTTACTACCGTGAAGAAGTCCAGAGGAGCAGCAGTCACTGAAGCTAAAGAGTGCGGAGTACGAACTTACGTTCTGTTTATGTTCCCATGTGAAAATCAGATTAGAGTGGGGGCAATTTGATTTATGGCGCTGAGCGATCGGCGCGTGCAGTTCGCGGGCCGTTTTATGTCTGGCTTCATGGTGGTTCTGCCTCCTGTGCTAGTGGTGTCAAACTCCTCTTTTATCTCTTACCTCGCTCTCATTCTCTTTGACGTTTTGCGTCAACGTTTGTTCTGTCGTTACATGGGACTGGATTTTTTCCTTCAGTGACTGAGACGTTCTGTTTCACTGCCACCTTTTTTTCCGTTGAACTTTGTGTGCCTGCTTGTCTGCCTCTGTGTTTTTGTGCCTTCTGATTTCATTTTGTGTATTAACATATGTTAGAGTGAATACATCTATCTATCTCATTCTGTCTGTGTATCTATCTATCTGTCTATCTATCTATCTATATATCTATCTATCTATCTATCTATCAATCTATCTATTTATATATGTCTATCTATCTATCTGTCTGTGTATCTACCTATCTATTATCTATATCTGTCTGTGTATCTACCTATCTATCTATTCATCTATCTGTCTGTCTGTCTCTCTCTCTCTGCTTATCTATTGCGACGAGAGAGAGAGAGAGAGAGAGAGAGAGAGAGAGAGAGAGAGAGAGAGAGAGAGAGAGGGAGGGTAAACGGAATCAGTGGGACAGATAATACGTCTGTGTATGTGAGTGGTTTTGTGTGTGTGTGTGTGTGTGTGTGTGTGTGTGTGTGTGTGTGTGTGCGCGCGCGTGTGCGTGTGCGTGTGTGTGTGTGTGTGTGTGTGTGTGTGGAGAGAGAGAGAGAGAGAGAGAGAGAGAGAGAGAGAGAGAGAGAAGATCGTTTCACTATAGATTGGAAACCACTGAACCAAGTCATTGGTAGGTACAGCCCTCGTCCTTTCTCCACCCATTGATGAAAGCTGAAACTCTCAGCACAAAGCAAGAAGTCGAGAGCAGAGAAGCGTCCTGTAGCGAAATGTCCATGCGAGCACGAACAGACCGTTAATTCCTCACATTTCCTAGTTTCACTTGGAGTTGTACAAGGATGATTAGAATCTGGGCCATGCGGTTTGTGTTGTCGAGCTGTTTACGCTTGCATTCACTGAGGCATTTTATGTCAGGTTTCACGGTTCATCTGGCTTCTTTGCACCTGATTTAACGCATTTCTTTTGATTTGATGTTTTGCCAACTTCAGCTTCGTTCTTTATGTGATAGTTTGCTCTAAGTTGTACAATCCCCTTGTCCTCCCGTTTGTGATTCCGCTCGACTTGCCTGTCTTTTCCTGTGTTCCCTTCCATTCACTGTCAATAGCGAATCGTTCAGACTGAATGTGTTTGGAGTATACCTCTGTCTCCTTTAGACGTCTGGAAAGCTGAACCATTTTTTAGCCATTTGATTCTAGAACACACACAGACACACGTACACCGACAGACAGACAGACAGACGGATAGACGGACAGACAGATACACACACACACACACACACACACACACACACACACACACACACACACACACACACATGCGTCGTACGCCTAAAGTATTGACAAATACGTGTGATGTTTAGAAATGGACGACCTGTAAAGTCCTAAGACTATGCAGTACATTACAGGACTCCATGTAAACATTTGTTCAAATATTAACACAAAGAACAGAGACGAGCTACAAAACAAAACTGTACACATAACATCATAGCAAAAGAGACAAGCCAGGCGTTACGTATTGGACTGGAGAAACGTTGGTCTACAGTTATTCTATACAGCGTCAGAGTCATTTTGGTTGCTATTAAATCGAACCTCTGTGACATAAGCCTCTAATTAAATAGAAAAGAAACATACGCATAAACCCAAATGTCTGTACCACCATGAGCAGATCACCTATTATTCTTGTTTCGTATTTATCTCAAAATAAGGGAAATCAAAACTGGAGCAACTTAATTTTCGATGTTGAGTTACCGACACATGTTTAGTTAAGGGGATGTGTCCTTGTCTGTTCTGCGTGCTCTGTTCTGTCATTTCTGCTGTCCGTTCTGCGTGCTCTGTGCTGTCATTTCTGCTGTCCGTTCTGCGTGCTCTGTGCTGTCATTTCTGCTGTCTGTTCTGCGTGCTCTGTGCTGTCATTTCTGCTGTCTGTTCTGCGTGCTCTGTGCTGTCATTTCTGCTGTCTGTTCAGCGTGCTCTGTGCTGTCGTTTCTGCTGTCTGTTCTGCGTGCTCTGTGCTGTCATTTCTGCTGTCTGTTCTGTGTGCTCTGTGCTGTCATTTCTGCTGTCTGTACTGTGTGCTCTGTGCTGTCATTTCTGCTGTCTGTTCTGTGTGCTCTGTGCTGTCATTTCTGCTGTCTGTTCTGTGTGCTCTGTGCTGTCATTTCTGCTGTCTGTTCTGTGTGCTCTGTGCTGTCATTTCTGCCAAGCGATTCGGTGTCGTAACCAGCATTCGTTTGGAGTTATGGACATGTATTTATCTCATCATGGGAGCGAGAGTTAACTTACCTGTTCGTTATTAACATGTTTAGTTAGGTGACTTTAGGTTTAACGTCCGCACCTACCGGTGGTGATGTGTCAGACGGAGACGTCCATCGCTAAGGAGTGGGGAAGGGGAGCCGGTCTAACACCCCAATACACCACCAGAACGACAACATTCTAAGATGGATAGGGAAAATGTCAGCGTGATAGGTACCAGCAACATCTGACTTCGTGATCAATGACGAAAGGAGCTGTTTGTGTAACAGGATCGTTGACTTACTTGACTGCATCCTCTGATCCATGACTTACTTGACTGCATCCTCTGATCCATGACTTACTTGACTGCATCCTCTGATCCATGACTTACTTGACTGAATCCTCTGAGTTCCCAAGGGAACATAGGGCAGCGGCAACGCTCCTCCAGCGGACTGGGTTCAGGGATGACCCCTTCAGCTGGCGCATGTCATGCCGGCTATCTTCACTTCAAAATACATGTCATGCCGGCTATCTTCACTTCAAAATACATGTCATGCCGGCTATCTTCACTTCAAAATGCATGTCATGCCGGCTATCTTCACTTTAAAATACATGTCATGCCGGCTATCTTCACTTCAGAATACATGTCATGCCGGCTATCTTCACTTTAAAATACATGTCATGCCGGCTATCTTCACTTCAAAATACATGTCATGCCGGCTATCTTCACTTCAAAATACATGTCATGCCGGCTATCTTCACTTCAAAATACATGTCATACCGGCTATCTTCACTTCAAAATACATGTCATGCCGGCTATCTTCACTTCAAAATACATGCTCTGGCGTCAGATCTGCCGAGGTCGCCCCACCTTCCCTTTCCCCTGTGTGTTCTGTTGGAATGCCTGTCTTGTGGTGTCGGTGGCAGACTTTCTGTGAGTGTGACTAGTGTCACCAGTGCATTATTGAAGTCCAGCCGACCACAGAGGGCCCTTTCTAGGCCTGCCAACACACCTGAGGGTGGAGGTGGTAGGGGTGGGGGCATTTCACCGCCTGAAAACGATGAAAGGATCACACTGGGAAAAGAGGCAGCGAACAAAACAGACAAGACGCACATACAGTGTTGTTGCCAGCCTGTAGGCGACCTGAAGGCGATGAAGACCAGACTGTTGCAAGGGCAACGGGAATCTGTCTGTCTGTCTGTCTGTCTGTCTGTCTGTCTGTCTGTCTCTCTCTCTCTCTCTCTCTCTCTCTCTCTCTCTCTCTCTCTCCTTCGTATGTCTGTTTCTCTCTGTCTCTCTCTCTCTCTTCTGTGTCTCTGCCTTGTCTGTCTCTGTCTGTCTGTTACTGTTTATGTATGTGTGTGTGTCTGTCTTTCTGTCTATCTGTCAGTCTCCCCCTTCTCTCTCTCTCTCTCTCTCTCTCCCCCTCTCTCTCTCTTCTCCCTCTCCCTCTCTCTCCCTCTCTCTGTCTCTCTCTGTCTCTAGCTCTCTGTCCCTTTGTTTCTGTCTGCCTGCCTGTCTGTCTGTCTGTTCCCCCCCCCCCTCCTCTTTCTCTCTCTGTCACAAGTGCGTGCGCGCATTATAAATGCGTCTTGTCAATTTTCGAAAATGCCTGAAGTTGAAAAACAAAGAAACAAAAAACCAAACGAAACGAAACGAAACAAAACAAAACAAAAACAAAAACAAACAAAAAAAAAGCCGTATCAACCAGTCCATGCTCAATCCCTTCCACCTCCCTCAACCCTGTCACACCCATTCTGCTTTAAATCACGAGAACAGATGAAATAAGAAAGCCGTTGATGTCAAATCTCCACCAGTTCGCCGTTTAATCCGTTAAATTATGCGGGGTTACACTTCACCTGTGACCGCATGTCGGCCAGATCGGGCCACCAATAATGGCCGAGGCGATGGTAGGGGCAGATAAGAGGGGTGTGCGGGGTACGGTGTCACGACTCCTGTTGGAATGGGAGGTCATGTCTGCAGAGAAAAATGAAAATGAGAGGCTTTGGCTGCGCCGATCAGATTGGAGGTGACTGACGAGAGAGAGAGAGAGAGAGAGAGAGAGAGAGAGAGAGGAGGAGAGAGAGAGAGAGAGAGAGAGAGAGAGAGAACCCATAACTCAGAAAACCTTTATTCGATCAAGGATTAAGATTCCAGGCAGAGCCGTTTTTCCAGTCTGTCTTTGAGAGAGAGAGAGAGAGAGAGAGAGAGAGAGAGAGAGAGAGAGAGAGAGAGAGAGGAAGTAATCATGGAAACGAGATCAAGTTAAGTTCTGAAGATGAACGGATAGGGATATGAACTTTAAAACGTATCAAATGAACACTTGGGATGCACCAGTGCATAGATCCATTCAGTTCATTGTTGTGGGAAGAACCACTGTGACAAGATCATCCACTGTGGGCACAGATCCATTCAATTCATTGTTGTGGGAAGAACCACTGTGACAAGATTTTCCACTGTGGGCATAGATCCATTCAATTCATTGTTGTGGGAAGAACCACTGTGACAAGATTTTCCACTGTGGGTAGAGATCCATTCAATTCATTGTTGTGGGAAGAACCACTGTGACAAGATTTTCCACTGTGGGCATAGATCCATTCAATTCATTGTTGTGGGAAGAACCACTGTGACAAGATTTTCCACTGTGGGTAGAGATCCATTCAATTCATTGTTGTGGGAAGAACCACTGTGACAAGATTTTCCACTGTGGGCATAGATCCATTCAATTCATTGTTGTGGGAAGAACCACTGTGACAAGATTTTCCACTGTGGGTAGAGATCCATTCAATTCATTGTTGTGGGAAGAACCACTGTGACAAGATTCTCCACTGTGGGCAGAGATCCATTCAATTCATTGTTGTGGGAAGAACCACTGTGACAAGATTTTCCACTGTGGGCATAGATCCATTCAATTCATTGTTGTGGGAAGAACCACTGTGACAAGATTTTCCACTGTGGGTAGAGATCCATTCAATTCATTGTTGTGGGAAGAACCACTGTGACAAGATTTTCCACTGTGGGCATAGATCCATTCAATTCATTGTTGTGGAAGAACCACTGTGACAAGATTCTCCACTGTGGGCAGAGATCCATTCAATTCATTGTTGTGGGAAGAACCACTGTGACAGAATTTTCCACTGTGGGCATAGATCCATTCAATTCATTGTTGTGGGAAGAACCACTGTGACAAGATTCTCCACTGTGGGCACGTCTCATTAGTCATCATGATATCGGTGTTCGGTCTCCGTGATACCTTTCAGGGAGTATCACAATTCCGTGAGCTTTGTCGAGACAGTTTCTTGAGAGTACAGACTTTGTGAGATGGAAGACCTATCAGGTGCAACGTTGTAAGCGAGTGTAAGCGAGACACTCCTCCATTCAAGCACCGGGCTTGTGACAATGATGAATGACTGCATGTCGCATTACCACCGTGCTATCATCGTTGAATGGTGCACTCTGTGGCTACAGGCGGGTCTGTCAGTGCGGCTGATGGGAAGCTCGTCGTAGAACTATAGCTGGCATCATGGATTATTCATTCGTTTATAACGTGACTATTTCCACATTCATCGACGACATCAACAAGACTTTGCTGAGAATTTCAGAGTAGGTTCACACACACACACACACACACACACACACACACACACACACACACACACACACACAGAGAGAGAGAGAGGAGAGAGAGAGAGAGAGAGAGAGAGAGAGAGAGAGAGAGAGAGAGAGAGAGAGCACGTGCGTATGTGTATCTGTCTAGTTCAGTATAAATCAAGATGATTCAATCAAACAGGGACTAGCAATCCACCACCCCCCCCCACGTTCTCCAGCCCCACATTTTCCCGTACCATCCACTCCATTCCACCACAATAAACCGAGGTGTGTGGGAGAGACAAACAAACAAAATAAAGCTCAAATGTAAGTGCTAGGACGAGCGTTCCGTGCATTGTCCACGTGTTTTGGTTGATACAACAGGCTTGAAGTGGGGAGATCAGATCAGAAGTGGGACCACTGATTTACGGCGTTGAGCTATCGACGCGTGCAGTTCCCGGTCCGTTTCATTGCTGACGTCATTATTCTAGTGCCTGTGCACGTGCTCTGCAACTGGCTTTTATCTGCTGATTCGCGGTCTTGTTGTTTGTTTGTTTTTCCTCTTTTGTGTTTAGAGTCAGCCTGCTGTACATTTAAAATGTATTTCTACATTCCTCCTCGCTCACACAGTCTTGTGCTCTTCTGTCTATCTCAGAAGTGTCTCTCAGTGCCTGTCTCCGTCCCGTCTTTGTATCTTTGTGGGTCGCATTTGGTAATGCGTCACACGCACACACACAGACACACAGACACAGACACAGACAGACAGACAGACACACACACACACACACACACGCGCGCGCGAGCGCGCACACACATTCACTCACTCAATAACTCACACACATTTATATAAATATTTCTGTTTACCTACATATTTATCTATCTGTTTCCCCTCTCTCTCTCTCTCTCTCTCTCTCTCTCTCTCTCTCTCTCTCTCTCTCTCTCTCTCTCTCCACGCAGACACAGGTGATGAGAAAAATATTGTAGAAGCCTAGGGATTCGGCCGGCCTCTATATGGAAATAAGTATGCGAATTACAACGTGTATGCCCCTGGTGGAAATTTTGAGAGGGGTATACTGGAGAGGGATATTTTTGATAGGGCTACACAGGTGATAAGAAAACGGCAAGCTGGGCTGAACTCAACACGTGAAAATACAAATGGTATTGTGGACAAGGTGAGCTCGTGCCCCGTGACGACAGATGGGTCGACCTCTCACAGGAATGATGTCTCTGGTGCTCGTGTACCTCTGGGTGATGATAAAATCGTGCCAAGTTGTGAGCGTGGCTGTGAATGTGTCAATAAAAATGTGCGTGCCTGTGAGGATTGTGTTCCAGTTGTACAGCTTGTAATGGCAGATGAGGTTTATGATCCACAAATAAACATTAATTCACTAACCACTACGGTCATGCCAGCCACTGTAATCACACCAGTTACAATAAATACGCCCGTTATTAAAAACTATTCTTTTCTCCATTGGAACATAGGTGGTATATTGTCGAAGCTTTCTAATATTGATTTCATTGATTATGTGTCATCTTTTGATTTTGTCTGTCTTGTTGAGACTTTTGTTGATGATTTCCAGTCTACTGTGTTTAGTGACCATGCTGTGTTTGTAAAGCCAGCTTTACGATTTACTGAACGAGGAAGGAGATCAGGGGGAGTAATATGTTTAATCAGGAATAGTCTTGCGAAATTTGTGAAACAAGTTGTTGTTCATTATGATAGTGTGTTATTATTTGTTCTTGATAAAAATTTGTTCTGCTTATCAAATGATATCTTATATTTATGTACATATGTTCCACCCGAGAAGTCGCCATACTATTCTGTGTTAAACGTGGATAATGGGATCAGTCAAATTGAGGACTGTATTGTAAATAATATATGTTTCAGTGATAAGATGTCATTATTGATGTGTGGTGACTTTAACGGTCGAACAGCAGACATATCTCCAGAATGTGATGACAATATTAAAATGTTTTCATGGTTTGACAAATTTGATTCGTCTGAAGTTAAACGACAGTCTCAAGACAAGGTGTCGAATGAATATGGTAAACGTCTGTTAAACATGTGTAATGCTTTGGGTCTGTACATTCTTCATGGTCTTTGTTCGAGTGACATCAGCGGTCACTTTACATATGTGTGTGAATCAGGTTGTAGTGTGAATGATTACTTTATAGCATCATGTGAACTTTTTGACTTTATAAATTCCTCTTGTAAATTGTGTGTGAAAGAACGATTGGAATCTGATCATATGCCTTTGGAATTTAGCGTAAATGTTCTAGGAACAAATGTGGGTGTGCATGAAAATGAAAAAAGGAGAGAGTATATTGAAAAGTTTGTGTGGGATAAGGATTATGCCTTGAATTTCATAGACACAATGAACTCACAGGAAATCAAATTCCAGTTATTTCGTGCTATGGAGTTAGTAGATGTAAATATAAATGATGCACTTAACTTTTTAACAGTTCTGTAAAGAGAGCTGCTGACGGTATGAAACGTAAAGTTTGTGTAAACAGAGTGAAACGACAGAATGATTGGTTTGATGCCGAATGTAAAATTGAAAGACAAAATTTACGAAAATTGTTAAGAACATTTTGCAACACATTAGATAAAGATGTCCGACATCTGTACTGTGTAGCTCGACGTGAGTATAAGAATTTATTACAAAGAAAGAAGAAACAACACAACGATTTACTGTTTGAAAAAGTGATCACAAGTATTGATAGTCAGCAAGAGTTCTGGAGAAATGTACGTACAGTATTTAAAAAGCGAGTATATAATCAAACCAAATCACTATAGATGAATGGTATAATCATTTTAAGCATGTGCTGGATAAGGATTCTACGTCAGAAACTGAAATTATAGAAAATGATATAATATGCGACAACGGATATGTAGAATATTATGATCGTCCTATAAGCAAAATTGAAGTTGTTGGTGCAATAAGAAAGCTAAAAAATGGAAAGGCAGCTGGTCCAGATGGCATGATTTGTGAGTTTTTAAAAAATGTTGGTAATGTTGGAACTGATTTTTTGGTTAAATTGTTCAATAATTTGTTTGACAATGGAATTTATCCTGAAGATTGGCACAAATCATTTATTCTCCCTCCCTTTAAAAAAGGTAATATGAATGACCCTAACAATTACAGAGGAATTTCCTTATCTGATATTGCAAGTAAGTATTTGGTTCTATAATTAACAAGAGATTGTCAGAATGGATTGAAGTAAACAATATAACAGGTGACCACCAGGCAGGGTTCAAGAAAAACTTTTGTACAATTGATCATATGTTCACTCTGTTAGCAGCTGTCCAGAAACAATTTTCTAATAACCGTAAGCTTTATGTTGCCTTTATAGACTTTGAAAAGGCCTTTGACTCCATTTCAAGAAAACTTTTGTGGCCGATACTTACAAAAAAATGGAATCAAAGGTAAATTATATAATTGTGTAAAATGCATGTACAAAGATGTTAAAGCTACGATAAGATGTGGGGCAAAATTTAGTGACTATATCAGATGTACTCATGGTGTTAAACAGGGGGATGTCTGCAGCCAGTATTATTTTCATTGTATATTAATGAATTAGCACTAGAAATTATTGAGAAGGGAAGACACGGTGTCACTTTTGACTTGATTGAATTATTTATATTGTTATTCGCAGATGATATTGTCTTGCTCTCTGAAACTGTCGTAGGATTACAAACCAATTGAATAATTTGCATTCTGCAGCATATAGACTGGATTTGAAAGTAAACATGGGTAAATCAAACATTATAGTTTTTCGAAAGGGTGGTTTCTTAGCATCGCGTGAAAGGTGGTCGTATGGAAGTTCGCAACTGTCCGTGGTAAATGCTTACAAGTACTTGGGCATATATTTTTCAACAAAACTTAGCTTTACGTTTGCCTGTCATGATCTTGTTAACAGAGGAAAGCGTGCTGTTTATAGCTATTTTAAGCTTGCTTTATAAATTTGAAAGTGTTTCAGTTAAATTATTTTTTAAATTGTTTGATGCCCAAGTGCAGCCTATTGTACATTATGGCGCTGAGATTTGGGATTGGATAAAGGTCATGAAATTGAAAAATTACATTTGTTTGCTATGAAACGCTTTTTACATGTGGATAGACGAACCCCTAATGATTTGGTTTATGGTGAGCTTGGCAGATATCCCATTTACGTAAATTCATTCGTGAAATGTATTAGTTATTGGCTTAAGCTCGTGCGTATGGGAGAACACAGATTACCTGCAAAAGCATACAAAGTATTGTTTGATTTAGATTCTAGAGGTAAATCAACTTGGGCAACTTCTGTTCGTAAATGTCTGTGTAGTTATGGGTTTTCGTTTGTTTGGTTAGAACTGAGTGTTGGATGTGTTAAAACATTTTTGGCTTGTTTTAAGCAGAGAATAATTGATTGTAACTTGCAAGACTGGAATAGTCATATTAAAAACAGTGAGAGATTTTCTTTGTTTCGATATCTAAAGTCAAATCAGGTAATGGAAGCGGAACCTTATCTATCGATGAATATTAATAGTTTTGTCAGATCTGCATTAACTAAGTTTAGATTCGGCGTATCTGATATTGCTGTACACAGGCAACGTTATAATGTTCATACAGAATTAGATGTTTTATGTCCATTGTGCAAGTCTGCCCCAGAGAACGAACTTCATTTTCTATTTGTTTGTCCTTTGCTTACAGATTTAAGACAAAAATATTTTCCTTGAATTATCGCGTCCATCTTGATAGGCTTTATTGCTTTTGTCGTCAGATATGATTGATTGTTTTGGTGTTAGATCAGCTCTTCATATTATGTATTAATCCTCCTCATAGAGAGTTTGTCTCTCTGTTATTGAATTGTTCTATGCTGTCTTGTCTATTTAATTGTGTCGATTGTAATGCTCACGTTACCAATGGCAAACCACAACACCACCCAACAAAAAAAAGGGGGCTGTGGCCTATTCTTCAATAAATTAACGTTAAATACGTTATCGTTTATCGTATTATCTACTTTCTCTCTTCTCTCTCTCTCTCTCCCTCTCTCTCTCTCTCTCTCTCTGTAGTGTGTGTGTGTGTGTGTGTGTGTGTGTGTGTGTGTGTGTGTGTGTGTGTGTGTTTATGGACGAGTGCAGTCACCGGCCGTTTTATGCGAGGGCTTTTAACGTTGTTCTGGCTTCAGTGCACCTCCTGCTAGTTGGCCTTGTATAGGCCGCCTGCCCTCCCTGTTCTGTTCTTCTGCGCTTTTATATCGGCTGTTACCGTCGATAGAATGTTTCCTCTTTTCCATTGTGCCTCACGCCCATTCCACTCGCCTCTATGTCTGTTTGTCCCGTGTGTGTGTGTGTGTGTGTGTGTGTGTGTGTGTGTGTGTGTGTGTGGCGTCCGTTTCTGACTGCCTTCTTTGCTCTCGAACAGGCTGTATCTTTCTATGTGTGCTTTGCAGAATTTCATGCAGCTATGTTAGAGAGAGAGAGAGAGAGAGAGAGAGAGAGAGAGAGAGAGAGAGAGAGAAGAGAGAGAGACAGAGACAGAGAGGGAGGGAGGGATACAAACACACGCATACACACATACACACGCACACACACAGAGGGAGGGGGGAGGGAGGGAGAGAGAGAGAGAGAGAGAGGAGAGAGAGAGAGAGAGAGAGAGAGAGAGAGGGGTCGTGTTTTATCCAGAGGCGTGCATCCACATGGGTGGGGTCATGGACGGAGAGGGAATAGAGCAAGCCCATACGTACATACAACTTTTATATTAATACAGAATATTTTCCCTAGGTCAGGACTCCAACATCAAATGATAAGATTAAACAGCACACACTATATGTAATTTGAAGATAAAAGAACGAGAAACACAGAGTTTGGTAGTGGACCGACCTCGCTAAACAACATACATAAAACTGGTGATCTGCTGTGAAAGCAGCCCGCTGAACAATTGTCCCGTGTCTGGCGGTAACTGTGGTGCCCGGAAGTGACTAATGACTTGTGTGATCGAATTGGACTCCGCCACAGGCGAATGCTGGGATAGGGTACGAGGTGTCTGCCTTCTCCCTATCTACAAGCTTTGGCGTGTTCAGTGAAAAAGACGTAACACAAGTCTTAGAACCAAAATCAGATTCAATGGCTGCGTTCATTTCGATTTCCATCCGTAATAATGGCGGCTGTCTTTTTGAAAACACAGTCACCAAAAGCTCTGTTATGAGGCAACACACACACACACACACACACACACACACACACACACACACACACACACACACACACACACACGAGCGCGCTCGCGCGTGCACACACACACACACAATTACCAAAAGGACTATTGTCAATGCAGCAAAAGCTCGTACATCCAAACTGAGGACGATCTTCTGACTAATCCAAGCCTGTATTTGCTTCAAAATCATCACTGACATTATCATTGTGCAGAGCTGAACCTGAACAACATTTCAGAAGGGGAATGGCGAGGTGCATTCACTACAACTAGCATCCCCGCCTTCTGGGAGTTTTTTTTTTACTAGTAGCCTCTCTCTGTCTGTCTGTCTGCCTGTCTCTCTGTCTGTCTGTCTGTCTGTCTGTCTCTCTCTCTCTCTCTCTCTCTCTCTCTCTCTCTCTCTCTCTCTCTCTCTCTCTCTCTCTCTCTCCCGCCGCCACTGTCTCTTTTCTTTACTGCAGTCTACTGTTTTTTTCTGCATTAGTGATCTATTCTCCCGTCTTTGTTCGAGAAACTCCGTGTACAGGTTTTCTCTTCCAGTCACAGTTTATGACGTGGCAGTCATTCCGTTGTATTCTGGCGACTAGGTCGTAGGGATCGACACAGTTGGAAGTCGGCATGAGACTCAGCAGCGGAGATACTGCATTGCCTCCGCATCACTTTGGTGGCGTTTAGTGATGCCTGTTCTGATCCAACATACACTGGCCACTATATACTAAGCTCCCTGTACGCTACAATTATTGCATTGTAGCGGAGCCCCCTCCGAAGGACGCCACCACGTCCGTTCAGCGACAGTGTCAGTGAACTTGGCCATACCAGTGACCTCGTCGATAACTCACCGAGGACCTAGACGTGGAAGAGAAATGGAAACTTCACGTCACCGTGAGAACATTGCATGAAGAGCCACAGAAACTGAGACTTTGAGAATTTGAGGTGATCAAGACGATGGCGAAGATGATCCTCAGAAATTGTTTTCTGGTCTGAAACTGTACGACAGGGCTGTGCTGTACGCTTACTTCCAGTTCAACGTGTACCAGGTCCGAGAGATACAGACACCTGCAGCGCTGGTAAGCATATTTCAGCAACACAATAAGAACCGCTCCTTAAAGTGGATGGAACTCGATTGTGTTGTTTTAGTCCTCCCAGCTGAGTTTACCGCAAACTCAACTCTGAACAATAACTATAATACCTCAAGTTAGTGGTTCTAATGGGTATCGAACGCACGACCTCGCGGCCCGGATTCTGCCATGCTAACCGCTGTGCCTCGAGGGCTAGTCTTGTTCTTTTGCAGGATGGCACATTTTCCACTGCAGGTTGACAGTCCTGAAAAGATCCAGTGTCGTCGGCTGGGCTGTAATAATAAAACAATAACCGTAAACAACGTGCACAACAATGTGTGCGCTGTTGCCAAGGCGGCGGTGAGCTGCACTCGAGTGGCACCCGGCCAATATTGGGTTAACTGTGTCACTGCCAAAGGTATGCCTTGCAATGGTACACGTTAGGCGGCTGTTTGTGACCTGCGTATCTATGCGCGTATGATTTTTTGTTTCTGTCTCAGTTTGTACAAAGTATGTTTAGGTGTCCAGTTTTCAACACATCTTGATTAACGTTAGGTTGTAAATGTGTCTTTCGTCCCCTCAAACAAGAAACGGAGGAAAATGCAGCACGTTCCGAGTTTCGAACACGCGCATGTCCGTCACTGCGTGCAAATATCATGATCATCATCATGATCATCGTGATCATGATCATCATGATCATGATCATGATCATCATAATCATCATCATCATCATTATCATCTCTGTCTGTCTCTCTGTCTGTCTCTTTCTGTATGTATGTATGCGTGTGTATGTATGATGTATGTATGTATGTATGTATGTTTTATGCATCATGTGTGTGTGTGTGTGAGAGAGAGAGAGACACAGAAAGAGACAGAGAGAGCTAGAGAGAAACACACACACACTCAAGAGAGAGAGAGAGAGAGAGAGAGAGAGAGAGAGAGAGAGAGAGAGAGAGAGAGGAGAGAGAATGTTCCCATTCAGAAGTGGATGGCCACTATCTAAGCTTCCCTGATGTCGGAAATCTTCTCAGACACCGAGCAGCAGAGCTGAACAACGGGCCACTTACGCAATTCCTGTAGGACTCCAGCGGAAGAGGATCAGCCAGGAGACTACAAATCAATAACAATCGGCTAATCAGCACAGGAACGATCGCTGTAACGCTTGACTGCTGTGGACAAACACCCAGATCGATACCAAATTTCTCATAGAGAAGGAAATAAAACTCCCGAACTGAACGAGAATGGAACGCGAGGTCCTTCGTTCTATCAGCCAAGGCTTGCAGCGTCAAACCACAGTGGCCCAGGGTCACAACACCGCGTGGAGACTGGGACTGGGACATCGTTAACGTTGACAAGGACGGCAGTGAGACTGAACACAAAATGTTATTGATTAACGCTTAATGTGTCCATGACAGCAGGGGCCCCAAGAGATCCGAATTGATCGCATCCACTTAACCCTCCTCCTTTCCCCTCCCCACTCACCCCACCTCCTACCCCCGCCCACCTCTTCCCGCCGTATTCAAACCCTTGACACCCTCTCACCCGTTTAGAGTTGAAAAATCACCCATTAATGGGCAGTGACGATTTTTATTCTTGCAGAGTTGCCGTTACTTTTGTCGTTTTCCGCTGTGTTATTTTAGGAAGGCTCGAGTTTTTGTTTGCTTTAAGGCAGTTACAATTTCACGGTTCAAGTTTCTCACAGAAACATGGGTGCTTTGGGCAAGAACCGTTGTAATGCTTGGTCTTTGTCGAGTCCGTAGCAGCTCAAACTGTGTGACCACGATTACCTAGAGTTGTTTCCACAAGTGACAGGTGAACGATCAAATATCCGTTACTTTCACTACGATCGTGACATGATCTTCACACGAACCAGTTCAGATTTTACTGAAACTTATACTGTTTGAGGCGTGACGTTGTCTACTCGTACACTGGATATAAAAGATTTTCAGTTGATCAGAGCCAGAGTTTTGAAAGCGCAGGAACTTCTTAGTACGTGTTATCAACATCAGATTAATATGTCAATCGCAAAATCTCTCAGCATTGCAGATAATTTACTGCATTTTGAAGGAATTTTCTTTTTCGTTGTGTTAGCTTTGTTTTGTATTGAAAAAAAATTGGAAAATTGTTTCCTGCAGAGGTGAATAATCTAGATCAATATTGATTAATCTACACTTGTGTCTTTTGTGTTCTACGTGCTCTTTGTAACAGCAGTATCGTAATAGATTAATATTGATTAGTCTACACTTGTGTCTTTTGTGTTCTACGTGCTCTTTGTAACAGCAGTATCGTAATAGATTAATATTGATTAGTCTCCACTTGTGTCTTTTGTGTTCTACGTGCTCTTTGTAACAGCAGTATCGTAATAGATTAATATTGATTCGTCTACACTTGTGTCTTTGTATTCTACGGCTTTTGTAACAGTATGTATCGTAATAGATTAATATTGATTAGTCTACACTTGTGTCTTTGTGTTCTACGTGCTCTTTGTAACAGTATATTGAAAATGTTTTTGAGTCGTCAGCAGAGATTTTCACAGTGATAAACAGCCATGGTAGGAAGGAGTTGCATATATAGATAGTATGTACAAACACACACACCGCACAACACGCACGCACGCACGCACGCACGCACGCACACACACACACACACACACACACACACACACACACACAACAACACACACCACATTCATGCAATCTGTGTGTGTGTGTGTGTGTGTGTGTGTGTGTGTGTGTGTGTGTTCAAAAGCACGAACTACCAACCTCTTAACCCATTTCCACAAAATAAAAACCATACAAGATTCAGAAACCTGCATGAAAATCGAATTTCTTGCACCATTCCTCTTTGTTTAACTATTTCTGTCCTTAAAGTAATATTAGACCTTTGCATTTGTTTCTCTCACAATCAGCACAACCTATATTCTGATAACCTCTGCAGTCTGGAAGGCGTGAAATGTGCCAGCTTTGTGTGCA
>CM065732.1:66649811-66652311 GCA_033310375.1 Conus canariensis
AAGTTCAGTAGAAGGTAGAAAGAGAACAAAGAGTAAGAAAGAAAAGAGCAGAATACTAGAATCGTAACTGTTGGCGAAGAGTACATCGGTACGATTTCACGCTCACAGCTAAGTTCAAACATGTATCACGTACACAAACACTCATAGAGACAGAAATAGACACACACACACACACACACACACACACACACACACACACACACACACACACACACACACACACCATATTAAATTCCAATGCACACCCGTGCCCGCGCGTGCAAATGAACACAAGTGCATGTGCGCATGCACTTGTACCCATTCGCTCTTCCATACATCCTCACAGCTTCACATTCTGGTCTGCTCATTCCCATTCCTCCAAGTGGTAGCATACTGAACATTTTGTTCGTAATTTAAAAAAAAAATTCAGGCGCTGCCGTTCATCGAAAAAGAGGCAAAAATGCAAACGCAAATAAACAAACAAACTAAAGTTTCAAAACACCGAGTGAGGACGGAAAATGAAGCGAAATTTGAAAAGAGAGGGTTTAGTTATCGCCAAGGACACAGACAAACAAGAGTACAGGACTAGACACAATGCATTTCGACCTCTTGGGTCTTCTTCAGGCGAAAACACACAATATTTAGGACATGACAAGAAGAAGAACATGTAAGAAACTAACCAACTGACAAACACCAAACTGTGGATCACATTGTACAAATTCAGGAGACTACCAGCTATTGAAAGAGAACCAGCCGGAAAAGATTCAACCCGGAAGCCATGAGCCGGAAGTCAGAAGTGGAACAGCAGCCATTCAAACGGCCACGAAACTTCCATTCGCTGAACAATTTTATCGACGGCCGCAAATGGTCATATTGTGTTCACCTGCTCTGGAAGATATAGTTAAAAAAAGAAAAAAGAAAAAAAAAGGTAGAGGTGGGGGGTGGGGGGGGGGGGGGTCTGCTTGTCATAGTGAGAAAATGGAGGCGGAATCACCGTTATCCTAACAATCATCCAACCGTATCAGTTTCAGATTGATTTTAGCTGGGCCGACCCACACAAGGCCCATCTACCCGATTCAACCATCAACACCCACACAAAAAAGGGATGGTAGAAAAGAGTAGGCCCGCTATGTCGGCGCACTGTCCTTCGATGTAGATCAAAGAGTTACATCCATCACAGGCGGGAGTGGGGTGGGGGGGTGGGGGGGTGGGTGGGGGGGGGCTGCATCGATGGGAACCAGAGTCTTCCATTTGCTGACTTTTTCACGCTGTTTACCCGCCTTGGGAGAACCGCTAGGCTTCGATCGCAACGGGAAAGGACTTGATGGACCGTGAAAGGTTCGATTAGCTCTGTCTCGTGTCTCTCGCTTTCTCTGGCTCTCTCTGTCTGTCTGTCTCTCACTCAATCTCTCAATCTCTCTCTCTCTCTCTCAATCTCTCTCTCCCCCCCCCCCCCAAAGACACACACACACGCGCGCGCGCGCGCGCACACACACACACACACACAAATACACGTGAGAGAGAGAGAGAGAGAGAGAGAGAGAGAGAGAGAGAGAGATGTATATATATTATATATATATATAAACATGATGCGTGTGTGTGTGCGTGTGTGTATGTGTGTGTGTGTGTGGTGTGTGGTGTGTGGTGGTGTTGTGTTTGTATGCCTTTGGTGAAGAAGGGTGTAAGAGAGAGAGAGAGAGAGTGAGGAGTGTGTGGTGTGTGTGTGTGTGTGTGTGTGTGTGTGTGTGTGTGTGTGTGCGCTGCGCGCGTGCAAGCGCGCTCGCACCACACTTTCAGATACGCAGTGATGTATGGTAAGACCAAAGGATAATTTTCTGGAATGGCATGATCGGGGTCATTCATCGACTGATGTTGAGTGCGCGCCTCGGTTCCGATTGCTGTCCCGTGTTCAGTCTGCACCTTCATGCTTTCCATGAGGTGTGTGTTCTCGGCCTGCATCGGACAACTTCAGCATTCACTGTGGAGTGATGTGGGCTGTCTCGTGGTCCTGTCATCTGCACACTTCATGTGTTGTGTGTGTCTCCGGCCTGTCATCTGCACACTTCACTGTGGGTGTGTGTCTCCGGCCTGTCTTCTGACACTTCACGTTCACTGTGGTGTGTGTCTCCGGCCTGTCTTCTGCACACTTCACGCTTCACTGTGGTGTGTGTCTCGGCCTGTCTTCTGCACACTTCACGTTCACTGAGGTGTGTCTCCGGCCTGTCTTCTGCAACTTCACGTTTCACTGTGGTGTGGTCTCCGGCCTGTCTTCTGCACACTTCACGCTTCACTGTGGTGTGTCTCCGGCCTGTCTTCTGCACACTTCACGCTTCACTGAGGTGTGTGTCTACGGCCTGTCTTCTGCACACTTCACGTTTCACTGTGGTGTGTCTCCGGCCTGTCTTCTGCACACTTCACGTTCACTGAGGTGTGTGTCTCCGGCCTGTCTTCTGCACACTTCACGTTTCACTGTGGTTGTGTCTGTGTCTCCGGCCTGTCTTCTGCACACTTCACGTTTCAC
>CM065732.1:66657311-66667311 GCA_033310375.1 Conus canariensis
TTTCTATCATCAGAAATCTTCCACAGAATGCTGATATTCGTAAGTCTTTCACCGGTACAAAAAGCTGCGAGTGACTCGACTCTGACAGTTGTATTGGAAATTCGGATTAGATTGCCGGCATCTGGGCAAACCTGGACTGGGAGTGAGATCTTACAGACGGCCGGTA
Organism: Conus canariensis; assembly: GCA_033310375.1. Classification (NCBI taxonomy): domain Eukaryota; kingdom Metazoa; phylum Mollusca; class Gastropoda; order Neogastropoda; family Conidae; genus Conus; species Conus canariensis. The sequence goes on from CM065732.1 coordinate 66,657,478, forward strand.
CGTGCCCGTGTGAAAAGGAGTGCTTTCATTCTCACAGGTCACAACAATGTCTGGGATGATCGGGCTCTACACGGACCAGCTGAGCGCGGTGTAAAACGTAGGCAGTCCACAATGGAAAGAAAGCATAAACGAACAGGTCATACCCCCCTCTCTCTTGTATCCAAGATTTATATCCCAAATCATAAGAAAACCAGTCTGATAATGCTCCTTTATGAATGAACATGTTCTGAATGGAAAGAATATGCTCAAGATGATATTCGATAAACGAGAAAACCAATCTATCAAGGCTATGTTAGAGACGAAGGCCGTTAATTTTCGATTTAGTCACTGAAACAATCAGTACCCTCGTCAAAAATCATTTTATTGTGTTTTCTTTTAATTATCGTTATTATCATAATTGTAATTGTCATAATCCTTATCATTATTACTACCATCATCGACTGTTTGACAGACCAAGATATCGATTGTTTCAGTGACTAAATCGAAAATTAAATGCCTTGTCTCTAAAACAGCGTTGATAGATTGGTCAGTCAAACAGTCAATGATGGTAGTAATGATGATAACGATTATGACAATAATCATGATGATAATAGCGATAATGAAATATAAACAGCGATGAAAGTGATTTTTGACAAGGGCATTGTTATACGAATACTGGATTCACGATTAATTTCTGCATTCGGCAACACAGTCGCTAAGTTCCATCGTAGTAAATCATTACCGTACTGGTCCTGTTTGTTCACAGCAGTCTGCCAATCCATAGCCGGCCTAAACGGCTTCTCCGGGATTAGGAAAACCCTGCAGAAACCCAGCACTGGGGTGAACGGGGTCGCTTCTTTTACCTTCACGTCAACTTCTCCAGTGTGAACAACAAACGATGAGATTACCCAGTGTGCATGTTCTTTCTGTCCACGAGCAAACAGCCTGAGCTCTCCCAGACGGGTGGAATGAAAGACGTTTTCACTCAGGGAAAAAAGACAGGGATCAATGAGGAATCGTCTTCTTCTGTCGCTGACATCGTCGGGCCTTTGCCTGGCAGGAGGCGATCTGCGGGAACCATCATGCTGGTCACGAAAACTGCCAGTGTCGGTGACAGCTGTATAGGAAAGTCAATTCACGTTACCGGTATCGTTAAACAGACGAAGAGAATTAGAAGCGAGTTCGTGCTAACGAGAGAGGAGAGAGAGAGAGAGAGAGAGAGAGAAGGGGAGAGAAGAGAGAGGAGGGGGGGGGGGGAGGGGGGGGGATACGGGGCGTTTTATTCTTACGGGTTTCAACAATGTGTGGGATGGAGTGATTTCACTTGGAGCAGCCGAGCACCCTGAAAAATGTGGGTCGTTCACAATGGCAGAGGAATACGTTTGGTACCTGGCACGTTGCCTCACTTGTATATCCAATGCTTTTTTTTATCAAAGACAAAAGACGACCTTCCAATAAATGATAATATTGATTTATATCCGTGTTCACTGAGAAAGACGCCCCAAATTTTCAGCGCTGATCGACATTAATACGCAAGAGGAAAGAACTGTGTTCCATAATATCAATAATGAAATTAGGATAAATGGAATTCTGAGAGACAGACGTTCGTTAATACTCAAAAACAATAATGGCAATGACAGTAATAAAAATCAAAGAGAACAAATAATAATCTTTGACGATGACAATGATAATAATGATAATAATAACAAAGGTAATAATAATAATGATAACATATAATAATAATAATGATGATGGTAATAATAATAGTAATAATCATAATAATGGTGTTTACAATGATAACGAACACCAATATAAATTCATCACTTTTTGTCAACAACTGCTTTACAGTTTGTGCTGTCAGTCAGTCATTGTCGAGCAGACCATATCACACCCTTCAGCTCTGCTGGCATTGACCCGTCAATAGTCCAGACGGAGGGAACGTCACAATAGAAGTAGTTGGGGCTGACATACAAGAGTTGGCTCAGCCGTTGACAGTCCTCCACTGATTGAGCCAAGTGGTGTGGGACTTATCCCCCCTTTCTAGTGTTTCCCCAAATAGCTTGCGCACTTTAGGCGGCCCATGATAGGTACGGAATGGCAGACGACGTTCCACAATGTTTAATCATGTTTCATTTATCCATGTACTTATTTATCTGTCACCGGCATTTCTTGCAGTGTTAGTGGTAGACACACAACACACACACACACACACACACACACACACACACACACACACACACACACACACACACAACCTCTCATTATACTGGTTTTCTAAAACCACACCGAACGTTCATGAAAATCTTTCTTCCTTGAAATCTTAAATCAAATGAAACAAAATGTGTATCTTTTTCAGAAATTAAAAAAAAAACCCACACAAAGAGGACATCTCGGAACAAGATTTTCATGGAGTGTCCTGTAAAGTGTCTGTGTCTGACATCATGCAAATCCCAGCGCTGTCTAAGAACATGTGTCATTGTCAGTGGTACATCCCAACGCTGTCTAAGAACATGTGTCATTGTCAGTGGTACATCACACGCAATGCACCACACAGCCTCTTCACCTTGTAAAAGATGAGAGTGGGCTGAAGAGGAGTGGGCTGTGTGCAAACGGAACAACCATAACCGTCATCGGTGGCGTATTGTAAAATCTCTTTAACGTTTGGACGGATTAGGAACCGTTTGTGCTACTACTACCACTTCAACTACTATTACTATTTCAACTACCTTTCAAAATATGTGAGTGGGTGTAAAAAGGAGTGGTCAGTATGCAAACGGCGCAATACCGTTTCTTGTTTACGGCCGCCAGTGATACTTAATAACAAGCTTTTTAAGGTGTGGACGGATTTGTAACTTCGTACCACCACCAGCACCAGCACTATTACTATTACTGCTACTTCAGGCAAAAGGCACTTCAGAGACTGACAGAGTGATCAGCCGATGATTATCCACAATGAACGAGTCACTGAAATGATCAGAGGTATATGCACCATAGTGTTTCCAAAGTAATACGCACATCCGTTTCTGCTAAAAACATGCTATCGTTCTCTAGAGGAGCATCCTCAGAGAGAGAGAGAGAGAGAGAGAGAGAGAGAGAGAGAGAGAGAGAGAGAGAGAGAGCGGGCAGGCGAGGGTGCAGGCAGCATACCCGGAAAAAGGCTGACAGAATTACCCTGTCAGATCAATGCTCAGAACCTGATGGATATCCTGTTGAAAACATTGCCCCACAGACGGCCATTAATGCCGGAAATTACGTTTTGCTTGTTTATGTAGGCTGTGCTACGTTTATAACAAAAAAAATCTTTGGCATAGATTCGGTTCGATCGTTGCAAGTTATTTTTGGTGGAAAAGAAGGAGAGAAAGAAAAGAGCGAAAAAGAAACTATGAAAGAAGTTGGATCATGTTATTTATAGTTCTCCCGCTAACTCGGTCATAAGCAAGTTAAAATTAGACTATGCACACACTGAAACATCAATTTCTAATACAAAGCCTAAACGGAAAGACGGCGATTGAAAGAAAAAGAATAAAATAAAAACGGGATCAAGACTGTTAGTATTGACTACATCGTTGAGCATTCGTGCACACACACACACACACACACACACAACACACACACACAACACACACACACACCACCACCCCACACGTGTGGACACACATTCATGGGTGCGCGTACATACACACAAAATTATGCATTAAATATGCACGTGCATATGTACGCACCCTTCCACCCAGTCACCGCCCTTCCAGACTCTTCACAAATGAACACCCCTGTATTCTGATCTGCTCACTCTTACCACCACGCAGTATTGCATGCTCAATACTTCTCTTAACGTTATGTCTGATTTCATGAGCTGAGAATTATTAGTGGGGCGGGAAAGGAAAGGGACGGTGTGTGTGTGTGTGTGTGTGTGTGTGTGTGTGTGTGTGTGGAGGGGAGAGGGGAGAGGGGGGGGGGGGGGCACAACTTTATATCATGTTGTAGGAATATTTCTTTTAGATTGCTACCGCCTTTCATGGAACGGGAACCGGAAAAGATCGAAACCGGAAGCGGCGGGACGGAAGTTGTAGGTGGAGCAGCTATTCAGACTGCCGCGATACTGTCATGCGTGGAACGGTTTCATCAGGGGACGGAAATGATCAGCTAGGGTTCATCTGCTGCAGCACATACTGTGAGAGAAGAATGAAGGAAGTTGGTTACAGTGGGGATATAAGAGGGGATTAGTTTCATAGCTTTACCACAACAATCCTCCATCCGTCTCAGTTTTAGGTGGATTAAAGCTGAGCCGACTGCACAGTGGCCTTCTCAGTCATAACACCCCCCCACCCCCCAAACACACACACACACACACACACACACACACACACACACACACACACACACACACACAGAGGAAAGAAATAAAGTTGGATGGAACAGAGAAGGCCTGCTGCGTACGTTTGCTGTTCTTTGATCATTAAATCAAAAGAGCTCCATCTATGGAAGGGGGGAAAACCCGGAGGCTGCTACGCTGGAAACACGTTTCTTCCATTTGATGATTTTCCTCGCTGTTTACCTGACTTGGGAGAACCGTTGGAACTTCGATCAGAATGGAAAGGGGGTTGGTGGCCTGTGACAGATTCCATTATTAGCTCTCTTTCTAGCTCTGTTCTGTCCTTACGTCTTTCTCTCTCTTTTTCTGTTAGAGAGAGAGAGAGAGAGAGAGAGAGAGAGAGAGAGAGAGAGAGAGAGAGAGAGAGAGAGAGATGGAAGGACGGGTAGACGATACCTATGCCCTGTTCCGCACGTTCTAGTGCACGGTAAAAACAGCCTTGGTAGTTTTGAATGTTTTCTAACAACGGACTCTGGTCGGAGAAGAAATCAATGGCATCGATTGAGACTAATTGTGCCCCTTGGTTTGGATTACTTGATTTCGTTTCAGTCGTGTGCACCGTGCACATGATCGTTGTTCATCTGCATCTTTTCCTGTCTTGTCTTCCGTAAGCCTGCACTTCTGTTTTACTGCCTCCAGCCCCCACCCTCACCATATCTGTCTGTCTGTCCGTCTGTCCGAAAAAAAAATGGCTAAGAACGATGATATAATACTGCTCATGATGATAATGATGACAATAAGATCGGTAACAAAATCGATGATGATGATAATGATGATGATGATGATGATATGAGATGTGATGTGACCACTATCCGCTGTAAGCCAATCATAATAGAGGAAAATATACTGTATCACTTATTTTTGCTGCCATTTGTCTGTCAGTGGTGAATTGCCTTTTGCAGCATTCCTGACACCCCTGGAAGAATCAGTCCATCTCACCTTACACTCCGAAAACTGAGAAAAAAAATGATTGGTTTACCAAGTTAATATTTCCCTCTTTTCGCCTGAAGATAACTCAGTGCTTTTATAAAACCACCACCACAACAAAGGTGGTTGTGTGGATAGAAAGAAACGATCCATAGAGATCCACATGCATTATCACAACTTACTGTTCTTTTTCCTTGACAGAACTCCATTTTGAAAAGCGATCTTGGCGAGTCTTTACAAGGGAATTACATGATGCAAAGGACTGTATAGGAGTAAAAAAAAAAAAAAAAAAGAAGCCTGGATTGGAAGCTAGATTTTGCACACGACCGATTCGTGTGTGTGTGAAAGGGAGTCAGTCTCACTGGTTTTAAGAACGTGCGTGCGTGCGTGCGTGCGTACGTGTGTGTGTGTGTGTGTGTGTGTGTGTGTGTGTGTGTGTGTGTGTGTGTGTGTGTGTGTGAACGCGCGCGCGCTGTGTTGAAGAGGGAGGCAGGTATTTAGTTTTATTCGGAAAATCCGCGCGGTATGTCAAGTGCAGGTGGTCCACCATGGCAGAAAACACATTGGTTGACAGCTGATTTCCCTTTTCTTTGTGATCCCAGATTTATATCCCAGACTCCAGACGACCGACCCATTGTTGCTATCAATGGTGTTTTTTTAAAGCGAAAAGTATATGCAGTGTGAAAAGACGTGTATGTTGTAAGCTTAACTGCAGGAAAAGCTTATTTCAGAGGATTTGGAACACTACTTTACAGTCAAATTAAATCTTTGGTACAATGTATGCTATTGTAACTGGTACCTGACCTATCTAGAGTTTGGTGAAAGAATTCCGAATGATGAATCAGTACACAATGTTTGACGATTACAATGGTAATGATGATGATGATGATGTTGATGATAATAGTGATAACAATAATAGTACTACTAATAATGATAATTAATATGATGATAATAAATAATGATAATGAATTATCAATAATGATAATAATAATAATAGTGATAATGTTTATAACAATAACAACAGTAATAACGATGGTGATGATTTTGATAGTAATAGTAATAATAATAATAATAATGAGGATGAGGAAGGTGATGACAAAAAGTCATAATGGTTTTGATAATGCTACTTTGATATAGATGCTGTATTCTGAACTAAACTGTGCTCTGAGTCAAACGATCATAAGTCCCATTTGAGAAACTCATGATTTTTCTCGTCATTTTATAATAATGCTGTTTGTGTTTCAATAGTAAACTGCCGTATCGACGATGATCGTGGACAAGTGTCCGAGAACCAGTTTGGTGATGCCAAGGTCAGTCTTTTAACCCCCACTTTAAACATTCCAAGCCAAGGAATGAATAAAAGGTTAACCCAGTTCACATTTTATTTCTATCCAAACCTAACAGCCCAGGCCATCTTCGAGAGGGTTGTGCGAGTAAGCTTTTCATCCATGGAAGAAGAAAAAAGTCCTCGTTTTCCATGCTTATTCTTTGTTAGTTTTATGTCGTTAGAGCTTTGCCTTGCACAGAGATCTACGAGAGTCATCTAACTGATATTGAAAGGTGCGAGTGTTTGTGACAGTTGTATGAAGCACTCAGGGTAGATCACCCGTATCTTCAAACAAGCAAATAAACAAAAAATGAACAAATCAGAAACAAACAGGATTAAACGCGAACTTTTGAATGTAGCAGTTTGGAACATTGCGTGACACAGGGCGTTTATTCTCACGAGTTACAAGAGTGTGGGATGTCTGGGTTCTGCTGGGTGCAACTAAGCAGAATGAAAGAGGTTGGTTGTTCACCATCACAGGTTCATGGACTGGTGTGTGTACTCTCCCTCAAAATATATATATATATATATATATATATATGTTGTGTGTGTGTGTGTGTGTGTGTGCGTGCGTGCGTGCGTGCGTGCGTGCGTGGCTGCGTGCGTGTGTGTGTGTGTGTGTGTGTGTGTTGGTGCGTGTGTGGTGCGTGCCGGAAGTGAGATGATTAAAGAAATGATATAGCTGTTATTAACGTACGTCGCTACTGGGACCACCGTAATTTTAAGCTCGGACCCAAATGAATTCGCCATGTGGAAAGGTATACATCACCTTAAATTTAGCAATAGATGAACTTCATCTTTGCGTTTTTAGATGTTGTTTACACTGCTGCTGCTGCTGCCACTAATTACACTACTCTCTACTACAACTACTACTACTACCTACCACCACCACCACCACCATCGCCACTATCGACTACTACAAATGTTCTCATTTCGTTAACGCCACTTTTGCAGTCTCTACCACAAGCCAACAACTAACCCTACTTGAACACACCATACTACGCTCTCCCATTTTGTTACCGTTAGCCTCTCAATAGTTAATTGCTTCCTCCAGTTTTTTGGCATCTTCGGGAAAGAAAAAATAACAGACTGAAGTTTTACCAGTGTCAATCCTTTCCGCTACACTCTTCTTCGCTCTCCATTTCTCCTGCTTCATCTTAACAACCCAGTCACAGGCGTGGTGAAAACGGCTTTACACAGCTACATGGTCGCTTTCTTTTCCTCCACACGCAGGGAGATTTGAACTGTCACCCTGCGGTTGTGTAAAAAACGTGATCAGTGTCGTTAGTCATTCTTTGTCAGTTGGGCGTTAGAGCCTGGCCAATGAAGTCATCATTCTTTGTCAGAGCCTGACCAATTAAGTCATCATTCTTTGTTAGAGCCTGGCCAATCAAGTCATCATTCTTTGTCAGAGCCTGGCCAATCAAGGTATCATTCTTTGTCAGTTAGAGCCTGACCGATCAAGTCATCATTCTTTGTCAGAGCCTGACCAATCAAGTCGTCATTCTCTGTCAGAGCCTGACCAGTCAAGTCATCATTCTTTGTCAGAGCCTGGCCAATCAAGTCATCATTCTTTGTCAGAGCCTGACCAATCAAGGCATTATTCTTTGTCAGAGCCTGACCAATCAAGTCACCATTCTTTGTCAGAGCCTGACCAATCAAGGCATCATTCTTTGTCAGAGCCTGACCAATCACGGCATCATTCTTTGTCAGAGTCTGGCCAATCAAGTCATCATTCTTTGTCAGAGCCTGGCCAATCAAGGCATCATTCTTTGTCAGATCCTGACCAATCAAGTCATTCTTTGTCAGAGCCTGGCCAATCAAGTCATCATTCTTTGTCAGAGCCTGACCAATCAAGGCATCATTCTTTGTCAGAGCCTGACCAATCAAGGCATTATTCTTTGTCAGAGCCTGACCAATCAAGTCATCATTCTTTGTCAGAGCCTGACCAATCAAGGCATCATTCTTTGTCAGAGCGTGCCCAATCAAGGCATCATTCTTTGTCAGAGCCTGCCCAATCAAGGCATCATTCTTTGTCAGAGTCTGACCAATCAAGGCATCATTCTTTGTCAGAGCCTGACCAATCAAGGCATCATTCTTTGTCAGAGCCTGACCAATCAAGGCATCATTCTTTGTCAGAGCCTGACTAATCAAGTCATCATTCTTTGTCAGAGCCTGCCCAATCAAAGCGTCATTCTAGTGGGTGTCAAAAGCCACCTGTGGATGTGCCCTTTGTATGGGAAATTCAGATTACCACTGTCTAGAGAAGGGGGGGGGGGGGGGGGAGGGGGTGGCGCTGCATTGGAAGCGAGATCTTCCTTACAACCAGTTCGTGCCTGTGTGAAAGGGAAGCGTTTTACTCTCAAAGGCCTTAACAAGGTGTGGAGTTGTTTGCTTTTTACTCGGAGCAGCCCAGTGCGGTGTGAAGGGTGGGGTCCTCATGTCTTCACAATGGTGGACGACACGTTCGGTAATTCTTCCCTCTCCCGTCTCTGAAACAGGACACGACCAATCAGTGAATCATTATGTCGCCTTTCTTTTTTTCTTCTTCTTTTTTGTTTTCTTTGCTGGCTGTCGGCGAGCGCAGTCCTAAGGGCTGCATCGTCGAGCACGGCACACATGCAGAGGTAAAATTGCATAACGATGAGAAATGAAAAAGGAAGATGATTTGGAAGCTTTATTCCTTCGTTTTTCTTCAGATTAACCCATTCTTTGGTGAAACGTGTTGACAGCAGGACCGTTTTGTTTGTTTGTTTGTCTGTTGTTGTTGTTGTTGTTTCAAAGAGCAGTCAACTTTTGCATAGACTTTAACATAGATATCACTGCTTAACACGAGCCACGTGTTCTTGTCCCTATGTAAAACAGGACAAGAAAGACACCGGCACATGTTTATGGAATGATTGTTGAACTGTCTGCCCCAAGGATTCTGCAGTGTCTCACTGACGATCGTACTCGCCAATAGGATTGAAAGGTTGAAACTAGAACCAGTTACAGTCGTGTTATAGCTTGTTAAGGTATGCAGTGACTACCATTGCGACTGGTCATGCAACCATTTCATTTCATGCTTGCGCTGATGGACCTTCCGTTCACTGGATTATGCGGAGTGGGACAGACCATGTCAAGACAGTGTAATAAGAGTGCCTTCCACTGTTAATAAACAGTGTCATCCGTTTCAGCTAGGTTCGGGCATGCGTCTTCATTGTCGTCGAATCTTCTTAGTATCTTAGTC
>CM065732.1:66672311-66674811 GCA_033310375.1 Conus canariensis
CCAGTACTCGGTGAACCAAGTGTCGTCAAAACACCGTCATCACCGTGATGATGTCACACCCAGTACTCAAAGACACAAGTGTCGTCAAAACACCGTCATCACCGTGATGATGTCACACCCAGTACTCAAAGACACAAGTATCGTCAAAACACCGTCATCACCGTGATGATGTCTCACCCAGTACTCCATGACACAAGTGTCATCAAAACACCGTCATCACCGTGATGATGTCACACCCAGTACTCAAAGACACAAGTGTCGTCAAAACACCGTCATCACCGTGATGATGTCACACCCAGTACTCAGTGACACAAGTGTCGTCAAAACTCCGTCATCACCGTGATGATGTCACACCCAGTACTCGGTGACACAAGTGTCGTCAAAACACCGTCATCACCGTGATGATGTCTCTCACCTGGTACTCCATGACACAAGTGTCGTCAAAACACCGTCATCACCGTGATGATGTCTCTCACCTGGTACTCCATGACACAAGTGTCGTCAAAACACCGTCATCACCGTGATGATGTCTCTCACCTGGTACTCCATGACACAAGTGTCATCAAAACACCGTCATCACCGTGATGATGTCTCTCACCTGGTACTCCATGACACAAGTGTCGTCAAAACACCGTCATCACCGTGATGATGTCTCTCACCTGGTACTCCATGACACAAGTGTCGTCAAAACACCGTCATCACCGTGATGATGTCTCTCACCTGGTACTCCATGACACAAGTGTCATCAAAACACCGTCATCACCGTGATGATGTCTCTCACCTGGTACTCCATGACACAAGTGTCGTCAAAACACCGTCATCACCGTGATGATGTCTCTCACCTGGTACTCCATGACACAAGTGTCGTCAAAACACCGTCATCACCGTGATGATGTCTCTCACCTGGTACTCCATGACACAAGTGTCATCAAAACACCGTCATCACCGTGATGATGTCTCTCACCTGGTACTCCATGACACAAGTGTCGTCAAAACACCGTCATCACCGTGATGATGTCTCTCACCTGGTACTCCATGACACAAGTGTCGTCAAAACACCGTCATCACCGTGATGATGTCTCTCACCTGGTACTCCATGACACAAGTGTCGTCAAAACACCGTCATCACCGTGATGATGTCTCTCACCTGGTACTCCATGACACAAGTGTCGTCAAAACACCGTCATCACCGTGATGATGTCTCTCACCTGGTACTCCATGACACAAGTGTCGTCAAAACACCGTCATCACCGTGATGATGTCTCTCACCTGGTACTCCATGACACAAGTGTCATCAAAACACCGTCATCACCGTGATGATGTCTCTCACCTGGTACTCATGACACAAGTGTCGTCAAAACACCGTCATCACCGTGATGATGTCTCTCACCTGGTACTCCATGACACAAGTGTCATCAAAACACCGTCATCACCGTGATGATGTCTCTCACCTGGTACTCCATGACACAAGTGTCGTCAAAACACCGTCATCACCGTGATGATGTCACTCACCTGGTACTCCATGACATAAGTGTCGTCAAAACACCGTCATCACCGTGATGATGTCTCTCACCTGGTACTCCATGACACAAGTGTCGTCAAAACACCGTCATCACCGTGATGATGTCTCTCACCTGGTACTCCATGACACAAGTGTCGTCAAAACACCGTCATCACCGTGATGATGTCTCTCACCTGGTACTCCATGACACAAGTGTCGTCAAAACACCGTCATCACCGTGATGATGTCTCTCACCTGGTACTCCATGACACAAGTGTCATCAAAACACCGTCATCACCGTGATGATGTCTCTCACCTGGTACTCCATGACACAAGTGTCGTCAAAACACCGTCATCACCGTGATGATGTCTCTCACCTGGTACTCCATGACACAAGTGTCATCAAAACACCGTCATCACCGTGATGATGTCTCTCACCTGGTACTCCATGACACAAGTGTCGTCAAAACACCGTCATCACCGTGATGATGTCACTCACCTGGTACTCCATGACACAAGTGTCGTCAAAACACCGTCATCACCGTGATGATGTCTCTCACCTGGTACTCCATGACACAAGTGTCGTCAAAACACCGTCATCACCGTGATGATGTCTCTCACCTGGTACTCCATGACACAAGTGTCATCAAAACACCGTCATCACCGTGATGATGTCACACCCAGTACTCGGTGACACAAATGTCGTCAAAACACCGTCATCACCGTGATGATGTCACACCCAGTACTCGGTGACACAAGTGTCGTAAATACCTGTCATCACCGTGATGATGTCACACCCAGTACTCGGTGACACAAGTGTCGTCAAAACACCGTCATCACCGTGATGATGTCACACCCAGTACTCAATGAAACAAATGTCATCAAAACACCGTCATCGCCGTGATGATGTCACACCCAGTACTCCATGACACAAGTGTCATCAAAACACCGTCATCACCGTGATGATGTCACACCCAGTACTCCATGACACAAGTGTCA
>CM065732.1:66677311-66679811 GCA_033310375.1 Conus canariensis
TGGCTCCAGCCCTTCTCCCCTCTTTCCCTCCCGTCGAGGACCTAGCGACACGCCTGGCTGCCGTGTTAACTGAATCTGGGTTAATAAGTACCCATCTGACGTATCAGCTATCCGGCCCTGGCACACCGTCACCGCCATGATCTACAGGGATTTCCAGGTCCTCATGCTAATAGCTTTTCAGCTTCAGTGTCTCGGCGGGCGCACAGTCCGTTTCGGGGGGGGGGGGGGGGGGGGGGGGGAGGAGGAGGAGGGGGAGGGGAGTGGAGGGGTATCTAAGTGTGCGAGACACACCTCCACCGGTGTCTGGGGGTCTTGGATAAAGGTCGGCCACACAATGGGTGACTGGAAAAACGATCAGTAGGATGTAAGATCGCGGGTGAAGGGCTTGGAGGGCAGAATGATCTGAGGACAGAGGCAGGGGGACTCAAGCTGTAAGGGGGTCTGTAGGAAAGCAGCTCTAGAGGGTAACGAGACCGCAGGATCGAACACCTCGGGCTACACAACTGTAGGATGGATGTCAGAGGTCACAGAGAACCCACACTCAAGTAAGGGGACGGAACTTAGCAGCACACAGGCTGAAAGACTGATGGCGAGAGGTGTAGTGGATTTACAAGACATAAACTGTCGCGACAGAAGGAAAGGAAATGACAGTTCCACAGACCGAAACCACCACTACCTCCATCGCCACCGCCACCGTCACCACCACCTCCACTACCACCACCACAACGACCACCACTAGACCCTGACAAAATTCAACACGAAAGAAAATCCAAGATTACAAGTTTTCAAAGGACGACTTATACAAGCTCAATTGGCAACAGATCTTTGGACAAGAGCAACATGACAAGTCATAGGACTGGTAATGTTAAACATAGGGAAAAAAATTCAGTACAAACGCTATGAGGATAAGAGAATTTAAGGAACAAAAACTGTCGGGATAGCTGGTGGAGAATTTCATATTGTAGCCCACAGCTGATAAGTTTTACCCGCAGTATTTCTCCACTGTTTCTCTAGAACATGATATACCAGGATGTCGGCGTTGAAAAGAGCTGAATAGTCTGACAGCACATTAAAAGTAATGCTCGAATAAACATGTACTGCTAACTCCGCACTTCATACATAACGCCGCAATTCGATGCTAGAAACCTGACCGTTACGTCTCATAATGCTGTGTGATTTATCACACTGGAGATCCACCAAAAGTGATACAGCCCACCACCCTGGGGTTCTTTCAGAACTGATCGTAAAGGATGATGAATTAGGTTTCTCCCGTCGCTTGGTGAGGTCGCTCAACAGATACTGTAGTGAAGTGTAAACTGTACCAGGTAACCGGGTTCTGAATGCTCTAGGTCAGCAGTAGATCAGATAATTGCACGTTCCCAGGGTCGTGGGATTACAGCCATGATCTGCCGCCTGATGAGGGTGGTTAGTTAGACTGGGGGGTAGACTTGTCCGTTAATTAATCAAGGTCCGGAAATCGACACGGAGAGAAAGAACGTTAGAGAGCATTTGTTGTTGAGTGTTCTTCGTCACACATACACGTTTCTTAGACCAGTATGACATGATTTTTCCCCCTGAAATCAAGCCGCATTGACAGCCACTCCTCATATTATATGACCCAAGATGATCGTAGATGTTTTTATGTGCTTTGAGAGAGAGAAACACAGGCAGAGCAGAGGACGACACAGAAATAAGATATGTATATATAATGCTGAACAATTAAGTAGTGGGGGAAAACAAGTGCAGGCTAACAATTCTTAAGTCATTATAGTAATGACTTGGCAGAGAAAAAAAATGAAGATGAAGAAAATGGGGGGAATATATAAATAATGAGAAACCCTTCACTAGCTGCTTGAGGGAACCATCGTAATCCCTCTCGAAAGCAGATCTATTTGTATCGCCTGCTCCTAGGCCTTTCGTCCGCTGGATCAGATTCATCACGGAGACACGGCTGATTGTGTCTATGCTCCTGGTGTCAAATAGAGACACACCACAGTCCATAATTCTGTGGTGTTCTCACCACCAAGGGTTTAAAAAAGAATCCAACAGCACCCCAAAGCAGCCAGCGAAGGGTAGTAATGGAATAAAGCGAAAGTGTGGAGAGGAAAAAAAGTTGCTGAAAAACTAAAAGCATTATGCAAACAGTATAAAATGTAGGGGACAATCTTTGAGCCAATGCTTGAGGATCCATTCAAGGATGCAAGGGAGATCAAAAGATATGGAACAGTCTGAGTGGTCAGCTCTGCTGTTGAATAACTCAAGCATTGTCAGTGGCTAAGAATTGTGCAGAACAACATTTACTAGGATCTCCTAAGAGATGCAATCTCCCACTTATTGACCAAACAATATAATGCTGAACAATTAAGTAGTGGGGGAAAACAAGTGCAGGCTAACAATTCTTAAGTCATTATAGTAATGACTTGTATTATATATATATATATATATATATATATATATATATATATATATATATATATATATATATATATACAAGTGGTCA
>CM065732.1:66684811-66689811 GCA_033310375.1 Conus canariensis
CCCTGTTGATTGGCTGGTGGGTGGACCGATTATGATTCAGAGCAGTAAAGGAAGTTATATACACAAACGCATAGATCTGTATTGCCTTTGCTTTGCGTCATGGGCGTAAAGTCACCAGTCGGTCACTTTCATGTCATGGATCACCGATCTGTTGATTTTTAAAAATTCCATTTCTAGCCAAAGTTAGGGACTTCGTCTGCGACAAATTTGTCCAGACGCCGTGAATGGTGGAATTTCGATAAGAGATAAGTTCACCATAAATTAAAAAAAAAAAAAAAAGTACACTTTATTGCTTACAGCTGTACGCCAACATGAAACCCGAACTGCCGGCCATTCAGGCCACCCAGTGATATCAGCGGGCGGCTTTTCTCCGATTGAAACCATGTATGGAGGAGACTCCGCGCTGCAAATTGTCTCCCTTTGATTCTGTTTGTTACAACTTCACAGCCTGTGACGGCTTTCCCACCCGCATTGTCCCATGCCTGAAAGCTGAGACATCCCCGGCTGCACGCGGCGTCACCCCCTGCCCATTAGGATTGGGAAAAAAAAACAACCCCCCCCAAAAAAAAACAAAAAAACAAAAAAAACACAAAAAAAAAACAAAACCAGAACGCATTGATACCGAACCTGCTTTGTCGAGAGCAACATGCGTCCCACAGCATAATTATTATAATATCCGGATGTTTTACTGTGCCTCAAGCCTGATATGCAGATGAAGACTGTTCCCTTTGTCACTTACTGACATCATTTCGTGCGTTTGTGGTCGTAATTTATCACCCTTTCGTGCCATTAAACAGAAATTATGAACAACTGAAAACATGAAAACCAGTGTTGGTGCTTGAAAAGACTTTGAAAAGGTTTGTGCCTACCTGCTGGCATGTGTGTGTGAGCTTACGTGGATGGGTGAGCGCATATGCAGCTTTTTCTTCACGATTTGACATTGTTGCTCCTTACGGGGTGCCGGCGTGACGTGCTATGAACACTATCATGCAGAACACACTATCTAGGATAGTTAACCGTCGTTTTTGTTTCAATAAGTAGATCCATTTCAAAACCCCACCCATTTATAAGACTGCTTCTTTCGGTCAAATATCGAGGTGGAATTCCTTTAAACAACAAACGTGCCAGCTTGTTTGATTATTTGCTTTTGTTAAAAAAAGAGGAAAAGGAAAATGAAATTAAAAAAAAAAAAGAAAGAAAAACATAAAAGTGATTTCAAGTGAAATTCACCTTGAGCATCGATGGAAAGAAAACACAAGGGAGAGAAATCATGTTTGAAGGCGAGCGAGTGGTGGGTCTTCCTGATCGGGGTGATCCTGGCGTGTGACAACGGCGCTGAGATTGCGACATGATGGATCTGGGTGTGGTTGTCAGACTGTTGACTGGAATGAGCAGCGTGGTTGTAATACCACTCAGGGAACACGGACTATCAAGCACGCGCACACACACCACACACACACACACACACACACACACACACACACACGCGCGCGCGCGCGCGCGCGCGCGCGCGCGCACAAGAAAAGAACAACGAAAAAAAAGTGCTCGTCACGATTTCCTTTGGGCGAGAACGAGATGACAAAGAGTGTGACACGGTCTGTTGAGTGAAGGTTACCAGGAACTCATTGACAGACAGATATAGTACCTCTGTAAAGAATGGGTAGATGGGGATGACAGTGTGACACGGTCTGTTGAGTGAAGGTTACCAGGAACTCATTGACAGGCAGATATAGTACCTCTGTAAAGAATGGGTAGATGGGGATGACAGTGTGACACTTTCTGTTTATTAAAGGTTACCAGGAACTCATTGACAGGCAGATATAGTACCTCTGTAAAGAATGGGTAGATGGAGATGACAGTGTGACACTGTCTGTTTATTGAAGGTTACCAGGAACTCTCTGACAAACGGATAATTACAGTACCTCTGTAAAAGGATGGGTGCGACTCGGCACTAAACAAAAACCTGGCGTCATGAAGAGATCGAAGCGATATGCCAGGGCCACAGAGTGCTGTGTGTGTGTGTGTGTGAAGCGGATGTTCGGCGCACCACGTGCTGCCCACGCGCGGGTCTGCGGACCGTTGCGAGCCCTTTGTTTGGCCAAGGAAGCCGGCGTCGCTGTCTTAGGAGTGACTGAGTGATCGACACCGTCAACATCAACTCGCGGAAACGCGCAGTCTTTCTGTCCGGTTCTGGGTTTGTTGTCTCTGCCGCAGTTTTTCACCGGCGGTTTCCGCCCATTCCCCTTCTCTCTCATCCCCTCTCTGTCTCTGTCTCTTTCTGTCTGTCTGTCTGCCTGTCTGTCTGTCTGTCTGTCTGTCTGTCTGTCTGTCTGTCTGTCTGTCTGTCTTCTCTCTCTCTCTCTCTCTCTCTCTCTCTCTCCCCACCCCCACTACCCCTCCTCTATCTGTCTCGTTCTCTCTGTCTCTGTCTGTCTGTCTGTCTGTCTCTGTCTCTCTCTCTCTCTCTCTCTCTCTCTCTCTCTCTCTCTCTCTCTCCCCCTCTCTCTCTCTATCTCCGCCTACCCCCCCCCTCCTCTCTCTGTCATGTTCTCTAATTTCAATCCCACCACTGCCAACAAACCATGAAGTCTGCAGTGTGTGTTTGGCACGGATCCACAGGATCGGTTGCTAGACCTGGTCTCCCCTTGCTTTGATTGACGTCATACACACAGGGAGGATCTCCGCTTAGACGCAAAGACACAACCTGTTCATAATTCTTGACATCTCAACACGCACGCACGCGCACAGACAGACAGACAGACAAACACACACACATACACACATAAACACACTTAGACACACACACACACACACACACACACACACACTCGGGGAATTTCCCTCACTCACACAGACAGACAGACAGACAGACAGACAGACACACACACACACACACACACACACACACACACGCACACACACACTCACACAGACGCACTCACAGACAGACAGACAGACGGACAGACACACATACCTAAGCGAGGCGCTAGCGCGCGCGCGCTCGCGCGCCACACACACACACACACACACACACACACACACACACACACACACCACACCACACCACCACCACACCACGCACACACACACATACCCATTATACACACACACACCACACACACACACACACACACACACACACGAACACACACACACAACACTACACAAACACACACACACACACACACATACCACACACACACACACACAACACACACACATACACACACACACACACCACACACACACCACTCACTCACACACACACACACACCACACACACACACACACACACACACACACACACACACACTTAAATTCATTCATGCAGCTCCCTCCCCACACCCTTTTTCCACTCCTACCTACACAATCTGTTTCTGCTATCCCCCCCACCCACCCCCCCACCCCCATATCCCACCGCCTCCCTCACCCCTCCCCCCAACGCCCCCCCTCCCCCCCCCCCCCTCCCCCCAACCACCACCTTGTCGGAACCTTACATACCCTAACCTGCTGCCTGATGCGCCGAGCCCTCGACAGCATGGATCAATCAATGAAGGGCTTGTTCGTCTTTGTGCCGGACTGGGGAAGAAAGGAAGTGGAGGAAGGGAGGGAGGGAGGGGAGGGTGGGCCAGTTCCTCTGTCTGCTGTCTGCAGGTGCTCGTTCACCCGAGGGGACAGAACTCTCTGGCCATGAAGTGCCCGACTAGTGTCCTGATTGTCACACCGTCAGCGTTGAAATGGATGGCAAGCCACCTTTGGTCTTTTCTTCTTTTTAATGTCACAACAGTAAGAACAACGCCAGCAGCAGCAGCATGAGGAACAACAATTGTGACAAACAACACCAGCAGAATAACAACAATAATAATAACCCCTAGAACCACTAACAATATCAAAAACAACGAAATCAATGACAACAACGACAATCACAATAACACAATTATCACAATCAACAGTAACGATATTCTCACACACACACACACATGCGCATGCACACATAACTATTAAAAAAAAATACTGTAACAACTAAACAGAGCGAGATATTGAAGACTGACCTCAACAATATCAACTATTACATCACCAGGAATAAGAGCAAACACTTTTATGCCACCACGACGAGCAACAACAACAACACCTCGCGATTATCGCTTTTTGTCCGACTGCGTGTAGGCCTACTCGTTTACACATCGCCATCACACTCACTTCTTTCGACCCAGGGGGGTCTTTTACGCGCGCAAATTCCTGATGCAACACGATATTAGTTTGTAATTCGCACATTCCAACTACTAGCACCCAGGCCCGTACTGACCCGATCTGTGCATGGCTTGAAGCTACAGTGGCGGCCATGTGACTGTAAGGGTAGGTGCTATCGGCTTGGCCATCTGACTCTACAGGAGTATGTGCTGTCCGCTCGCCCACCGCTAGTTTGGCGGAAAACAATGGAGAAGTTGGAGAAGAGAGTTGTGTACTCAGAGCACTGACCTCCGCCCTACAGGCTTCTTCCACCTGAAAACAATGGAGAAGAGAGTTGTGTACTCAGAGCACTGACCTCCGCCCAACAGGCTTCTTCCATCCGAAAACAATGGAGAAGAGAGTTGTGTACTAGAGCACTGACCTCCGCCCTACAGGTTTCTTCCACCTGAAAACAATGGAGAAGAGAGTTGTGTACTCAGAGCACAGACCTCCGCCCTACAGGTTTCTTCCACCTGAAAACAATGGAGAAGTGAGTTGTGTACTCAGAGCACAGACCTCCGCCCTACAGGTTTCTTCCACCTGAAAACAATGGAGAAGAGAGTTGTGTACTCAGAGCACTGACCTCCGCCCTACAGGTTTCTTCCACCTGAAAATAATGGAGAAGAGAGTTGTGTACTCAGAGCACTGACCTCCGCCCTACAGGTTTCTTCCACCTGAAAACAATGGAGAAGAGAGTTGTTACTCAGAGCACTGACCTCCGCCCTACAGGTTTCTTCCACCTGAAAACAATGGAGAAGAGAGTTGTGTAC
>CM065732.1:66697311-66702311 GCA_033310375.1 Conus canariensis
TGTCATTGTACCTTGACCTGACAAAGCTGTTAACCGGCGAAAATGTGTTAAAAAATTAAGTCTGAAGACATGAAAAGACTGTTGTTTTTTTATTCTTTTATACATACATCTCTCTCTCTCTCTCTCTCTCTCATCTATGTATATATATATATATATATATATATATATATATTACATGTGTGTGTGTGTTGTGTGTGTGTGTGTGTGTGTGTGTGTTAGTTTCAAATTTAATGTCTATCCACTCTAGGTGATAATAGACGAGAGAAAGAAAAAAAAGAAAAGAAAGAAAAAACACCACCCCATCAACTCCAAAACCAACAAACAAACCAAGCCTTAATGATAAAACTACAAATGGTTTGGACGTGGGAGAGAAGTGTGAGAAGTAGGGGACGGATGAAGATAGTCCTTTTGGTATTTTTTTTAATGTAAATTTAGTAGTAGGTATATGATTGACTCACTTAAAAGTAACCTCATAAGTATGAGATGATAAATGTGAGAAACTGTAAGCACTTTACCGACTGAACTCTTCGATAAAGAGAGAAAGAATTCATAGGTTAATACCGGTGATTCAAAAATATTTCTAATTGTATATGTAGAAAGCATGGGTATAAATTGTTTGATAGCGGTACATGAGAGAATATGATCAGCTGTGATGTTCTGTCCACAAACACACGAGGCATTTTCACTGAATATTGTTGTAAAAGCATCGACTTTCCAGCTATACATAAGGGACGATAAAACTCTGCTGATGTGTGAGTGTGTTTTAATGTTTGCAATACTAAAATCTATGTAAATAACTTATTGTGAGACTTTTTAAAAGAATTCTGGAAATGGTTCCAAGCAAATGATTCCACTTTGCTATATTGTTCTTGAACTGAAAGTGGAAAATTCATCCTGAGAGACTCTGAACTACATTTTGCACCTTGTTTTGCAGCTCTGTCTACTTTATCGTTATAATAAAACGAACAGTGTGACGGCATCCAGCAGAAAGCAGTTGCTGTGCCTTGTATAGAGAGAACATGAATTAATTGCTAATTTCAATCATCATTTCTGATCTATTCTGCAGTTTTAATGATTTTAGTGCCTGAGGCACAGACTTTGAATTAACATAAAAAGTACTTGCACTATAGATCGTGGAACATTTAGAAGACAATTTTACACCATTAATATTGCAGTAAGTTCCGCAGTAAAAACTGATTTATTTTTTCCCAGTGAAAATCATTTCTCTACGTTTAAATCGGGTATCAAATAAGCAGAGCCCACATTTTTCTGAATTAATGACCCACCTGTGTATACTTTTAAATGATTTGGATACTTCTCTTCAATATAAGATTCAACATTGTTTGCTACTATATTTATATTGTCCTTTTTTTAAATCAGTGTGGTCAATATCAAAATGGGCCCTTTGAAGTTCCCAGGGTGGTGTAGGGAAGAAGGACGGCCTAGCAGATATAGACTTTTCGTCAACAGTAATGTGTGTGTGTGTGTGTGTGTGTGTGTGTGTGTGTGTGTGTGTGTGTGTGTGTGCGTGCGTGCGTGCGTGCGTGTGGTGCGTGTGTGTGTGTGTGTGTGTGTGTGTGTGTGTGTGTGTGTTGTGTGTGTTTGCTGTTATGTTTAGAATAGCAGTTTGTTTCAGTCTTCTGCCATTGCCTTTTCCACATAGGTAATAAGAAACATCTTAACACACCATAAGCACCAGCTTGTTGCTGTTCAAATTTTGACATTTACTGTGAAGCTGTATGTGATTGAAATTTGAAAATGAATTTATTTCAGAGAGAGAGAGAGAGAGAGAGAGAGAGAGAGAGAGAGAGAGAGAGAGAGAGAGAGAGAGGAATATGAGCATAATTGAAACACATTTAAAAGCAAGTGGGGGGAGGGGAAGAGAGGAGTGGTAGGGTATGTAGTCTGCAGTGGAGTATGGTAGTGTAGTCACTGCAGATGGAGTATGTGTAGGGATATGGAGTTCACCGCAGATGGTAGTGTTGCGGATATGGAGTAGTCACCGCAGATGGAGTAGTGTTGTAGGGGATATGGAGTAGTCACCGCAGATGGAGTACTGTTGTAGGGGATATGGAGTAGTCACCGCTGATGGAGTAGTGTTGTAGGGGATATGGAGTAGTCACTGCAGATGGAGTAGTGTTGTAGGGGATATGGAGTAGTCACCGCAGATGGAGTAGTGTTGTAGGGGATATGGAGTAGTCACCGCAGATGGAGTAGTGTTGCAGGGGATATGGAGTAGTCACTGCAGATGGAGTAGTGTTGTAGGGGATATGGAGTAGTCACTGCAGATGGAGTAATGTTGTAGGGGATATGGAGTAGTCACCGCTGATGGAGTAGTGTTGTAGGGGATATGGAGTAGTCACTGCAGATGGAGTAATGTTGTAGGGGATATGGAGTAGTCACCGCAGATGGAGTAGTGTTGTAGGGGATATGGAGTAGTCACCGCTGATGGAGTAGTGTTGTAGGGGATATGGAGTAGTCACTGCAGATAGAGTAGTGTTGTAGGGGATATGGAGTAGTCACTGCAGATGGAGTAGTGTTGTAGGGGATATGGAGTAGTCACTGCAGATGGAGTAGTGTTGGGGGATAGGGGTAGATATGGTAGTAGTGCACTGCAGATGGAGTAATGTTGTAGTCACCACAGATGGAGTAATGTTGATGGGGACATGGAGTAGTCACTGCAGATGGAGTAATGTTGTAGGGGACATGGAGTAGTCACCGCAGATGGAGTAGTGCTTTAGGGGATATGGAGTAGTGTTGTAGGGGACATGGAGTAGTCACTGCAGTGAGTTGTGTAGTACAATAGTATGTTGTAGTACACCCCACAGATGGAGTAATGTTGTAGGGGACATGGATTAGTCACTGCAGATGGAGTAGTGCTTTAGGGGATATGAGTAGTGTTGTAGGGGACATGGAGTAGTCACTGCAGATGGAGTAGTGTTGTAGGAGATATGGAGTAGTGTTGTAGGGGACATGGAGTAGTCACTGCAGATGGAGTAGTGTTGTAGGGGATATGGAGTAGTCTTGTAGGGGATATGGAGTAGTCACTGCAGATGGAGTAGTGTTGTAGGGGATATGGAGTAGTCACTGCAGATGGAGTAGTATTGTAGGGGATATGGAGTAGTGTTGTAGGGGACATGGAGTAGTCACCACAGATGCTTTCCTTACAAATCAGGATACAGTGAAACGTCCTTTTCATACTTCGCATGGCAGACGACAGTCTTTAACGAAACATTGCGATGCAGGAGCTTTTAGAATTTTTTTTCTCTTTTTTATTGACACTCTCACACTAGTTTGTCCCATCTTGAGTGAATGTAAATGCCACAGGAAAAAAAAAACTAGATGAATGTCTAACAAGTTTTTAAAGGTTGTATTAGGTTTTTTTCCTATTTGCCCTGAAGGTTCTTTTTTTCTTGAATACATTTTTCATCCGTATTTTAACAATTCAAAGAAGGAAACGTTCATTTTAACAATTCAGTTTGAATGCAGCAAATTTCATGCATTAACAATAATTTTCTAGCTTGATATGAATTCTCAAATGATCTTGTTTCTGTTTTGCTTCTTTTGAAATGGCGTCACTTTATGCTCTGCTTAGCGTCTGTCTTCTGATCGGGTCTGTAAGCATTCAGCTCATAGCCCATACAGTATTCATGAGTTGCCGATCATACATCTCACAGACCCTACAATATTCATGAGTTGACGATGCACCGTTAAACTGAGTTCAGTGACTGCTGTACGCCAACTGATTTTCGTTCTAAGAGACCTGATAAAGTCTTTGTCAATAGTAGTGGGGGGGGGGGGGGGGGGGGGGGGGGGGGGGGGGCTTGGGGAAGGAGATGTCGACAGCTAGCACGGAGGTTATAGGGATCACAGAATGTCATAAAATGAGCAGGATAAGGGTAAACAGCGAGGGTGTTTTAGGCAAAGGGTCAATGTGTGATAGAAACGCTAAACATACTTGGACTAAAATGTAGTGAGAACACGCGCGAGCGCGCGCGCACGCACACACACACACACACACACACACACACACACACACACACACACACACACACACACACAGACGGGGGGGGGGGGAGGAGAGAGAGAGAGAGAGAGAGAGAGAGAGAGAGAGAGAGAGAGAGAGAGAGAGAGAGAGAGAGCTCATGCGCGCGCTCAGACTCGAGATTCAAAAATCAAATGTTTTCTTCATAAAGGCCATGACCTCTAAATTTGGGGATATCCGTTGTGGTCCATATCGCTAATTGACGCTGGTCTTCTTCATTTCATTTGAATGCTTTGCTTTTTGAATACTTCACACAGACAAATAGCGAAATGTTCAACAGTCTTTTCCTTTTATGTTGACGAGATTAATTTGAAAAGAAGAAATATGAATATACTTTTGTGAAATTTAATGCTCTCTTCGATGTTGTAACACTGATCAAGTAAGTACTTAATGAATTTTGACATAATGGCCACATAAAACTTCTGTCACATGACTGTGTTGAAAATAATGAACAGAGTCTGCAGACGCACCAGATATCTAAAGCGCGCGCGCACACACTCGTACACACACACACACACACACACACACAAACACACACAGAGAGAGAGAGAGAGAGAGAGAATGGAATTCATCTGTTGCGGATGATTACAGATACCCACCCACGTTCTCTTTATTCCTTTTTTTCCGAAAGACGGGGTCCTTATCATCGACTCTGCAAATCGCTGCGCACACGCCCGGCACAGCCGTTCACTGAAATGATCAAGGTCGATATTGAGGTTGTTACTGAAGTGAGAAGATGGCAAAATATGCAATAGCTTAATGGCACAGCAGGTAGCAGATACTTACCGGTTTTCAGTTGGCTTGTGGCACTTGCTTAACCAGGGTTGAGGGCTCTTCTACAAAACTGCTTAGCAAAGCACTGTTGAGATATGTTTGTATGAGTACATGCTTTCTCAAGTCAACAGCGAAGGAGAGAGAGAGAGGAGAGAGGAGAGAGAGAGGAGGGAGAGAGAGA
>CM065732.1:66707311-66714811 GCA_033310375.1 Conus canariensis
TGTGAGCAGGGAATGAAGGGCCACAGAATCTGATGATCTGTTTTTAATTACTGGTCGATGAGATGATGATGATGAGATGATGATGCTACGGATTTCCATTCTGGTCTGAGACTACATGACAGGGCTGTGCTATATGCCCACTTTCATAATATATCCTGGCGTCAACCAGGCCCGAGAGATACAGGCACCTGATGTGTTGGTCAGAATATTTGAGCAACACTCTCAGAGACGCATCCCAGTCTTCTCAACCGAACCCATAGCGAACTCAACTGTAGGTAGGAGCCGGTCGGAGCAAAAATCCCACAAATAAATGGCGGTGATGGGAATCGAACCCACGACGTCCCAGCCGGGAGTCCGCGACGCTAACCACTTCGCCATGGTAGCTGGTAACTGCAGCTATAATTTGCGTCAATGTCATACAGCAAGCAGGAGAACTTACGGATATCTATTGAAAATGATATTTTGACTGCCAATCGTGTTTTATTTTTAAATAGAAACTTTCTTTGAGAATGTGCAGAAAATTTTACGCAGATAAAATCTTTTGTACTTAGTTTGTTTTCTTAACCGCTGGTTTTTGTTTTTGATTCTTGAAATTCAAACACTCTCTCAGTTTCATATGCATATATATATATATATATATATATATATATATCTATATCTTATATATATATTATATATCTTTGTACAATTTTGACGCCTTGTCTTGTACACTGTGCTACATTTATGAAATATGTCATAGTGTTGTTGATGTGAAAATGTCATAGTGTTGTTGATGTGAAATATGTCGTAGTGTTGTTGATGTGAAATATGTCATAGTGTTGTTGATGTGAAATATGTCATAGTGTTGTTGATGTGAAACATGTCATAGTGTTGTTGATGTGAAACATGTCATAGTGTTGTTGATGTGAAATATGTCATAGTGTTGTTTGATGTGAAATATGTCATAGTGTCGTTGATGTGAAACATGTTTGAAGTGGAAACAGAACTATCATTGCGAGGGGAACAATCTTCTGTACATTCTCAAAGACGCCTACTGCTTTTGGCTTGAAGCATGTAATTATATATTTTAGCACAAAATATCCAGCAGCATTTGATTTTTGATTATTCTCTTTCCTGTGTGAATGTATAATATAACACGCTGATAAAGGTATCATGAAGGTGGGATGGGGGAGGGAGATGGCGCTGAGGGGGAGGGGGGGGGAGCAGTCGAATGTGGGAGGAGGGAGGGGGGGTGAGGGGATGAGTTGGGTATGGAGGTTCCTCCTCGTCTTCACCCCCACCCATTGTCCCCTCGACCCTCCTCCACGCCCATCGACTCAATACTGGCGCTCTGCCATAAACGGGCTCAACAGTACTTCCAACGATTAAAGAGGGGGGGAAAAAAGAAACTTCCTCTTTTTCCTTCTGAACCAAGTCAGTGCTCCAACAATGAAAGGAAAGCATTTATGCCTGCAAGTGGGCATTGAGCCAGAATGAACACGTCTTTCCATTGACATGGGCAGTGGGGAGAGAAAGGGGGGTAACTGCACGTCTTTCTATTGACATGGGCAGTGGGGAGAGAAAGGGGGGTAACTGCACGTCTTTTCATTGAAATGGGCAGCGGGGAGAGAAAGGGGGGTAACTGCACGTCTTTTCATTGACATGGGCAGCGGGGAGACACTGACACTGACATTTTTTATTGTCCGTTTAGCAGTTAGCCTTTTAGACAAGGGGGTTGGCAAATGCATTCACCGATACAAAAAGCAGAAATTTCATGCGTACACGTACTCACACACACACACACACACGTCCTCACCTTTCCCTCCGCCCCACCCCGCTACCTTTTTACTATTGCCCCCAACATCCATACCGCCATAATCACACACACTTGACCACTAACCCTTCCCTCTCCCTCCCCCTATTCCGCCAGCCCACACACCCTCCCCTGCCCCCCCCCCCCCCCCCCCCGCCCCCCCCGCCCTCCCCAGAACATCCGCACATTGGATCATCCTTATGTTAACCGGTATTTTGCTCAATTGTCTTTTTTCTCACATACATGGCTTCAGCTATGTATTTAGCCACTTCTTTAACAACACGTTCATTGTTATTAGATAACACTGAAGCAACGCTAGCATTATTTTGGTGGAATGAACGAGTATTCAGCACACTGCAGCTTTTACGTTTGTCAGCATAAGCAGTACAATGAAACAAAAAATGTTCTTCGTTTTCTAATTCATTTCCGCAAGATGGGCAAATGGTGTCATTCGAATATTCAGAACTTAAGAACCATTGCTTACAGTTTTTCAGACCACTAACCCTTAACCTAAATCTGACCAAACTGATTCTGTGCCATTTATTTGTAATTAACGTTAGGTACTTTTCTGCCTGAAAAATGCTTTTGAAGGAACAGAAATATCTATATTTATCGTTATTATCTATTTCTGCATGCCAGTTTTGTTTGAAACAGGAAATGAGCCTGTCTTTGAATTCTGTTATAAAACCATATTCGGAACAAACTCCCTGGTTCAGCCAAACAATACCAAAGCCATTTTCAGTCAGAGTCTTTTGTACTTCTGACACCCAATTAAAGTGACCAGATTCGTGCTGTAACAGAAGCATTTCGTAGGCTTGCCTACATATTCTCGACATGGGGAGTCTGACTAGTTTTAACCAGTATTTGATGCATTTTACAGTAGTTGTAACGCGTAGAGGATACCTCCCAGTTTCTCCATATATCAGTTTATTTGATGTATGTAGGGGTACATTCAGATATCTTTTTATGGCAAACATGTGGACATTTTCAATCTGTTTACTGTCTTGTTCTAATCCCCAGACTTCAGCTGCGTATGTTAGGATAGGCTGAATTTGCGTATCGAAAAGCTTCCAAAATAAATTTATATCAATAGTGTTTAGTCTTCTTAATGATTTCATGATTTCCATCACTCCATTTTTTGCCTTTCTACAAACATCAGACAGAGCATTGCTAACACTCAACTTTGTGGTAAAAGCCATCCCTAAGTATTTGTATGAGTTAGTTACCTTTACTTCTTCATTTCCATAAAACCATCTTTCTCTGTCACTTAAGTAGCCACCTTTTCTGAAAACCATTACATTTGTTTTGTCAAGATTGACAGTTAACTTTAATCGATCTGCCCCTTCTTTAAGACTATTTATTTGATTCTGGAGCCCAATAACAGAGTCAGATAACAAAATAACATCATCCGCAAACAATAGTAAGAATATTTCAGCGGGCAGCGGGGAGAGAGAGAGAGAGAGAGGGGGGGGGGGTAACTGCACGTCTTTCCATTGACATGGGCAGTGGGGAGAGAGAGGGGGGTAACTGCACGTCTTTCTATTGAAATGGGTAGCGGGGAGAGAAAGGGGGTAACTGCACGTCTTTCCATTGAAATGGGCAGCGGGGAGAGAGAGAGGGGGTAACTGCACGTCTTTCTATTGACATGGGCAGTAGGGAGAGAAAGGAGGGTAACTGCACGTCTTTCCATTGACATGGGTAGCGGGGAGAGAGAGGGGAGTAACTGCACGTCTTTCCATTGACATGGGTAGCGGGGAGAGAGAGGGGAGTAACCGCACGTCTTTCCATTGACATGGGTAGCGGGGAGAGAGAGGGGGTAACTGCACGTCTTTCCATTGACATGGGTAGCGGGGAGAGAGAGGGGGTAACTGCACGTCTTTCTATTGAAATGGGTAGCGGGGAGAGAGAGGGGGTAACTGCACGTCTTTCTATTGAAATGGGTAGCAGGGAGCGAGAGGGGGTAACTGCACGTCTTTCTATTGAAATGGGTAGCAGGGAGAGAGAGGGGGGTAACTGCACGTCTTTCTATTGACATGGGTAGCGGGGAGAGAGAGGGGGGTAACTGCACGCCTTTCCATTGACATGGGTAGCGGGGAGAGAGAGGGGGGTAACTGCACGCCTTTCCATTGACATGGGTAGCAGGGAGCGAGAGGGGGTAACTGCACGCCTTTCCATTGACATGGGTAGCGGGGAGAGAGAGGGGGGTAACTGCACGCCTTTCCATTGAAATGGGTAGCGGGGAGAGAGAGGGGGGTAACTGCACGTCTTTCCATTGAAATGGGTAGCGGGGAGAGAGAGGGGGTAACTGCACGTCTTTCTATTGAAATGGGTAGCGGGGAGAGAGGAGGGGGGTAACTGCACGTCTTTCTATTGAAATGGGTAGCGGGAGAGAGAGGGGGGTAACTGCACGTCTTTCTATTGAAATGGGTAGCGGGGAGAGAGAGGGGGGTAACTGCACGTCTTTCCATTGAAATGGGCTGCGGGGAGAGAGAGGAGGGTAACTGCACGTCTTTCCATTGACATGGGCTGCGGGGAGAGAGATGGGGTAACTGCACGCCTTTCCATTGACATGGGTAGCGGGGAGAGAGAGGGGGTAACTGCACGCCTTTCCATTGACATGGGTAGTGGGGGAGAGAGAGGGGGGTAACTGCACGTCTTTCCATTGAAATGGGTAGTGGGGAGAGAGAGGGGGTAACTGCACGTCTTTCTATTGAAATGGGTAGCGGGGAGAGAGAGGGGGTAACTGCACGTCTTTCTATTGAAATGGGTAGCGGGGAGAGAGAGGGGGTAACTGCACGTCTTTCTATTGAAATGGGTAGCGGGGAGAGAGAGGGGGGTAACTGCACGTCTTTCCATTGAAATGGGCTGCGGGGAGAGAGAGGAGGGTAACTGCACGTCTTTCCATTGACATGGGCTGCGGGGAGAGAGAGGGGGTAACTGAACTGACAAACGCAGCACATCGTTATCG
This sequence comes from Conus canariensis, assembly GCA_033310375.1. Classification (NCBI taxonomy): domain Eukaryota; kingdom Metazoa; phylum Mollusca; class Gastropoda; order Neogastropoda; family Conidae; genus Conus; species Conus canariensis. Next base: position 66,712,072 of record CM065732.1, read on the forward strand.
TGCGAAGACTCCAATCAGGCCTTCAGAGCGCTGTTTAGCAGCCAGCTCACAGTGTCACCCTGCACTGACATGCTCCATGTGAAATTGATTTCAGATTTTTTCTGCTCGTCGCAAGAACAACAACAACAGCGGTAACTACAAACAGGAAAACTAACAAACAAACAAAAAAATCAAAATCACATTGAACGCGGAAGTTCCGACCACTCTGGAGTCAGGATAAAGCCCTGAGCGAATCGACTGGCCCGCGCACACACACTCATACACACGCACGCACACACACACACGCACACACACACACACACACACACACACACACACACACACACACACACACACACACACACATCAAGAGAGAGAGAGAGAGAGAGGGGGGGGGGCAATGAATAATAAATTCTAGAAAAGAAATTTGATGTTCCTGATAGCAAACTTGATGTTCCTGATAATCAATATTTCCTTTTATGGACTCGGCAACCATGGCGTGAATGATGCAACACGCAGCATTGAAAAATTAGCCGTGTTCAGTGAGAGTTGGGCCTGCTGTATACTCCGTTGCCGTCTCTCTTCTCTCTCTCTCTCTCTCTCTCTCTCTCTCTCTCTCTCTGATGGTTCATACTGCTGGTTCTTTTCGGTGTTGTACTGGGAGCGTTGCAGTTGATTGTTGGTGGCACCTATATGGCATGTCACACCACCAGACATCGGATAGGGAACAGTCTTCTGAAACCTGGACAGGAAGGGAAAACAGATTGACAGCAAGGCTGCCAAGACAGTTGCTTTGAACAAAGCGTGAACATTAGGATTGAGGTTTATTTCTCTCTCTCTCTCTCTCTCTCTCTCTCTCTCTCTCTCTCTCTCTCTCTCTCACACACACACACACACACACACACACACTCACGCACGCACGCACGCATGCACACATTTTGGATGCATCTTGCCTTCAGTGAAGAGAAACAAGGAATATCCGTTAGGTGACCAACTGCAAGAATGTACTGATGATGTAATCCAAGGCAGTAAAAAGCGAATTGTGTCATAAATCTCAATAAAACAGGTGTTGACACTATCGTCAAGAAAATCTAACAGGTGAAAAACTTTGCATTTGCATTAAACTGGAGAGAGAGGAGAGAGAGAGAGAGAGAGAGAGAGAGAGAGAGAGAGAGAGAGAGAGAGAGAGAGAGAGAAATTTCGTCCAGTAATTTCTTTTATAACAGAACATCACGACCAGTTTGTAGATGGATGAAATCAATAAAAAAAAAAAAATTCTTTCTTTCTGTCTTCCTTTTTATCGATCGTGTAGGATCAGTTTGTTTGTAAACATAGTGCACGTTACTTCACTGCATGTAGGATCAGTTTGTTTGTAAACATAGTGCACGTTACTTCACTGCATGTAGGATCAGTTTGTTTGTAAACATAGTGCACGTTACTTCACTGCATGTAGGATCAGTTTGTTTGTAAACATAGTGCACGTTACTTCACTGCATGTAGGATCAGTTTGTTTGTAAACATAGTGCACGTTACTTCACTGCATGTAGGATCAGTTTGTTTGTAAACATAGTACACGTTACTTCACTGCATGTAGGATCAGTTTGTTTGTAAACATAGTGCACGTTACTTCACTGCATGTAGGATCAGTTTGTTTGTAAACATAGTACACGTTACTTCACTGCATGTAGGATCAGTTTGTTTGTAAACATAGTGCACGTTACTTCACTGCATGTAGGATCAGTTTGTTTGTAAACATAGTGCACGTTACTTCACTGCATGTAGGATCAGTTTGTTTGTAAACATAGTGCACGTTACTTCACTGCATGTAGGATCAGTTTGTTTGTAAACATAGTGCACGTTACTTCACTGCATGTAGGATCAGTTTGTTTGTAAACATAGTACACGTTACTTCACTGCATGTAGGATCAGTTTGTTTGTAAACATAGTACACGTTACTTCACTGCATGTAGGATCAGTTTGTTTGTAAACATAGTACACGTTACTTCACTGCATGTAGGATCAGTTTGTTTGTAAACATAGTGCACGTTACTTCACTGCATGTAGGATCAGTTTGTTTGTAAACATAGTGCACGTTACTTCACTGCATGTAGGATCAGTTTGTTTGTAAACATAGTACACGTTACTTCACTGCATGTAGGATCAGTTTGTTTGTAAACATAGTGCACGTTACTTCACTGCATGTAGGATCAGTTTGTTTGTAAACATAGTGCACGTTACTTCACTGCATGTAGGATCAGTTTGTTTGTAAACATAGTACACGTTACTTCACTGCATGTAGGATCAGTTTGTTTGTAAACATAGTGCACGTTACTTCACTGCATGTAGGATCAGTTTGTTTGTAAACATAGTGCACGTTACTTCACTGCATGTAGGATCAGTTTGTTTGTAAACATAGTGCACGTTACTTCACTGCATGTAGGATCAGTTTGTTTGTAAACATAGTGCACGTTACTTCACTGCATGTAGGATCAGTTTGTTTGTAAACATAGTGCACGTTACTTCACTGCATGTAGGATCAGTTTGTTTGTAAACATAGTGCACGTTACTTCACTGCATGTAGGATCAGTTTGTTTGTAAACATAGTGCACGTTACTTCACTGCATGTAGGATCAGTTTGTTTGTAAACATAGTGCACGTTACTTCACTGCATGTAGGATCAGTTTGTTTGTAAACATAGTGCACGTTACTTCACTGCATGTAGGATCAGTTTGTTTGTAAACATAGTGCACGTTACTTCACT
>CM065732.1:66719811-66737311 GCA_033310375.1 Conus canariensis
AAGAGGATGCAAAACAAAAAGGACGCATCTAGGATCCGTTTCGCATGATGACTCAAACGCTGCCAGAACTGATTTTTAACGCAACTGGGGAAAGATAGAATGTGACCCAGGAATACACCCATTAAGTTTTGACGCAGATCTTGATCAAGGACCGATCTAGGCACCGCTCAATAAGGTGACGCAAAATCTACTGACCTGATTCCACCAAGGGGGTGGGAAGGGGACGGGGGGGGGGGGGGGGGGGGGGTTCTAATATCTTAACTGAGGTCTGTGTTCTCCCGAATCCACCAGTGACGAGAACACTGTGTGTGTGTGTGTGTGTGTGTGTGTGTGTGTGTGTGTGTGAGTGTGTGTGTGTGTGTGTGTGTGTGTGTGTGTGTGTGTGTGTGTGTGTGTGTGTGTGTGTGTGCAGGCTGTACATCACGTTGGAGGGGGAGGTGGAGATCTACGTCAACCAGAAGGAGTCCTCAGCGGGCACGGACAACGAGGCCCTCAACACGGAGATCCTGGAGCAGGTCAACAGAGCCGCCCTCATGGCGGAGCTGGACAGGAACTTGCTGGGAAACTCCGTGTACAGGGGTCAGTCCCAGCCACGGGTGGCTCTCTCTCTCTCTCTCTCTCTCTCTCTCTCTCTCTCGCTCGCTCGCTCGCTCTAACACGGGGAATTTTTGCTGAAGGTGCGAACAAGTTGGAACTGGCATTGTGACGGACAACACGTCGCACACGTTGGAAAGAATGATTCGTCTACATCCGCGAGGGAGTGTGCATTGCTGTTAGCTTAGGGTCAACTGTTAGCGTATGGGGACCACAGATGTTCGTTGTTGGTGTTGGTCTTCTGTCGTCGTCAACGATGTCCTGGGGGACCACACGGAGAAGGACTGGGTGAAGTGTGATCAGTCTGAGGAAGGCTCTGAGGCAACTTGGGCACAAGTGATCGGCAGGCATTGGAGATAGGAAGGAGGGGGCCCTGGACTTGCGATGCTCACATTTCCTCTGGGCTTCTGCTGGGGCCACACGCCACAATTAAGATTCTGCTCTAAACACTATGTAGTCTGTGTAAAGCGTTTGGAGGCCTGCCATAACGAGCCAGCATGAAATGCTAAATCTAGTTGCAAAGTGAAATGATGATAGATCAAAAGAACAACTCCTCACCAATAGTCCCATTTCTTTGATTTTAAGCTGTCTGCTTGGAACCACCTGGCTTGTACCTTGATGGCCATATGAAAGAAAACGAAGAAAATCAACTTTCAGACACAATAAACATTCTCGGAACAATCAAAATACGCCAGTCTTATAAATGTTCGACTCCTTAAGCAAGGCCCTGGCGCATTCGTTTTTGGTGTGCAACCTGTCCTGCACTACTCACGTGGGGCAGCACTTCTGTTGACGTAACTTCGCCACGCGGGGAGAGAGGGGGAGGGGCAGCGGTAGTGGGAGGGGGGGGGGGGGGGGGGTAGGGGGTAGGGAAGGGGTGAGAGGGTGGTGTCAAGTGCAAGTGTTCACCAGGTGTCTGGGTCAGTGTCAAATCTCTTCAGCGAGAACTTGAGCGTGTCCTTGAAGCGCTTCTTCTAACACCCTGTCAAAGCTTGCCCTCAGCCAGTTCACCGTGGAGCAGTAGCCTCTCAGGGAGATGCGTTTCAGGCGTTAGTACACAACGGACAGCCTGTCTGACTTCTGTCTCTCAGCAGGGTGTGAATGGTTGGCAGATTAGTTTCCTACAGAACCTCTGTATCTGGAAACTTGTCTTCCCCAGGTGATCCTCGGCACCATTTTCAGGCAGTTCATGTGGGATCGATGAAAACTTTGGACGTAGCGTTCAAAGACCACCCCAGTCTCTCTGGCTTTCAATAGTGTGCGTTTCACAGTTGCTTTGTACGTCTTCAGCTTGGTGGCCACTTCTCCACTACACAGTTCCTCGTCACCGCCCGAAAGCTGACCTTGCCTGGCAATGCGTGAATCACGCTGGTCATCAGTGCTGACAGGTGTGGAGGGTGTGCCGAGGGATATCAGGTTGTCAACATCCCTCATAGTGTCCCTTCCACAGTTATTTCTAGATTCACGTGTTGCTTCTGTGGTGCGGGCTGGCCACAAGACCTCCGTCTTCTGGGTACTGACCGTGAGCCCAGAGCTGTGGCGCGTCGCTGGGAAGCAGTTCATGCTCTGCTGTATTTGAGACTCAGTGGCAGCGCTGACTCACATGCAAAAGAAGAGCTGCGCAGTGAGTCACATGCAAACAGAGAGTTGCGCAATGAGTCACGTGCAGACAAACAGTTGCACAGTAAGTCACTTGCAGACAAAGGGCCGCTCATGGAATCACATGGAAACAAAGAGCTGCGCATGGAGTCACATGCAAACAAATAGACACGCAGTGAGTAACATGCAAACAAATGGTTGCGCAGTGAGTCCTCTTCCATTCTGGTCTTGGCCTGAAGCCTCCAGTCGTTGGAGAGCCTTTCATCAGTGCTGAACCTCATGTCGATGCCGTTTGCATCACTGCACAAAGCATGGAGGAAACCATCATGCCGGAAAGTGTGGGTGCCAGGACATATGTGTAACGTGGAAAGCATTGGAGTTGTCTCCATCGCCCAGCGGTGAAGCAAGCATGGCATCGTGGATCTGGTGTGACGGTGCTGACTTGGTGGGGGTTCAGACGATGCGCTTATGTGAGCCTTGTGTCGCGTTCTGCTCTCCGTCTCTGACTCTGTCCGACTGTCTGTCTGTCTGTCTCCTGTGGTATTTCTGGCGCGCGCGCGCGCGTGTGTGTGTATGTGTGTGTGTATGTGTGTGTGTGTGTGTGTGTGTGTGTGTGTGCGTGCGTGCCTTCGTGCGTGCCTTCGTGCGTGCGCGTGTGTGTCAGACTGTATTATCACTTTTCATTCTCTCTCTCTTTCTCTCTGTCTGTCTCTTGTTATCTTTGTACGTGTGTGTGTGTGTGTGTGTGTGTGTATGTTGCGTGCGTGCGCGCACGTGGGTGTATGTTTATGTGTGTTGTTTTGTGCATATTTTATGTCTGTTCTTCGTATCCTTCGATGAAAAGCTTCAGCTGGGAATGTCACAGTAACTACCAAATGACAAACACACTGGAACGATGGACATGCTAACGATGACCCTTTCCTCTGCCCCCAGGTCGGAACAAAACGTTCGGTGAAGTCGCCCTGGTGGAGCCAGACTCGATACGAACGGCCACTGTAGTGGCCAATACCCCGCTCATCCTCCTCACCATAGACAGGCCGCTCTTCAACAAGTGTCTCAAGGGCGTGGTGGCCGAGGACATGAAGGTGAGAAGGGCTGTGTGGACATTCCAGGCAGACAGGCATGTGGACGGATGCATGCGTGTGTTTGGTATGCGAGAGAGAGAAAGGAGAGTGTGAGGTGCCTACATGAATGCACAATATTCAATCACGTATGCGTTGAAAGCAATGTTCCTAATGATATGTGAACCTTTAACGGGTCAAGACATGTTTGACTGTGGTAAGAGAGAGTAGAAATGGAAGGGGGGGGGGGGTGTGAAGGAAAGGGTCGCACCGGCGAGCCAATATTCTACCACGTATAATTCATCCTCCGGTGTCTCAGTGCCGATGTACGCCCCTGTCCCCAGGCTAAGACAGAGTTCGTGGAGAGGAACCGCAACTTTTTCGAGTCGTGGACCCCCCGACAGAAGAGACAGCTGGTGATCAGCCTGACCACAGAGAGGGTGCCCTATGGGGACTGTGTCATCCAGCAGGGCAGGAAGGCCGACAGGCTCCTCTTCATCTCCAGGTACTGTACAGATTATTCTTCGTCCCCAGATACCATATGAGGTGTGACTCCTCCGCCTTTTCGGTTTTAAGAAGAATGCTAACCTAGAAAAAGGTTGGTGTGCAATACCGTAGTATGTTTGTTGACTTTTCAAAAAAAAAACAAAAAAACCAAAGGTGCCACCTAAGAAGCAAAAGAAAATCACGAAAGAGCAAAACAAGCTACATTTTCTTGTGAAAGGTAGAAAATATAAAAAGATAACCTCTTAGACACAAGTGCTGAGGGCCAGTTCTTGGAATGAATCCGCAAGGGACTAAATTACAATAAACTAATAAATTCCAAGGATAAGTAACCAAGCACCATTCCAGCAACTTACAAAGCAGCTTGGTGTTGCAATGTCCGCAAGAAATATTCAATTATAAACAAAGCTTGGTCTTATGCCTTAGATTGAAGAAATAGGGGGAGAGATAAGCATTCATATCTGCAGTGGTAGATAATTCTGCCTAACTAACAGTATGTGCTTGAGTGGGTGAATGGGGAATAATAAATGCTTCTCAAAATGAGCCTTCAGCAAGTTTATAGTTTATATTTCTTCAATCTAAGACATAAGACCAAGCTTTGTTTATAATTGAGTATTTCTTGCAGTCATTGCAACACCAAGCTGCTCTGTAAGTTGCTGGAATGGTGCATGGGGGAGTTGAGAGGTTTTATTCCCCCCCCCCCCCCCCCCCCCCGAGAACACACCTTACTGCGACTGCGTTGATCAGTTATACAGACCGGCGAATAGGCTTGAAGTCATGGACCGGTATACTTGTGTTTAAATCTATGAACGGGTAACGGGTGACCGATACCCCCCCCCTCTTCCCCCCTCCCCTAAAAAAACAAAAACAAATAAAACAACATACATGACGAGAAAAAAGGAGGGGGGGGGGGGGGGGGGAGGGAGACGGCTGTTTCATTTGGGATAGGAATGCACAAGTGGGATGGAGGCAGGATGGGTGGGGGGGGGGGGGGGGGGGTTGAACTGGGAGTGCCTTGAGGATGTCAGTAGCCTCGCTGTTATGGCATGAAGAGGTGTGCGTCATTGTACGTTGTTGTTGCTGATCACATGTGAGGTGTTGATGTTTTGTTTCCTTTACTCCTCCTTTTTACTGATCAGAGACAGAACATTCTTCCCATGAAAGGGCCTCTGTGTGATCAGCCAGGCAATAATAACGCTGAAAGGGGACATAACTCCCCACTCTGGGAGGCACCAGTTCTGGGAAATACTCTACATAAAGACTAGTAAAATAGAGAAGAAGAAAAAGAAGAAGAAATGAAAAAGAAAAGACAGCTTTGAAGCTAATACAAAAACCATGTGATGCACCAAAAATAAGAGGAGGTGGGGGAGGGGAGGGGAGGGGGTGGACAAGGGAAAAATGCTGTATTGATCCCATGCAACTGAGGCACAAAAAAAACCTTCTGGAGAGTAAGAAAGGAAAAGGGGGATAATTATGTGTGGAAAGGGATTGGGTGGGCATAGGGGACGGGCGAGGTGGGGGGGGGGGGGGGAGGAAGTTGAGAGAGCTTTGACCATCTAGTGATTTTCTTCTGTGCTGTACGTCAGCCAGCAAGGGAGGGCAGCTAACAAGTACTTTGGTTACCGATGACGAGTCTTGTCGGGAATGTAAGGCGGTTGGCGGTGTAGGGGGGGGGGGGGGGGGGCATAGGGATGGGAGGGGGTGAAGTAGCGGCATTGTGCCGGGGTGGTGATGGTGGAGGGGGAGGGGGGAGGGACATTGACCATCGAAGGATTCTCGTGCTCACGTGTGTGTGTGTGTGTGTGTGTGTGTGTGTGTGTGTGTGTGTGCTGTATGCACTCTCAGCGGGGAGGTGGAGATTGGACTGGAACCCCGGCACTACAGGACGCAGTATTCCCGCATGTGGACGGAGATGCAGGCCTTGCTGCCCCAGCTGATCATAGCGTGAGTCACGCCCTGTGTTTGACATCACAGCTGTGCTCGTTGTCTGTTCTGAGATCACCATCATCTCAGCACAGTGATTATTTTCTGCTTGTACGACGAGATTATTTGATCTCAGTATGTGATTAAGCTTTTCTTTTTAAATCTATGCTGCTGCTGGGGTGTTGGTGCCAATTGCCTTGGTTGTTGGTTCGTTATCTTCTTCTTCTTCTTTTTCTTCTTCTTCTTCTTCTTCTTTAAATTACCCCTCTTCTTCCTCTTCGTTTTCTGTTCCTTTTTTTTCTTCTTTTTTTTTTTAAAATTCCAGTTCCTCCTTTTCTTCCTTTGTTCTACTGTTGTTGTCGTCATAGTGGTTGGTGGTTGGCATGGTTACCTATGCTCTCAGATTAAACTTCTATCGGAGTCTCTTAGCTGGTGTGCCTGTCAGCAACGTCACGCCAAACTCATCGATCCGATTGGAACGAAACTCAGATTGAAGATGGTGTGCCTGTCAGCAACGTCACGCCAAACTCATCGATCCGATTTGAACGAAACTCAGATTGAAGATGAAAAGTGGTGCAAGGACGTATCCATTAAATCTGGTCTGGATCGGTGGCGCGGATCCAGGTCACAGCGCGGATCCAGGATCTGCTTGACTCTGGCGGAGATCGGCGCTCTCCCTGACCTCCCCTCTCTTTTGTGTTAAGTTTGTTTTGTACTGAAGGGAGATCTTCAATGAGGCAGGGAACTGTGAACAACAAACAAGTCGAGTAACTCTCTCTCCCCCACAACGAAATAATTATTTCATCGTGGGAGCAAGAGTTACCCTACTCGTTTGTTATTGTCTTTCTGTGTTGGTTTGGAAGCTCGTTCATATTTTATTTTTTAGGTTGTTGATGTTTGTATGGCTATCTTTCTTCGACCTACAAAATAAAAAAGGAATACATTGCAAGTGAAGGGAACGCAAGCGATGTATATATGTATTTTTTTAAATGATCTTGACATGTTTCCCGTATTTCGGTGGGGATGTTAACATTGCCATGAGTTACAGCGTTGATGTCTAAACGTTCACTTTGACACCGACGGACCACTTGCAGGAAGGGCTACAGAATGTGATGTCTTTTTTTCTTGCTTTTATGCATAAGATCAGTGAGGATTATGACGATGACTCTTTGGAATTGTGTGTTTTCATCTGAGAGTGCACGACAGGTCAGTACCCTACGCTTCTTTGCATAACAGTTCTATCCTGGAGTCGACCAGGCCCGAGAGATCGACACCTGCCGTGTTGGTCAGTTCTTTTGAATGCTTCTCCCGAACCCACAACCTCCCCCACTGCGGCCCCCAATGCTCTAACCACTGCACCACGGCGGCTGAGAGTTTACTTGTGTATTTTGACCGTGTGTCTGTTGGTTTACATAGTTGCACGTGTTACTTTGTCTGTGTGTTTGTGTGTATATTTACTGTGCGACTTTATCTGTGTGTTTGTGTGTATATTTACTGTGTGACTGTATCTGTGTGTTTGTGTGTATATTTACTGTGTGACTTTGTCTGTGTGTTTGTGTGTATATTTACTGTGTGACTGTATCTGTGTGTTTGTGTGTATATTTACTGTGTGACTTTGTCTGTGTGTTTGTGTGTGTATTTATTGTGTGACTGATCTGTGTGTTTGTGTATATGTTTACATGTGTGTCTGTGTGTTTGTGTGTATGTTTACATGTGTGACTGTGTCTGTGTGTTTGTGTGGTTTTCAGCAAGGGTGAAGCCAACCTGACGCCCAACGAAGATCGGATACACCGACAGACGCCACACAAACCCAAACCCATCTGTCTGCTGGGAGAAAACGAAATACTAGGTATATTGTCCATGTACCCCATCCACCCAGTCCCTTCACACCTTTGAATCCACCCGCCGACTCCTTCCCATCACTAATCCCCCCCACATACACACCACCTACCTACCCATCCCCACGAGCACAAAATAACTTTCCTGTTGACGCATTGTTATTAAAGTGAAAACGCAACTGCGTATTCTTTATGCTCAAAGCCACATAACTGGTTATATGTGGAAAGAAAAAATGGAGATTCGATTCGCTTTATCAGTTTCTGTATCTCCCGCGTTTGTCTGTGTGAGGGAACGCACACGTGTATGTGTTATCATCATCATCATCATCATCATCATCATCATCATCATCATCTTCGTCGTCTTTGTGCTTCGACTTCTTCATCTTTTTCCCCCATTCTCTGATGTATTTCTTTAATCGTCATCATGGTAATAATCAACTTTCGTTCTACCTCTTCTTTTTCTTTTCCTTCTCTTCTCCCTTACGAAGCATCATCACAGAAGAATACTACACTCCCCTGAACCCAGAGTTCTGTCCCCTCAGGTTGTCTGGAGAGTGTGCTGGACCTGGACACCTTCATAGGGACGGCCGTGGCTCGCACCAGAGTCACCCTCCTCAAACTCCCGCGCCCGCAGTTCGACCGCCTCTTCCTCAAGCGTCGCTACGCCATCGGCACCATCACCAAGCTGAAGCACCACCTGGCCCAGACCCTCTGCCTCTACATCTGCCAGTGCCCCGCCGTGGACTCGGCACTCTTTAAGTTCTTCAACATCCGCCTGGAGGACGCCGAGCTGCTCAACAACCTGCGGAAGACCCTCAACGAGACCCCGGACAGCTTCTTCGGCGGGGGTTCCGGCACGAGCCAGGAGCAGCGGGAGCGGTCGGAGAAGATCGTGGAGATGATGAAGAGGCTGCACATGCCCAAGGGCAAGGAGGTGTCTCTACCGGCGGAGGACGTGGCGGAGGTTACCCTGGCCAACCTGAAGAAGCGGCTGAAGGCCTGGTCAGACACCTTCCAGATCAACGGTGGCGGAAAGCTGATGAGGATACAGCACAGTCACGTCCTGTCTGTTGGCTGATGGAGGGCAGAGCGGTGGGGGTGGGTGGGTGGGGGTGGAGTGGGGGGTGGGTTTGCGGTAGAGGGGTAGGGGTGGGGAGGAAGGGGTGGGGGTGGTGGGTAGGGATGGTGGTGGTCTGTGTAGATGTGCATGTCTGATGGACAGCAGTTGCTGAAGTATTGAAATGTCGATGTGTGTGTGTGTGTGTGTGTTGTGTGTGTGTGTGTGTGTGTGTGTGTGTGTGCGCGCGCGCGCGCGTGTGTGACGCAAAGAAACCGTTTGAACACTAAATGGTTGTGCTTCGGCAGTTAGGAAGAGCTGGGTTTGAGGTTTTTGGTTGTGAAAGTGGCGTATGTGTGTAGGTGTACAGAAAGCCAACGAGGTCTGATTGTGTGGAGTGAGGATCGGGGCTGAGAATAGGTGTGTAATCGTGTGTGTTGGGGGACGGCGGAGAGGGGGGGGGAGGGGGGGGGGGAGGACTGCGGGCAAATGTGTGTACGTGTAATGTGCCTGTGCTGTCCTCAGCTTCGTGCATGTGCTTGTGTCAGTGTGCAGCATGCTTCGTGCATGTGCTTGTGTCGATGTGCAGCATGCTTCGTGCATGTGCTTGTGTCAGTGTGCAGCATGCTCATGTATTCAACAGTATTTACTCTACTTTGTCTCTGTTGAAGGCTCCCTGTGGCAGTGGGGCTGTTTGGAATTACAGAACTGTGGCAGGTTTTTTTTTTTTTTGCATATGAGAGTGTTGCTACAAAATCATAATGCTGTTAGATCAGCCCACCACGGAGAGTACATGGGGCATTCACGGTAATGCATAAGTCTGCCAATACAGAACTATGTGAATAGATATATATGGGAATTAATTAGCTCTGAAAATGCAGAACTATGTGAATAGATATATATGGGAACTTATAAGCTCCGAAAATGCAGAACTATGTGAATAGATATGTATGGGAATTTATAAGCTCTGAAAATGCAGAACTATGTGAATAGATAGCTATGAGAATTTGTAAGCTCTGAAAGTACAGAACTGTATGAGTAAGGTATCCACGGGAATGTATAAGTTCTGAAAATACAGAAAATGGGGACAGATATCTTTCTGAATGTGTCCGTGTGGACGGACCCGTAGTCCAATGGTCAGAGCGTTTGCCTGCGGAGCTGAGGGTCGTGAGCTCGAAACACATGTGGGGGTGGATTTGTTCGGCTTGAAAACCCCTCCCTGTCCACCCAGCAGTAAATGGGGACCTGATTCAGTTCAAGGAAGGCGAGGGCAGCGGAAGGAGAGGGATGCGCCTTCCATGATGTCGTACCTCTGACACGGTCAGCCTCTGACAGATCACTGCCCCTACGGCCCACATGCTTTGGAAAAGTCTGAGTTTCGAAATACGGAACAGCGAAGACGGATTTCTATGGAAATACATTTTCTTAAAAAAGATGCAGAACTCGGAATGGTCATGAGTAGGGAATGACAAAAGAACGAGAATAATGTGTCCGTTAGAACGTACAAGTTTGGATTAGGAAGTTGTGAGAATGAATAGCCATGGCAAGCAGGGCAGTAGAAGGACATCTGGGAGTCATGACCTGGATGCGGCCCGGCCTCCTTAGAGTGTGAGTAGTTCAGGGCCGAAACACTTGTCCGATTGGAGGGGGGGGGGGGGGGGGGCGTTCTTCTCTGAAGACCTTCAGCCGTCGAGCCCTCTCTAGAGTTTCTTCCTGCTAGCAGCATTGAATTGTAGGAGTAGACGTGGAAAGGCAGAACAAGGGAAAGAAATCTTGGAGACCACTGATTTAAACCTTAAAGCTATGGGTACCATCCTACGATAGTGACTTATCAACAAATCAGGTCACCAAGGGGTCGCTGACTAAAGGAGATCTTTCTTTGTTGTTTTTCTTACCAGTTTGAATAAGTATTCTTAACAACACATTTCTGTAGTGAAAGGATAGCATAGCGGCCTCAAATGTTAGTATAAGCGTTTCACAGAAAATCGTTTAGATTCAGCACAGTATCTGAATTAGGTGTTCGGTTGTCTTTTAACTAAGCCGCATGATAAAAGTGGTAGCTTTTCGCTCGTTTTAGTGACTCTTTACTTCGCTTTCAACACAAGTTCTTTCGGCTGTACGTACAAGAAATGAGTTTACATACATACATACATACATATATACATACATACATACATACATACATACATACATACATACATACATACATACAAACTCTGTTGTGTGTGTGTGTGTGTGTGTGTGTGTGAGAGGAGAGAGAGAGAGAGAGAGAGAGAGAGAGAGAGAGAGAGAGAGAGAGAGAGAGAGAGAGAGAAATTTGCATGTTTCCGTTCATATTCTGTGCATAATTTGATAACTGATATTTCATTTTAAGATATACTTGAACTCGTTTTTCACATTTTCATAACACTCTCTCTCTCTATTTGTTTTTTTTTTTTTTTCGGCAGTGTGTAAGTCTCTGCTTCAAAACTTATTTCAGTATTTGACACACTGTGTACATTTTGTCTGTGATGTGAATGTTATGCTATGTGTGTAAGGAAGTTAAGAACCGGCATGTAAATAATCCAACAAGTAAGTATGTTTTTCACGTGCCTGTGCCTAAATCCGCTTGGTTACTGCACACGCCCCTATTTATAGATGTGGCCTTTTTGCATACTGTAGACTGTTCTGTGTCCCCTTGTGTACGTAGTAACTTATTCCGAAGGCATAATAATGTGATGACAACTGTGATCAATACTATTGGAGCGTTAGCGTGGTGGGGATTAGTGTGCGCACAAACGTGTGCGTGTGTGTGTGTGTGTGTGTGTGTGTGTGTGTGCGCGCGCGCGCACGCGCGCGTGGCTGTGGCTGATTGTGCATGCATACGTGTATTGTTAACCAGTGAACGAGCACGCTGATGTATTAGCAGAACTGAGAAAGAGAGAGAATATCAAATTGAATACTACCCGTTTTTTTTCTCGTAAAAATGATTATTATGTTTTCATTTTTTGTTTCTATTTGTAATTGTAATTCCCGTATTGAATGGCGAGTCACATAATACAGTCCATTGCAAGCAAAACAACAACAGGAATCATTTGAACAGATTTTCAATTTCACAGAGCGTTGGAATAACACATCATAGACTGATCAGTTGTAAAACATTGTAAGATGCGAGAAAGAGTTTGCTTCCTGTGGACGAACTGAGTCCTCGAACAGCATTTGTGTACAATGAAGACTGAAGGGGTAATGAGACAGATTTATATCTTTACTTTCTTCTTCAGGCAGGAACGACTTGTGTGATTTATACAAAGTCAAAAAGCGCTGCTGGCGCTTGGCTTAACCTTTTTCTTTATAAAGCTCAAGTGACTTTAAAAACTGATAGACGAATTTTCAAATATTTGCGGAAGTTGATATGATCATTTCAGGATGACAATATGTTGGTTGCAACATGCATCTATTTATTTAAGGAATGTAGCCTTTTTTGTATGCTTGTAGATTATTCTTTAAGGTCGTGTGTCTGTCTGTCCACCTGTGCATGCACGGGTTGTGCGGGTAAGGGTTGCGGGAAAGGGCACAGAGAGTGCAAGTGAGAGTGAGAAATGGAGAAAGAGCACGGAGCTGTGTCTGGTGTGATCCGATTTCTCTCAGTTTTATTGATGTATTGTCACATTCGCTGCTTTCATATCAAAGGCATTGATCTGCGCCAGTGTTTTTCAAAAAGGTCCTCTTTGAATTTCTCCGTTCTAGGGGAAAGCTGATCGACAACGGTTTACGATGGTATTCTGTCTCTGCAAAGAATCTATCCATGAGTAAAAGAAAGAAAGAAAGAAAGAAGAAAAAATAGCTATATTTGGCTGGACCAAAGTGTGAGAAAAGAAACAGAGGCAAAGGGAAAAGGTGAACAATGGAAAGGTTCATTGCCAACCTTCTTCTGCCAGAAAGCAGGCCAACTCTCTCTCTCTCTCTCTCTCTCTCTCTCTCTCTCTCTCTCTCTCTCTCTCTCTCACACACACACACACACACACACACACACACGCGCGCGCGCGCGCGCGCGCGCGCCACGCACACGCAGGCACATTAGCTCGCATGCTCGCACGCACGGACGGACGGACGGACGCACACACACACACACACGCACGCGCACGCACGCACGCACGCACGCACGCGCCCGCGCGCGCGCGCGCGCGCGCGCGCGCACACACCACACACACACACACCCTCTCACTCAATCACTCACTGTTGGCGAGAAAAAGAAGAAAACAGAAAAAAAAAACGCGCTCCATGGACTCCACACAACTGGCCCTATGAATTGAAACAAACAAACACAGAAAAAGCAGTCAAATGCAAATGTTTCCATTTTGTTTTGCTTTGAAGTTATTGTACTGTACCGGGCAAGACAAAAATGGAATAGTGCCATCTTTTGGGACTGGTTATTTTTTTTTTTAAACATTTTGTTTAATATGGTGTCATATATGAATCTTTTCATTGTCATAACTCATTCATTATGTTTTTCCTGTGCGAGACTTGTATTTGTTATTATGACATAAAGTACAATATTAGAAATCAACACGGACTGCATATGTACTTTTATTCATCTAAGAGAGAGAGAGAGAGAGGAGAGAGAGAGAGAGAGGAGAGAGAGAGAGAGAGAGATGGGCTCTTATTCGTGTCACTGGTGAAAGAGAGAGAAAGTGAGGAAGCATGTATTCATGTGTCTAAACGTACGCGTGAAGGTGTATGTGTGAATGCGTGTATCAGTTTGTGTAAGAGAGCACACACACACACACACACACACACACACACACACACACACACACACACACACACACACACACACTGCTGATAATAGTACAACCAATGCTAGGCAGGATACTCAAGGTCTGTCCAGCGCATTGGGCTAACGCGTAGGTCAGACATCTGCTAAGTCATAGACATGAGACCCTCTTCTTAAATTCTCTCATCATAGTCATTAATTCATTTATCCACCAGCTTTTAAATCATGCGTAGTACATTCTGGAAACGTAGCGGATGTGGTGTAGCGTATACATTCTAGTCCGCACGCATTGACACCTCCTTGATGAAACTGAAACTACAACTGTTGAGTTTGTATAGCGTGTAAAAGTAACAGGGATAACCAAGCTTTGTTTCATTCATTAGAAACCAGCAATGATACCAGTTTGAACGGGAATCGAAACATCAATGTTTATTGTGATTATTTGCAGGTAGCATTTTACGATGAAGTTTAAATTTACCTTCACTTCACACTTATAACATTTTGTGCCTACAGTTTGTGCCATTTACAGACGATAAGTAGATAATTATTGTCAGAGTAACACTGGTCACAAACAATACAGAAGACAACCATTGTCTTAAGTGTAGATACCAATCGAAGGTAACTGTAACAAAATGTCTTAAGTGTAGATACCAATCGAAGGTAACTGTAACAAAATGTCTTAAGTGTAGATACCAATCGGAGGTAACTGTAACAAAATGTCTTAAGTGTAGATACCAATCGGAGGTAACTGTAACAAAATGTCTTAAGCGTAGATACCAATCGAAGGTAACTGTAACAAAATGTCTTAAGTGTAGATACCAATCGGAGGTAACTGTAACAAAAAGTCTTAAGCGTAGATACCAATCGAAGGTAACTGTAACAAATGTCTTAAGCGTAGATACCAATCGGAGGTAACTGTAACAAAATGTCTTAAGCGTAGATACCAATCGGAGGTAACTGTAACAAAATGTCTTAAGTGTAGATACCAATCGGAGGTAACTGCAACAAAATGTCTTAAGCGTAGATACCAATCGGAGGTAACTGTAACAAAATGTCTTAAGCGTAGATACCAATCGAAGGTAACTGTAACAAAATGTCTTAAGCGTAGATACCAATCGGAGGTAACTGTAACAAAATGTCTTAAGTGTAGATACCAATCGGAGGTAACTGTAACAAAATGTCTTAAGCGTAGATACCAATCGGAGGTAACTGTAACAAAATGTCTTAAGCGTAGATACCAATCGGAGGTAACTGTAACAAAATGTCTTAAGCGTAGATACCAATCGGAGGTAACTGTAACAAAATGTCTTAAGCGTAGATACCAATCGGAGGTAACTGTAACAAAATGTCTTAAGCGTAGATACCAATCGGAGGTAACTGTAACAAAATGTCTTAAGTGTAGATACCAATCGGAGGTAACTGTAACAAAATGTCTTAAGTGTAGATACCAATCGGAGGTAACTGTAACAAAATGTCTTAAGTGTAGATACCAATCGGAGGTAACTGTAACAAAATGTCTTAAGTGTAGATACCAATCGGAGGTAACTGTAACAAAATGTCTTAAGTGTAGATACCAATCGGAGGTAACTGTAACAAAATGTCTTAAGCGTAGATACCAATCGAAGGTAACTGTAACAAAATGTCTTAAGTGTAGATACCAATCGGAGGTAACTGTAACAAAATGTCTTAAGTGTAGATACCAATCGGAGGTAACTGTAACAAAATGTCTTAAGTGTAGATACCAATCGGAGGTAACTGTAACAAAATGTCTTAAGTGTAGATACCAATCGGAGGTAACTGTAACAAAATGTCTTAAGCGTAGATACCAATCGGAGGTAACTGTAACAAAATGTCTTAAGTGTAGATACCAATCGGAGGTAACTGCAACAAAATGTCTTAAGCGTAGATACCAATCGAAGGTAACTGTAACAAAATGTCTTAAGTGTAGATACCAATCGGAGGTAACTGTAACAAAATGTCTTAAGTGTAGATACCAATCGAAGGTAACTGTAACAAAATGTCTTAAGTGTAGATACCAATCGGAGGTAACTAACAAAATGTAACATAGAATTACAAGGACAAGCAAAGAAAGAAGCGATACCCTAAAGCTCGCTGTTTGTCTGTCTGTCCGGCTGTCTGTCTGTCTCCCTACCCCCTCCCCCCCTCTCTCCCCCCCCCCCCCCCCCCCCCCCACCACAGACATCCCCCCTCCACACACACACACACACACACACACACACCACCAATACCCCCTCCCCTCCCCCTTCCCCCCCCACACACACACATCACACACACACACACACACACACACACACACACACACACACACACACACACACACACACACACATGTGCATGGCACACACTATTTCTTCACAAACGTGTTCATAGATCATCGTGTTGCGCGCGACCATCAACAAACTGTTATCGTAACGGGACGATCTACCCTCAAGGGAGAAAACTCACCTCTAATCTACCGTCGCAAAAGGGAGAGAAAATGTCGATGGCTTCCCTTGTCAATTGGAGGACGTCACTGTTTTGGATGATGGAGGAACAGACAATGACTGCACATAGTTGGAATGACTTTCTTTATTGGCATTTTGCTTTTTGAAACAAACTTTATCCCGCGTGCATTGAGGACGAATGGAATGAAAGATAAGATTTTGTCAACCGTGCTTTTCGTCTCTGTTTATGGATATTAATGTCTGGCTTCCTGATTCACCACATCCTACCAACATCCTTGTGATTTGCAGGGAATCAGCTGATGGGACTCAGCAAGCATTGTGCTTATAGTGCTCACATTGGGTAAACCCAGGCAGAATGGAACAAGCAGGCCAACATCGGTTTGAAGGAAATGACCCCTGCAGCTGATGGTTAGAGGGCACAGGCTGACCCAGAATTGACCAACAGCACGTGCAGTCCGAACTGGACAATGTACCCAATCCATACACAAAAGCCTGCTACATTGATTAAAGTTTGCCCGTTAGATCCATTTTCGTGCAAATCTTAAAACTGCACGTTTCACAATGTTTGCCGATGAAATATTGTCAAATGTTTAGTAGCCTCAATGCACATATCCTCTATCAACGTGTGTTTAAACCACTATCATGCCTCCCCAAAGTGGCAGCATTTGAGCTTTGAAGCGGATGGTGTAAGTAATGGAATGTCTGCTTTGTGCTTCACTACAAGCCGGTGATGTGTATGAAAGGTGACAGATTCCATTTCCCTGGTCCTTTGACCTGACGTCCATATCTCGTCACTGAGTCACTGTTTTGAACTGATGAGTCAGAACACAATTTTGACTTAATACATTTTCATTGATGGGACTATCAATATGTAAAAGACACTTCATCAAGATGGATCTTCAACTCTCCTTCGCAGCTGGGACTGTGAACTATGACTGCAAAGAAAATGGCAATTATTATTATTTTTATTATTATTATTATTATTATTATTATTATTGGAGTCTCTACAGAACTGACTGCACGGAGACTCCAAGGTGTGGAGAATGTTGAAGATTACGTTAACTGTTTTAGATGTTTTGCATCTCCGTACAGTGACCAGTCTTATTTCAAGCTCTTCCATGTAAACGTACAGAAAGTAAATGAGCTATTAACGACCGTTTCGGCACCAATTATTTTCAGAAAACTATAGAGCATATCACAAACCACACAGGGGGGTTGTAAAACAGACTTGAAACCATCAACGGTCGTTAATAATTCATGTATTTTCTGTACTTCTACATGGGAGAGCTTAATTTAAGACTGGTCACTATACGGAGATGCAAAACATCTAAAACAGTTCTCCAACAGACCTTGACCTATGTACCCACACCCGCGTGGAATCAAACTGCACTCCGCTGATGGAAATGAGTTATTGCCCACCGACGCCTAATATTGGTAATCTATGTGTGGTCCTACAGCTGCTTTGTATTTGATGTTTGATAATGTATGTGACCAACGGCAAAGACTTTGATTAAACAACAGCGAACAAACAAACAAACAAAGAAAAAACAAAGCTGAGCAGCTATGATTATCGAGCTTAGGTGATCAAGTCCTGACACCCCGTGCTAATTCAAATAGCTAACATAAACTGACAACGTGTATGGAGAACATTACTTTTTGCATTGGTGCTGAAATATGAAAATAATTCAGTATATATTAAAAACACT
>CM065732.1:66742311-66754811 GCA_033310375.1 Conus canariensis
GAGAGATTAGCGCCCCCACCAACCAACAACCCAGGGATTCACCAATCGTTCAGCATCACTGTATAGGTCTCCTTAACGGGAGAGATTAGCGCCCTCACCAACAAACAACCCAGGGATTCACCAATCGTTCAGCATCACTGTATAGGTCTCCTTAACAGGAGAGGTTTATTAGCCAAGCCATCATGAGGCAACCCACTAGAGGAGATACTGAATGCTGGCAAACTGCTTCGGGGGCGTTCAGTGGTGCTCCATTTAATCCAACATAAGCAAGAGACCATGTGGTAAGCCCTGTACTGACGACGACAGTTTCCATCGCCATAAGTCAATGTTGTTGAGCTCCGCGGTGTTCCACCACATCCATCCAATGACAGTCCCAATGAACTAAATCAAACACATGATTTGAACGACCTCACCATCGTCATGCTCATCAAACCTGAGCTCGTCAAAAGAGTAGGAGATGAAGTGCTACAGAATTTGAGACCTTCTTTAAACGATGATCCATCAGAATAAGGATGATGAGGATTATATTACTGAGATCCAGTCTGATTAGATTCCACATAACAGGGCCGTAATCTAAGCTTCCTCCATAATATATCTCGGTGGCAACCAGGCCTGAGAATGACAGCCACCTGCCGTGTTGGTCAGGAAATTTAAGCATCGTTCTCTGTGACGCACCTATTAAGCTGATGAAACTCAGCTGAGTGGCTCCAGTGTGGCTATTTCAGCCTATAGCACACACAGGCCTGGACAGGAGCCAGCCCTGGGCAAACATTCTACCCATGAATGTCTGAGGTGACCCGACATCACGACCTTCAAACCTCCGTGGCACTGAACACACTAGAGTGCCCCCCCCCCCTCCCTTTTTTATTTTATTTATTTATTTATTTATTTTTTTTTTTTTGCTGTCTCATCTTCTGTGGCACCTCAGTGGCAGTGAATCCAAGCCGCTCATCTTGACACCCAGTCCACAGCCACAGCCCCGGCACCGGCAATCCACAGGGAGCAGTCAATGGCAAGTCGTCAAGAGGAGGCACTGCTGCCGAGTCACTTCAGGCGGTGTTCAGTGCAGAGCGGCCCCTTGGACAGAAACCCCCGTATGGTGGGATAAAACAGGTGTGTTTTTACTTTTTTGTTTTTCTTTTGAGTGTCGCAACGCGCGCTCCCTTCTCACGAATGTTCTCAGACATCTTGAGACCTGCCTTCACCTATTCCTCTGGGAGCAACACGCGTGTTAGTGTGTGTGTGCTGTGTGTGTGTGTGCGTGCGTGTGTGTGTGTGTGTGTGTGTGTGTGTGTGTGTGTGTGTGTGTGTGTGTGTGTGTGTGTGTGTGTGTGTGTGTGTGTGTGTGTGGATTCCACTGTCAGGCCTGCTGACACCACAATACTATCCCTGTACCATCACATCCATGATCTCCAGTGACGCCTGCAACAATTCCCATCACTTTTCTTTACAGACACGCCCGCGGAAGTCTAACATCACTCCACTGATCATTGTAGGCATCATCTCGCACAAGGCCTGCAACATGCTCGCCCTCACCCTCTCTGTACACTCCTCAGTGACTCTGTAACTAAGCTGCCCATCGTTATATGCATGGTCCATTGTTAGACTCCTGCCACACTGCCCATCATGTCTGCATCCTCCTGCATTGATGTCTTTCTCTATAGGCCTACTCGCGCTCTATATGTCGACAACTTCCGCAATGGGCTTCCTTAACAGTTTATCCTTGTTCTGCAATTAAACACCAAATCTCAAAGAGTTTCAGAACACAGGTTTCAGTCCTTTCCGTTTCGCGCCCAGTATGAGGAGAGAAGTGATTGTTACTTCTTCATGTTCATTGTCTAGAACGTTGTTAGTCTTGCCTTAAGAAGACTGAAAAGGTCGAAACGCGTCGTGTTTTTTCAGTTAATTTGTTTGTCTCTTTCGTTCGGTGGGTGAATATTTTTTCTTGGATTAGTTATTTTTCCTTTTGAGTAGTTTCCAAGGTACGCTCCCTGGGGACTCATCCATGTCTGTCGTCTGCCGGCTTGACGCGTTGCTCCATGGGGGTCTGTTGACCTGGCTGTGACCTCCGTCTGGCAGCCTCCAGCCTCTGCAGCAGGGGCATCACACACAGCACCACGGAGGACAGCAGACCGCAGGCACCCATGAAGTGAAAGGACAGCACGTAGGACCCCGTCCTGTCCCTCAGGTAGCCTGCCGTTGACAGTGACAGTGAGCAGGTCAATGATGGGGAAAGAACAAAGAAACATGCAGTTGACAGTGACAGTGAGCTGGTCAATGATGGAGAAAGAACAAAGAAACATGCAGTTGACAGTGACAGTGAGCTGGTCAATGATGGAGAAAAAAACAAAAACAAAGAAAAGAAACATGTTGTTAACAGTGACAGTGAGCTGGTCAATGATGGAGAAAAAACAAAGGGAAGAAACATGCTGTAACAGTGACAGTGAGCTGGTCAATGATGAAGAAGAACAAAGGGAAGAAACATGCTGTTAACAGTGACAGTGAGCTGGTCAATGATGGAGAAAAAACAAAGGAAGAAACATGCTGTTAACAGTGACAGTGAGCTGGTCAATGATGGAGAAAAAAACAAAGGGAAGAAACATGCTGTTAACAGTGAGAGTGAGCTGGTCAATGACAGAGAAAAGAACAAAGGGAAGAAACATGCTGTTAACAGTGACAGTGCGCTGATCAATGATGGAGAAAGAACAAAGGAAGAAACATGCTGTGAACAGTGACAGTGAGCTGGTCAATGATGGAGAAAAAACAAAGGGAAGAAACATGCTGTGAACAGTGACAGTGAGCTGGTCAATGATGGAGAAAGAACAAAGGGAAGAAACATGCTGGAGGAGTGAACGAATAATAGAACTGAAAAACGAGACATAAGCGAAAGAGAGATTCAACGAAAGAATGAAAGAGTAAACAAAAAAGCTATACAAGCAACAAAACAATGATGAAAGAGTTCAAGAAAGCTATACAATCAACAAAAGAATTGATGAAAGAGTTAAAGAAAGCTATCCGAGCAGTAAACAAAAAGACATGGAGGAAAAAAAGGAAGGAAGGAAGTGAAGTACGGAAAGAAGGAGAAAGAAGGATTCAAACGGAAAATTCACAAGCAAGTAAGAAAGCGAGTCACCAGCCAAGTGAGCAAGGGAACAAGGCAATCAGTGAGCAAGTCACTGAAACAGTAAACAGTTTGAAATCGGTAATGAGAATAGTAATATTGATGATGACAATGATAACAATGATAACGATTATGATAATGATCAGAAAACGAACATACCCATGCTCCACATGGAACACCTTGAACTGAACCTCTCTCCAAAAGAATTAGGTAGGTTTTCTGTCTGTCAGTGAAATAAAAACTAAAAAAAAGCCATATATGGGCTGAAACCAGCGGTTTCCACATTTTTTTAAAAACACGTTCCTCTAACCAGCTGTTAAAGAGAACCAGCCTAGACTGAAACTTTACACTTGTAACCATTACAGTTATCTACACACTTTCACAAGTGAAGCAAATCATCTCCAAAAATGAATCTGTGCTTAAAAGAGTTTCATGAGCAATGCTGGCGATAAATAGCAACTGAATAATGTTCAGGCTTTCCATGGTGTCAATCTCTGATGACGTGAATGTTGGCCCCTGAATCTGGCAGACGCAGGTGTGTCCCACAAATGACAACTGTGTCATCTGCTCTCATGAAACCTCGCCCTTTATTCACTGCAATGTTTTTATCGTGGAAACTGACGGTAGGCAAACATTATGCAGCCGATGGTAAGGGTCAGAGATAAACGGAAATTTCTCAGCCGGAAGGAGAGGATTTTTTGGTGGGTGAAAATTGCTAAAATATGATGATAAGACCGGGTAACTAATGTGAACAAATTCAATATCTACTCATTCACCAGATTTGAAATCAAACCTGTTCTGTGGTTCAGAAAGAGTAATGCATTTAACACGCAGGCTGCTTCATCTATTTCTATAAAGACAATAAGATTACACATGTCCCGTGCTTTATACTTCACGACCTCAAAGTGGACCAAACCCCCCACAGCAGCACCGCCATTGCTTCAACTCACCCACAACAGGAAAGCCCGTGGCGCCACTGATGCCCAGCGACAGCTGCGTGAAGCCAAAGATCTGGCGGAACCTGTGCAGGTCGCTGAAGTCCAGGATGATGAGGGGCAGCATGGAGAAGAAGACTCCGGAGAACAGCCCGTAGACCACCGACATCACCATCAACGACACCACCCCCTCCACTACCGACGTCAGCTGGAACAGCACGCCCAGCACCAGCAGCGACACCATCACCGACACCTGAGGCCGGACCAGCTTGGACTGGGCCAGGAGTCCTGGAACCAACCTGCTGAGGATGTCCAGGCCTCCGGACACGGTCAGGAGCAGCGCCCCCTGGGTGGTGGTAAGCCCTTTCTCCAGGGCCAGCGCCGGCAGGTAGGCGGAGGGTAGGCCACTGACCAGCACCGCCAGGTAGTGGTACAACGCCAGCATCCAGAACACCACGCTCCGCAACAACGCAGGATCAAACATACCTGACAGTTTCTTACACACTACTTTAGAACCTGAGCTGGAATCTTCCGCTAGCTGTTGGATGGAGTCAGAACTATTTTGGATGCATTCTACTGTCTTGCCTCTCTCTGAAGTGAAGCCATCTTTGATGAAGAGTTTGGCGTAGACGTCCAGGGAGGACAGCGACATGGCGCGCGAGCCTCCCGTCCCTACCGCCATGATCAAGGCGTCCGTGGACCCCTGTCTCGTGGGGAACGTTTGGAGAGGTCGGAAGTTCCTGTCAGTTATGGATCGGAGACTTTCAGTGGGTGGCTTCCCTCCTGCCTCTGAGTCCGGCTGTCTGTTCTCTTTGACCTCATTTACAGCGCTGTCTGAGAAAGTCCTGTGGCCGCTTCTCTCCTGTCTCATCCGTTTGGCCAGCAGTCGTTGTCGTTGAATCATCCGCCGTGTCTTCTCCTCCCTTGACAAATCCTTTTCTGAGCGTACAGGCTGGCGAGGCTTGTAGTCACCGGGGGGAGTCAGCAAACCCCCGAAAACGAGCAGCTGACCGAAGATGCCAGCCAGAAGCAAACAGGCGCCAGACAGGTGGTATTCATCAATGAGCATGCGCATCACCATGGGCATGACGACACTTCCTATGCTGCCACCGGTGTTGGCCACAGCTGTGGCCACTGGCAGCTTCTTGTCGAAGTACGCGTTGAGCAGAACGAAGCCAGGACCCACAGTCATGCCTATCGCCACACCTGCACAGAAACAAATGATAGGCTTGTTTCACTCCCGGCCGCGGATATAGCCGCGGTTCAAGGGGAGATCATCTGACCGGTCATATGAGTTATCTCATCCTGTCAACATGAAACATGATTATATTCTCCATTCATTTTCCTTCAATAAAATGTAACTTGTGTATACTTTAGAGCAATACTTGAATTTTTGTGATTTTTAAAAGAAAAGTAAAAAAAAATAGTTCTGGGAGTAAAGGGCGAAGAGGACCGTCAAGTCTGTCAGATTGGCTGGCTGTCTCTATGTTGTTAATGAAGAGGACTGTCAGATTGGCTGGCTGTCTCTATGTTGTTAATGAAGAGGACTGTCAGATTGGCTGGCTGGCTCTGTGTCTTACCGGGCACACAGAGCTGTTGCAGCAACTGAAATAAATTAATTGCCCTTTAATTTGCTTGGCACTGAGTATCGAGTACCTTGTATGTACCTTGTAGTACCTTGTGCGGTGCGTGTGTGTGTGGTGTGTGTGTGTGTGTGTGTGTGTGTGTGTGTGTGTGTGTGTGCGCGTGCGTGCGTGTGTGTGTGTGTGTGTGTGTGTGTGTGTGTGTGTGTGAAGAGAGAGAGAGAGAGAGAGAGAGATGAGGTGTAATCTTTATTTCCAAGGGTAACAGATAAGCAAACACATGCTTTTTTTCATCCGGCCCTTGCCCCACTAAGGGACTAACTAAGCATGACTAGCGACTATTAAGCATAACTAGCGACTAAGACTTACAAAAATTGTAACATACACACATACCTTCACAAATGCATTAAAAGTTGATGAGTTGTTCATCCACTAACATTTAAGGCGTAGATGACTTGAGAGAGAGAGAGAGAGAGAGAGAGAGAGAGAGAGAGAGAGAGAGAGAGGAGAGAGAGAGAGTGGATATGTGTGTGTGTGTGTGTGTGTGTGTGTGTGTGTGTGTGTGTGCGCGCGCGCGCGCGCGCGCGTGCGTGCGTGCGCGTGGATGTGGATGTGTGTGCACGGACAACAGACTACAGGCCCACTCACCGATGAACGGGGAGAAGGTGAAGACAAAGTGCACGGCCTCAGTGGCCTTGAAGCAGGCCAGGAATCCTACCACCCCCACCATGGCCCCCATCAGGATGGTCCGTCTGACCGACACCAGCTCCAACACGGCCGACATGCACAGCAGGGCTACCAGAGAGTGCGGATCGTTATGAAATTACACCACCGTCATCATTTTCTCTATCATCGTTATCGTCATCGTCCTCATCGTCATCGTCTTCATCGTCATCGTCCTCATCGTCATAGTCCTCATCGTCATCTTCCTCATCGTCATCGTCACTCTCATCCTCATCGTCATCATCCTCATCGTCCTCATCGTCCTCATAGTCATCCTCTTCATCGTCATCCTCCTCATCGCCATCCTCCTCATTATGCCCCCCCCCCCCCCCCCCCTCCAAGGCCACCCATTCAGTTCAGTTCAGTTCAGTAGTTTTATTTAACGTCTTTTCATCGCAAGATGATCTTAGACCTTTAAACTGCAATGTACATTCCATTGTACTACCAGCACCTCCCCCCCCACAAAAAAAAAAAAAAAAAAAAAAATCTCAAATGGCTTTTTTCACAATAGTTTTGCACTGGGGACTGAGCAATAACCAAAGCAATATAAAAAAAAAGCAAGGGTTATTTACCACACTATCAACATGGTCAGAATTATTTATAAAAATATTCTTCTCCTTATAAGCTGTGGTTAGTATAGGGCATTCAAATAAAATGTGACGAATTGAGATATTCTCATGACATATACACGCTATACCTCGTGAATATTTTGTATTCCATGTATTTAACCGTAATTTATTTAATTAATCTGGCTAGATACCTTGGACATGATGGCAGGACGAATAAATTCTCATTAAGATGTTTCTTCCGCATATTCTTTTCAATCGCTGGATCAATTCATGCGGAGAAAAATTTAAGACTTTGTTGAAGGGTGTTTCAAAAATTGTACAGGCTCCCTGTTTTGCCAATTTGTCTGCTAATTCATTCCCTTTTAAGCCACAATGTGAAAGAACCCAGCAAAAACCAACTGCTATACCTCGGGAAAGTAAACAATGTAATAGATGCTTAATTTTAAAAAGAATATCAGTTCTAATTTTAGAGTTCCAGTGCTTTAATGATTGTAAAACTGATTTTGAATCAACACAAAATAGCACACTATAAAATGATACTGGCGTGTCATATAAGATATAATTCAGAGCTTTCATAATTGCATATAGCTCTGATGTATAAATTGAAAATTCTCTGCCTAGATAGAAAGACTTTTGCACATTTAAGGATGGTATAGTGAATCCAGCACCATTGTCAGACGTTTCCATTATTGAAACATCTGTAAATATTTTTAAATGATTTGGATAAGTCTTTTCGAGATGTTCTCGAACTTCATTTACTAGAATATTTACATTGTCATCTTTCTTCAAAGTAGCATATTCATCATCAATTTTTGCGTTGAGATGCTCCCATGGGGGCATTTGAGGAAAAATGGGAACCTCCGAAATTGCATCAATATCAATACTACATTCTGACATAAGCTCACAAGTGAAATTTCTAATTGGCTCTATGTATGATATATTTTTTAGACCTTTTGGGGTATTCCTTGTTGGAATCCATAAGAATTTCATCAGTAGCAGAGTTTTTTTTTACAGATAGGCCTCTTACAACGTATTTGGACACATCCAACGTTCGTTGTTCATTAAGAGGTAAAATGTTTGTCTCCTTATAGCATTTCATTGTGTTTGTGTGCACTGGAACACCCAAAGCTAATTTTAAAGCTTACTATCTAAGCTTTGCAGTTTTTTTAAAAGGTAGTTAGATGCAGAGAAGTATACTTCCTGTCCATATATTAATTTTGATCGGACTAACGATGTATATAAATGTAAAAAGTGCAGTACAGTCTTGACCCCATGGTTGACAACATATAATTTTGAGCAAATTTAATCTTTTCCTAGCTTTATCTATCAAATTTTCAATATGTTTTTTCCAGTTCAGCTTCGGCGTTAAAAACACTCCTAAGAATTTGACTGTTTGCTTATTTGTAGAACATTGTCGTCAAGAATAAGGTTGGGCAGAGCTTTTGGGTTTTCGCCATTATTAAAAAGCATTAAACAAGTTTTCTCACCAGATAATTCAAGACCGTTCTCTTTCATGTAAGCAGAAAATCTGTCCAATTCTCCTTGATACATTGTCTGTACAAATTTTACTGCCCTTTTATTCGAGTGCTTCCTTAATGAAGTATTAATCCAAATGGCAATATCATCTGCATACTGCACTACATTGGTGGATTTTGATAATGCCTTTGGGAGATCATGTATAAGGATCGTAAATAATAAAGGTGCAATAACAGATCCCTGAGGAATGCCCATATCTATTTTCCTGAATGATGAATATATTTTTCCAATTCGTGTACATATATTTCTTCCTTCTAGAAAGTTTTTTTTATATAATCATACATATTCCCAGAAATACCAATATTTTTCAGTTTATACAATAATCGAGCATGCCAAACACGGTCATATGCTTTCTTTACATCAAAGAATGTAGCTAATGTACTTTTTCTGCGTGAAAATTGCTTTTTTATATGAGAAGTTAGTTTCACTAAATGATCAGTTGTGCAACGCCCTTTTCTGAATCCAGCTTGCTGGACTGGAATAATGTCATTTATTTCACAATAATATAATAGACGTGTTTGTACAACTTTTTCAAGACGTTTACCAACATGGGATGTTAAAGCAATGGGTCTATAGCTATTTACAGATGTTCTCGTTTTACCTTCTTTTGGTACTGGTACTACCACTGAACTTTTCCAGATTGTAGGAATAGTGCCGTACGTCCAACATTTTTGGAACAACGAATGTAGTAATATTTTCCACGAAGAAGGCAAGTGACGAAGAAGCTCGTAAGAAATACCATCTAGGCCCACTGCTGAATCATAAGATGTAATGGATTCTATCGCTTCAAGAAGTTCTGATGATTGTAATGGAGAATTTAAGTAGTTATTATTGTCTTATATGGGACTCTTATATTGTTCTTTTTGTTCCTCTTTTTGTCTATGGTACTTGATTTCTGCTGGAAGATTTACAGCTCGACTATTTTCCGAAAAGAAATGGGAGAAAGCTTCCGCCTTATCCATTGTGCTTGGAAATTCTTTTGTTAATTTTACAGGGTAAGCTTGTGTTTTGTAACAATTTTTCATTTGTTTTACTTTTTTCCAAACTTTAAACATATCCTTCGATTCTTTTACTTCGGTCTCACAAAATTCTGCCCAGTATTTCTTTTTAGCTTGAGCAATAATTTTATTACATTTGTTCTTTTCTTGCTTCATAAAGACAAAATTTTCTTCTGTCTTATTTCGTAACCAAGCCTTGTAACTTATTCGCTTTGATTTAACAGCTAGTCTACATTCTTCCGTCCACCATACATTACCCATATATTTACCAATCTTTTTAAATTTACATTTAGGGATAGAATGTTCGGCTGCTAACAGTATGACGTTGCTGAAATTAGAATAAAATAAATTAACATCATCATTCTCAATAAATGTTGTGTTATACGATGCAAGAAAAATCTGGTAGGCATCCCAGTTGGCAAGTTTATAATTAAACTTTGGAATTTTGTCTTCGATGTCTGTTCCATCATTATTTATGTCATCATTAAAGATTATAGTAATGGGGAGGTGATCACTTCCCAAACAATCTTCTCCTATAGACCAATTACAGTTTACTGCAATGCTAGGTGAAACTAAGGATAAATCTATCGCGCTAGGTTTGTGAGTTGAAACATCTGGAATTCTTGTGATTCGACCATCATTTAATAAAACTAAAGAGGAATCAATAATATTTTCAACGAATCTGTTGGATGAAACTTTAGAACACTCAGAATCCCAAAATGGTGCATGAGCATTAAAGTCGCCAACAATGATCCATTTCTTACTTGTAAAATTTGTATTCTTCATCCAGTCTGTATTATCTTCTTGGGGTCCATTAGGATAATATACAGAAAGTATATTGTAAACTGAGTCTTTGTTCACTTTGATTACAGCATCTGTAGCAAATACACCTTCATCTTCCTGCGGCACCGGAAATGGAACGATCTTAGTAAATTCCAGGTCCCGTCTGATGTATAGCGCAGTCTGGACTTTTTTGTTTGATTCACTGACTGTGTAAAGTGGAGGGTAGAAATAATTCTCCAAATTAGGTAGTCTGTGCTTTTCCACATTCAGAGACTGAAGTGCTAGCACAGAGTGGTTTCCCTCCAGAACATGATTTTCAAAAGATAATAAATTACTGGGAAGTGATCTGGCATTCCATTGAAATATTTTGAAACAATCATTTTGCTTAGCTTTCATGGCAGATTGCAAGTTGTAACATAACTGCTGTTATGCAAATTATAGGTTTTCACGGCACATTCTCCACCAAACAAGATTGATTGATATTGAGAGTGACCTATTACAGTAGTAATAAATACGAAATAGCCCACATTGGGGAACATCTTCTTCTTAACAAATAAACTATACATTCAAAGAAAACACGAAAAGAACAATGTTATATAAACAATAAACCAATGTCCGAATAGCGCACTACTAAGTATACTGACTATGAGAACGATGAAGGCTATGAACACTCGTTATTCAGGGAACTTGTATGTCTCCAAAGTGCAGGTCTGACCTCAATTAACACTTGCAATGATGAATGTGGTGTGCCTTCACAAAACAGAATATCCAGGTATATCTAACACACAAGCCAACATAATGTATACATTTATACACAGGCATACATACAGCCACACACAAAGACGCGCGCGCGCACACACACTCACATACACACGTTCTCATCAGTGCATAACGCACACACGCACACGTACGCGCGCGCGCGCGCGCGCGCACACACATACACACACACACACACACACACACACACACACACACACACACACGCACGCACCTACACAGACACACAGACACACAGACACACACACACTCACACACACACACACACACACACACACACACACACACACACACACCACACACACACACACACACACACACACACACACACACACACACACATTAACTACAGCTCAAAATATACATTGTCAAGGCAGTCACCAGTGGGGGTACCAAAAACCCCTCCAGTCAAAGAACCCCAAATGCGGCTGAATGTACGATTTGGAACGTCGCTTGGGCTGATTCCAGAAAAGACCGTGAAGATGTCTGCCCAAGTTTCCGGCCAGCACGGACGCTTCTCGTTGGTTGGGGTGAAGCTGATCCCGGAGACCTCTCGGCTGCAGGTTCTCGTGACTGATGAAAGAGATATTCTTGTTCTCCACCAGCTCGGCAAACACCAAGGCGTTATAAAGGTCTCTTTTTGCATTCAGGGAAGGATCTTTGACTGGCGAAATTTTGCTAATAACGACTTTCACTTTCTGATGCTCAGACTGTAACTTGCGCACGGCAGCAACAAAAACTTCACTGGCAGCCTGAGGGATCTTGTTTCTCAGGGTGTTGATGCCACAGTGCAACACGACAGCATCGAGTTCTTGGTAAGAAGGCCACCCATCCACACACTCATCTTCCTTCTCGTTATTTGCTGTGATGGTCAGATTATTTGGCTATTGTGAGGGAAGCTTGGGCGGTCCAAGATCCCCACGGCTCCCTGCTCTAGATCAGGCTGGACAGGGTATGGGTCCTATGATTAGTCTTCCTGTTGACCACCAAGGACAGGGTATGGGTCCTATGATTAGTCTTCCCGTTGACCACCAAGGACAGGGTATGGGTCCTATGATTAGTCTTCCCGTTGACTGCCAAGGAAAGGGTATGGGTCCTATGATTAGTCTTCCCGCTGACTGCCAAGGACAGAGTATGGGTCATATGATTAGTCTTCCCAATGACTGTCAAGGACAGGGTATGGGTCCTATGATTAGTATTCCCATTGACTGCCAAGGACAGAGTATGGGTCCTATGATTAGCCTTCCCGTTGACTGCCAAGGACAGGGTATGGGTCCTATGATTAGTCTTCCTATTGACTGCCAAGGACAGGGTATGGGTCCTATGATTAGTCTTCCCGCTGACTGCCAAGGACAGGGTATGGGTCCTATGATTAGTATTCCTGTTGACTGCCAGGGGCAGGGTATGGGTCCTATGATTAGTATTCCCGTTGACTGCCAAGGACAGAGTATGGGTCCTATGATTAGTATTCCCGT
>CM065732.1:66759811-66767311 GCA_033310375.1 Conus canariensis
GCTAATCCTAGCTGAGTGACCTGTTTAAATCTGGTAGTCGTTATGAAGGCACACTAGTCTGTATTTCTTGAGGAGGTATACCAAGAAGTATTTTTTAAACAGGTGCCCTACTTCTCTCTGGAATTAACTTTTTATACAAAAGAGGATCAGCGTGTATTTCCGACATAAAACATCACATACAAAATTAAGACTACCGTCAGTTATTTCACAAAGACCAGCCTGAGTCTATTGCCAGTAGATACACAGACTACGATGTGAAACAGATTATTTGATATGGAACCTATATTCAAACACTTTGCATGGGTTGTTACTTTGCACAGACTTTGAAAAGACGTTTGGCTCTCTTGACTGAGAATTGTATTTGAAAAAGGGTCAAATGCTTTGGTTTTGGCAAACAATATATAGCTGGTTTGGAACACTCTTCTAAAGTATGAAATCAACGATCACTGTAATGGCTAGCCAGCACAGGGGTTTCAGTAAGAAAGGGGGTGAGCACAGGAAGACCTGTATGCCCTTATTTGTTTGTCGTTTATGCCGAAATCTTAGTTATGATCAGAGAATATACGCTGATAAAAGGAGTGGACACTGATCATTAACAGCATACAACAGACGCAAAACTGAACCACATAACGCAAAAAATTAACAGCAACCTTTATCACAATCGATTAGATACTGAATCGATTAGATATTGAATATTTAAATGTATTATAAACTTTTGTTGTGTTTGGTAAAGGAAGCTCAACAAAGTGAGTTCTTGTTTCCCCAGTCTCTCCGTGGGATGAATGGAGTAGATGCGCGCGTATGGAGTAAGCATGCTGTGTGTGTGATTGAGGGTA
The DNA here is from genome assembly GCA_033310375.1 of Conus canariensis. NCBI lineage: Eukaryota > Metazoa > Mollusca > Gastropoda > Neogastropoda > Conidae > Conus > Conus canariensis. The sequence continues at coordinate 66,760,648 of CM065732.1, forward strand.
TGCAAATGCGGTGTGTGACAGGCACTTACACATCCACACTGACCAGACACGGACACTTACACAGCAGAATGACCCAGGCCCACCCTCTGTCCACTGGGTGACGGGACACGGTCTGGCGTGCTCCAGCTCCCTGGTCACCTGACCCGGGATGTCCGTGGTGGTCATATTCTTTCGCTTCCTTCTTCTCTTCACCCTCCTTCTCTGGCTGGGGTTTCTCCTCTTGGTTTTGTGTTACGGAACTCTCTACCATCGTGGAGTTGGTTGTTCTCTGGGTTTAATATATTCGGATCGTAATTGTCTTGTTTATCTTATATCTCTATTTTCCCCATTTTTTTTTTCTAGCACTCAGCTTCTGATGAAAAGATTCTTTTGACGAAGAGCTGTTTTCGTTCCATTCTCGTTCAGTTTTTCTTTTCACTTGTATGCACATCGCATTCAATATGTCTTCTTTCTAGTCACTTTCTTTTTTATGTCCGTTTTGTTCCTTTTTTGGATTTTGGTTAAAAAAAAAAGAAAAAAAATAAAAAAGATCAGTTTGACAAAACACTGACACTGGACTACACTACGCTCATTCTATCAGATAAAGATTTTTCTTAAAAAGCAAGCAAAACAAAACAAAACCAACAAACCAGTCCTGATGAGGTTTTAACTTTTTGATTTAATCCACATTTATGTTGTTATCCGTGTAATAAGCGGTTCCCTCAGATTTTCCTAGAATTCAAAATTTCTCCCTTGCACACTAGTACCAAGGAGACAGACAAACAATCTTCAACACAAGGGTGAGAAGAACACTCTCTTTCAGCAAAGAAAGAAATTGAAATTAGCTCGCAATTGTCAAACTCCTTAAGAAGAACCAGGCAGATGTCAGAAAATGCTACAACATAGTTTGAACACATCACCTAATACAACAAAATGTTTTGAAGACGTCAAACGATGCCACTTGAATATTCATCAGGCCTGCGATAAGCGAGAAAGCTGTCAACAAGCAATGTATAATAAGTCTGAACAGTGATGTGTTAAATAAAAAGTCGCGTTGGCTCTTTTCTTGGCTCTTTTCAGCGATAACACGTGTTTACTCTTCTTTCACGTCTTTGCTTCGACACGTCACATTGGTTTCTTTTCCGTTTCCTCTGGGCTCAACCCGCAGATTAAAAAAAAAAACTATTCAACTCACAGAGTTCTCAGTTAGCTCAGCACAGGACTGGCCCAATGGTTCGAACCTTTGCTGGAACACACGGTGATATTTTGCGGCCTGTCTCTAATACTGTTCTGATGGTTGTATTCCTGCATCATCACTTGGCACCGCTGGTGAGAATCAACATGTCAATCATCAATCACAATTTTTTTTATACCAATCGCAAAGAAGCCTGCAGGATTCTGTGAATCAGGGAGCCTGGATTATGATAATATATCACTATTTAAAAAACAACAACACAGAATTGAAAAAAGGAAAACGAAGTTAAATGACTCCAGGCTTCAGTTCTTATCTCCGTTTAAATCCACTGTAATCTCTGATATCAAATGTTGTCTGTAGAAGCTAGAGTTCAAAAACAAAACCCAGCCCACAATTGTTTTACGTTGCCAAATAGAGCAGAGTCCTCAGATTGGTAGCTGAAATAGTCAGAATTTGTTTTTCTCTTGTGGTGCGGCGAGGAATCTAAATGCGACACGTTGGCTTGGCCAACAAACCAGCAGCGAATGGCAGAAGCGAGCGGAACCTGAAAAACAGGTGCTATGCGACCTGCGGGGAACATGGACATGTGGTCAGCTGTCACGCACGCGCTGTGACCTGGTTGGAGCTCCATTAAGGTGTCTTATCACTGCAACGGCTCCCAATGGCTAACTGGACGCTACGAAGTGACAGGTTGACAGTTCAAGTCCCGTTTAAATACGGGACAAACGGGTGTAGGAATCTTGCGTGGTAGAATTGGGGGAAGGGGCGGATGGGGGGCGGGGGAGAGGGAAATGGAAGTTGAGAGACGAAGCTGACGCTTGAAGTCAAACAATGTCAGAACCATACTTTTAAACTGACTATACTACTACTACTACTACTATTGTTATTATCATTATCATTTTTATTATAATCATCATAATGATCATCATCATCATCATTATTATCATTATTACTGATATTATTATTCTTATTATTACTATTATTCTTATTATTACTCTTCTTTTTTTTCTTTCTTCTTCTTCTCATCATTATTGTTACTATTGCTATCATCGTCTTTATCCTTCTTGCTGTTGTTGCTGTTAGTGTTGTTGTCATTATCATCATCATTATTACCAACGGCACTGTCAGTATTCCTGATTGCTCGTGTCCAGACAATAACAGCCCTTCTCAGTCACAAATCACTGCACGTGCATTGGAAACACGTGACTGGAGCCCAGAGCGACCTGAATAGAGCTGACCTCCAATGACCAGATAACTGACCCACTGCTAACGGCGGGGGTGCTGGTGGAGGGCGGAAGAGGTGAGGGGTCCGTGTAGGCTGGACTAAATCTGTCCGCAGACACCAGCCGCCGTGGCGAAGTGGTTAGCGTCGCGGACTCCCGGCTGGGAGGTCGTGAGTTCGAATCCCATCAGAGTCATGTGGGTTTTTCTGCCCCGACCGGCTCCTATCCAGAGTTGAGTTTGCTGCGGACTCAGTTGGGAAGACTGGGACCACACAGTCGAGTTCCATCCTTTTAATGGATGTGTTTCTGAGAGTGTTGCTCAAAATTTCCTCACAAACACTGCAGGTGCCTGTATCTCTCGGGCCTGGTTGAGACGCCGGGATATATTATGAAAGGAAGCGTAGAGTACAGCCCTGTCATGTAGTCTCAGATCGAAATGGAAATCCGTAGCATCATCTTAATCATCTTCAATCTCATCGATCAGCACAAAAGAGTCTTAAATTCTGTGGCCCTTCATGCCCTGCTCTCATGGTGACCTCAATTTCGATGTCCACTCCACGTCTGTGGTCTTGGTTACGTTCCGTGGGGGTCACCGGTATCGGCGAGTCCATGGGGGCTGTCATTGGACGGACGTGGTGGCGCCCTCCGGAGGGAGAGCTCACTCACGCCGGCTCCGCGACTAAGCAATTATTGTCGTCAGTAGGTGGCTTAGTTGGTGGTGTCCTGCGTATGTTCGATCAGAACAGGCGCCACTGAACACCACCGAAGTGACTCGGCGGCAGTGCAGTGTCTCCTCCGATGGGCTGCCCCTTGACGACTTGACATTGACTGCTCCCTGTGGATTGCCGGTGCCGGGGCTGCGGCGGGGCCGACCGGGCTGTGGCTGTGGACGGGGTGTCGGAATGAGCGGTGTGGATGCACTGCCTCTGAGGTGGCGCAGAGGTTGGGACAGCAAAAAGAAAAAAAAAAAAAAAAAAGTCTGTCCGCAGACAGAAGTTGCCACATCTTACCTTCTTGTGATAAAACAAAAACATCAGTATAGCTGTTTTGCTACCCCTCAGGAAAGAGAAATACACACACCCTATGTAAGTGTTCAGATATAACATTCTGTGCCCGTTGAACAAAAAGGTTTAACGCACCAGCTGCCGTGGCGAAGTGATTAGCCTCGCGGACTCCGGGTTGGGAGGTCGTGGGTTCGATTCCCAGCAGAGCCATTTATTTGTGGGATTTTTCTGCCCCGACCGGCTTCAACACCAGAACTGAGTTTGCTGCGGGTTCAGCTGGAAAGACTGGGACCACACAGTCCCGTTTGCTGCGGGTTCAGCTGGAAAGACTGGGACCACACAGTCCAGTTTGCTGCGGGTTCAGCTGGAAAGACTGGGACCACACAGTCCAGTTTGCTGCGGGTTCAGCTGGAAAGACTGGGACCACACAGTCCCGTTTGCTGCGGGTTCAGCTGGAAAGACTGGGACCACACAGTCCCGTTTGCTGCGGGTTCAGCTGGAAAGACTGGGACCACACAGTCCAGTTTGCTGCGGGTTCAGCTGGAAAGACTGGGACCACACAGTCCAGTTTGCTGCGGGTTCAGCTGGAAAGACTGGGACCACACAGTCCAGTTTGCTGCGGGTTCAGCTGGAAAGACTGGGACCACACAGTCCAGTTTGCTGCGGGTTCAGCTGGAAAGACTGGGACCACACAGTCCAGTTTGCTGCGGGTTCAGCTGGAAAGACTGGGACCACACAGTCCAGTTTGCTGCGGGTTCAGCTGGAAAGACTGGGACCACACAGTCCAGTTTGCTGCGGGTTCAGCTGGAAAGACTGGGACCACACAGTCCAGTTTGCTGCGGGTTCAGCTGGAAAGACTGGGACCACACAGTCCAGTTTGCTGCGGGTTCAGCTGGAAAGACTGGGACCACACAGTCCAGTTTGCTGCGGTTCAGCTGAAAGACTGGGACCACACAGTCCAGTTTGCTGCGGGTTCAGCTGGAAAGACTGGGACCACACAGTCCCGTTTGCTGCGGGTTCAGCTGGAAAGACTGGGACCACACAGTCCAGTTCCATCCACTGAATGAATGCGTCTCTGACAGTGTGGCTGAAATTTCCTGACCAACACTGCAGGTGTCTGTATCTCTCGGGTCTTGTTGACCTTAGGATATACAGTATGAAAGTAAGCGTTGAGTACAGTCCTGTAATGTGTCTTAGACCGGAATGGAAATCCGTAGCATCATCTTCATCCTCCTCATCGGTCAACATAGAAAGTGTCAAATTCCATGGCCCTTCATGCCCTACTCTCATGGTGACCTCAGTTTCGATGTCCTCTGCACGTCTATGACCTTGGCTTGATTCTGTCGCGATTGCCGGTATCGGCAAATTCATAGGGACTGTAGCTGGACAGACGTGGTTGCACCCTCCGGAGGGAGAGGTCACTCACGCCGGCTCCGCGACTAATCAATTACTGTCGTCAGTAGGGGGCTTAGTAGGTGATGTCCTGCGTATCTTGGATCAGTACAGGCGCCACTGAACACCACCGAAGTGACTCGGGTGGCTCCTCGGGTTGGTTGCCTCATGACGACTTGACATTGACTGCTCCCGGGGATCGCTGGTGCCGGGGCTGTGGCTGTGGACGGGGGTCTGAAAGAGCGGCATGGAAGCAATGCCGCAAAGTTTTAGCGCATTATTTTTGAAATATTGCTTAAATCAAGGTGATAGGGTTTGTTTTTTTTGTCAGTTTATAAGTTATTGAGATAGAGCTAACAGTTCAACTGTTACAGATAAACGCGACGGTTATCCACAAGTTCAATGTAACTGCAGCTCAAATGCAGATTTGGGTTGTGTGTGTGTGTGTGTGGTGTGGGGGGGGGGGGGGGGGGGGGGGGGAGCTGAATGGGTTTTTTGACGAGCTGGTGTTTTCATAGATTTAGTTTTGGCAGCGCGTTCATCTTGCCTGGAAAAGACCAAAGAGGTCGAAACGCGTCGTGTTTTGTCTTGTAATTTGTTGTATTATTTGTCCCTTTCGTCCGGCGGAAGAATATGATATTTGTTTTTTCTTTTAAGTTTGTTTCAATTTCCGCCTGCGGTCACCTCACCCAGACCTTGATGCACTGAAGTGAGGCCCAATCTGCGCAGAGATTTCTTATCGGACACTTGATGAGCTTCTAGAGGACAAAAACGGATTCTACCACATGACGATGAGGACACGTTTAGTCCCGTTAACGGATTCTACCACATGACGATGAGGATACGTTTAGTCCCGTTAACGGATTCTACCACATGACGATGAGGACACGTTTAGTCCCGTTAACGGATTCTACCACATGACGATGAGGACACGTTTAGTCCCGTTAACGGATTCTACCACATGACGATGAGGACACGTTTAGTCCCGTTAACGGATTCTACCACATGGCGATGAGGACACGTTTAGTCCCGTTAACGGATTCTACCACATGACGATGAGGACACGTATAGTCCCGTTAACGGATTCTACCACATGGCGATGAGGACACGTTTAGTCCCGTTAACGGATTCTACCACATGACGATGAGGACACGTTTAGTCCCGTTAACGGATTCTACCACATGACGATGAGGACACGTTTAGTCCCGTTAACGGATTCTACCACATGACGATGAGGACACGTTTAGTCCCGTTAACGGATTCTACCACATGACGATGAGGACACGTATAGTCCCGTTAACGGATTCTACCACATGACGATGAGGACACGTTTAGTCCCGTTAACGGATTCTACCACATGACGATGAGGACACGTTTAGTCCCGTTAACGGATTCTACCACATGACGATGAGGACACGTTTAGTCCCGTTAACGGATTCTACCACATGACGATGAGGACACGTTTAGTCCCGTTAACGGATTCTACCACATGACGATGAGGACACGTTTAGTCTTGTTTCTCTACGGGGCAGAAAGGTGGAAAAGGCAGAAGGGAAGGGGAAAGAGGGAGGAGAAGGGTGTGGGGTGTGTAAAATAGTGGACAGTGTTGGTGAGAGAGAACGAACACACACACACACACGCGCACGTGCATGCGCGCACGCGCACGTGCATGCGCGCGCGCACGCACACACACACACACACACACACAAACATATACACACACACGCACACACACACACACACACACACACAAGCGCGCACGCGCAAGCACACACACACACACACACACACACACACACAATACACACACACAGAGAGAGAGAGAGAGAGAGAGAGAGAGAGAGAGAGAGAGAGAGAGAGAGAGAGGACGC
>CM065732.1:66772311-66787311 GCA_033310375.1 Conus canariensis
TTGGATTGCTTACAGTTTGTTTTTTTCTAACTTGTCCTAGGGTCTTGGATTGCTTACAGTTTGTTTTTTTCTAACTTGTCCTAGGGTCTTGGATTGCTTACAGTTTGTTTTTTTCTAACTTGTCCTAGGGTCTTGGATTGCTTACAGTTTGTTTTTTTCTAACTTGTCCTAGGGTCTTGGATTGCTTACAGTTTGTTTTTTTCTAACTTGTCCTAGGGTCTTGGATTGCTTACAGTTTGTTTTTTTCTAACTTGTCCTAGGGTCTTGGATTGCTTACAGTTTGTTTTTTTCTAACTTGTCCTAGGGTCTTGGATTGCTTACAGTTTGTTTTTTTCTAACTTGTCCTAGGGTCTTGGATTGCTTACAGTTTGTTTTTTTCTAACTTGTCCTAGGGTCTTGGATTGCTTACAGTTTGTTTTTTTCTAACTTGTCCTAGGGTCTTGGATTGCTTACAGTTTGTTTTTTTCTAACTTGTCCTAGGGTCTTGGATTGCTTACAGTTTGTTTTTTTCTAACTTGTCCTAGGGTCTTGGATTGCTTACAGTTTGTTTTTTTCTAACTTGTCCTAGGGTCTTGGATTGCTTGCAGTTTGATTTTTTCTAACTTGTCCTAGGGTCTTGGATTGCTTACAGTTTGTTTTTTTCTAACTTGTCCTAGGGTCTTGGATTGCTTACAGTTTGTTTTTTTCTAACTTGTCCTAGGGTCTTGGATTGCTTACAGTTTGTTTTTTTCTAACTTGTTCTAGGGTCTTGGATTGCTTACAGTTTTTTTTTCCTAACTTGTCCTAGGGTCTTGGATTGCTTACAGTTTGTTTTTTTCTAACTTGTCCTAGGGTCTTGGATTGCTTACAGTTTGTTTTTTTCTAACTTGTTCTAGGGTCTTGGATTGCTTACAGTTTTTTTTTTCTAACTTGTCCTAGGGTCTTGGATTGCTTACAGTTTGTTTTTTTCTAACTTGTCCTAGGGTCTTGGATTGCTTACAGTTTGTTTTTTTCTAACTTGTTCTAGGGTCTTGGATTGCTTACAGTTTTTTTTTCCTAACTTGTCCTAGGGTCTTGGATTGCTTACAGTTTGTTTTTTTCTAACTTGTCCTAGGGTCTTGGATTGCTTACAGTTTGTTTTTTTCTAACTTGTTCTAGGGTCTTGGATTGCTTACAGTTTGTTTTTTTCTAACTTGTCCTAGGGTCTTGGATTGCTTACAGTTTGTTTTTTTCTAACTTGTCCTAGGGTCTTGGATTGCTTACAGTTTGTTTTTTTCTAACTTGTTCTAGGGTCTTGGATTGCTTACAGTTTGTTTTTCCTAACTTGTCCTAGGGTCTTGGATTGCTTACAGTTTGTTTTTTTCTAACTTGTCCTAGGGTCTTGGATTGCTTACAGTTTGTTTTTTTCTAACTTGTTCTAGGGTCTTGGATTGCTTACAGTTTTTTTTTTTCTAACTTGTCCTAGGGTCTTGGATTGCTTACAGTTTGTTTTTTTCTAACTTGTCCTAGGGTCTTGGATTGCTTACAGTTTGTTTTTTTCTAACTTGTTCTAGGGTCTTGGATTGCTTACAGTTTGTTTTTTTCTAACTTGTTCTAGGGTCTTCGATTGCTTACAGTTTGTTTTTTTTCTAACTTGTTCTAGGGTCTTCGATTGCTTACAGTTTGTTTTTTTCTAACTTGTTCTAGGGTCTTGGATTGCTTACAGTTTTTTTTTCTAACTTGTCCTAGGGTCTTGGATTGCTTACAGTTTGTTTTTTTCTAACTTGTCCTAGGGTCTTGGATTGCTTACAGTTTGTTTTTTTCTAACTTGTTCTAGGGTCTTGGATTGCTTACAGTTTGTTTTTTTCTAACTTGTTCTAGGGTCTTGGATTGCTTACAGTTTTTTTTTTTCTAACTTGTTCTAGGGTCTTGGATTGCTTACAGTTTGTTTTTTTCTTATCAGAAACATTTGTTCTAGGGTCTTGGATTGCTTACAGTTTGTTTTTTTCTTATCAGAAACAATTCTGTAGTTTCCGTGGACTCTTTTTTATGCACAAAGTTCATGCCTGTACTCCGGGCCTTTGTTTATCTTTCGTCCGAAAGAGCACACTTAGACCTCCATTTCAGCTTCGGCAGATATGAGGACAAGAGCCAAGGGAGGTAACTGCACCTCCAAACCCTCGGGACAAAAAAAAAGAAGACCCCTCCCCCCCCCCCCCCCTCTTAAAAGAAGAGAGAGATAGAAAGGCAAAACAGACACATGCCTTCGGACTTCATTTTTGAACAACACTTATATGTTGTCATCTCTGTCGCTTTTACGTGTATATTGCAATAGAACATTATACACTGTTTTTTATTTTTTTTATTTTTTTTTTTAACACGGCTACCCAATTTCTGTATACCTTCTCCTTGAAATCACTATTGATCGATGGGAGGTGTTCGTTTGATATGACTTCGATCTGCAAGATTACATCTGAACTGAATAGAACACACTATGAATGCACCTATCGATTCAGATAGCGTCTACAATGAAGCGACCAACAAAAGCTATGGGTGGTTCAAACAAGACTGCAGCTCATCAGATGAGGGCGATGGACATAGGCTGCACTTTGTGAGTTCCGGAAATTACACAACTGTACTGTTTTAATGAAAGAAACGAGAATACTTTTTTGCGTATTATGCAGTTCTATGTGTATAGGGTTGGGCCACGTCTGAAAATCAAATCAAATCATATCAATACACAACAATGACAACAACAAAGCAGTAGCAACAACAACATGCACATAGAGATACAATGTATATCCATCTATCTATCTATCAATCTGTCTGTCTGTCTGTCTGTCTATCTATCTATCTATCTATCTATCTATCTATCTATCTTTTATGACAACCAAACATAATTGCCCATAACAACAGTATGACATGACTGCTAACCATACACCTTGTATGATGTACATTTACGGATGCATATTTCAGTTACAAACCTATTACTTGTGCATCTACACCCATCTTCGATCTACAGCCTTACACTTTCCTTCTTCTCCTCCTCCCTCCCCCCCCCCCCCCCCCCGGCCCCGAAAAAAGCGAACAAGCGAGCAAACAAAACACAAACCCCACAACCAAAACCAACTAACAAGTACACAAAAGGCCACTCCTGTCTGTCTGTCTGTCTGTCTGTCTGTCCTCTCTCTCTCTCTCTCTCTCTCTCTCACACACACACACAAAACACACACACACACACACACACACACACACACACACACACACGCATACCCACGCATTGGCCCACGTCCAAGTTTTTTTTTATGTCCCTCATGGTGTTTGACCTTTGAAATCGTGCATTTAAACAGTACTTTGCTAAGGTTCCGGTTATGTCTACCTCGCAGCACCTCGTAGCGAGTCGTGGGTGAGACGTCTTTTGTTTCTAACATTCTGCTTTTTTCTGTGTGCTTGTAAATTACCTCTTTATTACACTCACGTGGAAAGCCACAAATGCTCTCTCTCTCTCCTCTCTCTCTCTCTCTCTCTCTCTCTCTCTCTCTTCTCTCTCTGTTTGTCTGTCTCTGCCTCCCCTTTCTCTGTCTATCTGTCTGTCTCTGTCTGTTTGTCTGTCTGTCTGAATCTCTCAGTCTGTCTGTCTCTCTCTCACTCACTCTCCCCCCCCCCTCTCTGCCTCCCCCGTCTCTCTCTCTCTCTCTCTCTCTCTCGCTCTCTATGTCACACACACACACACACACACACACACACACACACACACACACACACACACACACACACACCACACACACACCTCTAATGTAAATACACGGAAAACAAATGTTGAGGTTTTGGCTGGGGACATTGTTATTTTCTGCACTGGAACCATCATTATCATGGCAGAGGTAGGTCTGGGATAGAACCATCAGATCATGGCAGAGGTAGGTCTGGGATAGAACCATCAGATCATGGCAGAGGTAGGTCTGGGATAGAACCATCAGATCATGGCAGAGGTAGGTCTGGGATAGAACCATCAGATCATGGCAGAGGTAGGTCTGGGATAGAACCATCAGATCATGGCAGAGGTAGGTCTGGGATAGAACCATCAGATCATGGCAGAGGTAGGTCTGGGATAGAACCATCAGATCATGGCAGAGGTAGGTCTGGGATAGAACCATCAGATCATGGCAGAGGTAGGTCTGGAGAGTTAAAGCTCATGAATGCCTTGCTACTTCCCGCAAATCATCCAGGACAGACTGTGCGTTTGTGTTTCATGAATCAATGGTACATAAAACAGATGTTAATCAGCTAAACGACTGTTCTGAATACAAATCTTAAAAGGAGTTTGAAGAAACCCCGCCGGTTAACATGGACAAACAAAGTACAAGACAAAACACAACGCATTTCGACCTCTTAGGTCTTCTTCAGGCAAGATAAACAACATTCAGGAAATTGAAAACGAAGAAATGTTATTCGAGAAGATAAGTGATTGCTCGTTCTTCGTTTTCATTGTCCTGAGTGTTGTTTATCTTGCTTGAAGAAGACCTAAGAGGTCGAAATGTCTTGTAATTTGTCCATGTTAGCCGGCGGAGTCTCTTAAAATTTTCTCGAAAGATTTGTTTCAATTTCTGCCTGCACTCACCTCCCTTTCAAACTAACTGTTCTAAACATAGTCATTAGAAGGTTCACTAAATATTATGAATCGAGCTTTTTTTTTCTTTTTTTTTTACACTTGAACTAACAGCATGATATCAAGGGGAGAAAAGACTTTTCAATGTTTAGTTCAGGATCAGCTGGCAAAAGCTGCACAAATATTCAAAAAAGAAATGTTACTGGCCCCGCAAGACAATCCGGACAAACAGATTACAGGACAAAACACGATGCATTTCGACCTCTGGGGTCTTCTTCAGGTACAACAAACAACATTGAGGACAATGAAGACGAAGAACAACGAACAACGAACGAACAACGAACAACGGAGAACGAATTGTCCGGAATATTGTTCGTTTCACCTGAAGAAGACCTAAGAGGTCGAAAAGGTCACACAGGAATATAGTTCGTTTACCTGAAGAAGACCTAAGAGGTCGAAAAGGTCACACAGGAATATTGTTCTTTCACCTGAAGAAGACCTAAGAGGTCGAAAAGGTCACACAGGAATATTGTTCGTTTCACCTGAAGAAGACCTAAGAGGTCGAAAAGGTCACACAGGAATATTGTTCGTTTCACCTGAAGAAGACCTAAGAGGTCGAAAAGGTCACACAGGAATATTGTTCGTTTCACCTGAAGAAGACCTAAGATATCGAAAAGGTCACACAGGAATATTGTTCGTTTCACCTGAAGAAGACCTAAGATATCGAAAAGGTCAAACAGGCTCTCTCTCTCTCTCTGTCTGTCTCTGTCTGTCTCTGTCTGTCTCTGTCTCTGTCTCTGTCTCTCTCTGTCTCTCTCTCTCTCTCTCTCTCTCTCTCTCTCTCTCTCTCTCTCTCTCTCTCTTCTCTCTCTCTCTCTCTCTCTCTCAAACATGTCCAGTAATCTGTTCGTCCGGATTATCTTGCGGAACCAATAACTTTTCTTTTTCAAATTTGCTTCAATTTCCGTCTTCAGTCACCTCGCTTTGAGAGGAACTTCGCCAAGATTGTGACATAACGCACTGAGTCGCCCGTTACATAACGATCGCTAGGTCTATTTCCTATCGACGCATAGTTTAATACTCGAACACATAGTTTTTTGTTCTATTTCAGTATACTTAACACTAACTAATGAATTTTAAATGTTAGTAATGGCCCACCGCAAACCTCCCCCCCCCCCCCCCCAAGAAAAAAAACAAAAACAAAAAACAAAAACGAAAACAAAAAAACAACCAACCCCCCCCCCCCCCCTTCCCCAAATACACAAACCGTAGACAAACGAATCACAAGACAAAACACATAATTACTATTATGTGTTCGAGTATGAAACCATGCGTCGATAGGAATACAAATACCAAATAATGGTTTTGATATCTCTATGGAGAAACAAGAAATTATCATATATTTTGTTCAGCATTATATTTTGTGTTTATTTCAGACAGTATAATTAAAGGAGTAATACATATGTTGCCATCATCATACTTTGCAATGAAAAATATTTCTGCTCTTCGGAGAAAAAAAGATTAAGATCTAACTTTCAAATCTGTACAGATATAGATGTCAATTGTACTTCTATCTGTACAAACTTAAAGTGTGTGTGTGTGTGTGTGTGTGTGTGTGTGTGTGTGTGTGTGTGTGAGAGAGAGAGAGAGAGAGAGAGAGAGAGAGAGAGAGAGAAGCGATCTCAAACTCGTGTGACGTATTAATGGTTTTTACGTCACGGACAGAATGACGCTAGAACTTTGCTGCCATGAAGGCCGCACCGGTCAGCTCTGATTCCAGAACAGGGGTAACGGCAAACACTTTTTTTTTCGGTGATCGACTAGATGACCTTTCCCTTTCTCAGCTTGGATGGAGGGATTTTGACTGCCAGACTTGCCGTGCTGAAACATTGGACTCTGCAAGTGTCAGAAAGCTATGACAGAATCATGAGTCGAGTGGAACGTCTTGAAGACAGTCAGAAACACCAGGAACATCAGGTAAGACAGAAGTAGACCAGAAGCTCTGAAGCAGATTGCCATGTTGGCAGTTGAGCTGTGTTGTCATCAGTAGACAGCCAAGGACCCCGCTGGCTATTAAGTCTTAAGCAGTTATCTGATATCTGGAATAGAATTCTAAAGGGCCATCAACATTGTTTTAATTTTAATTTGAGCAATGTATCAAAGGCCTGTGCAAGCCCTCAAATATCTCCAGTCATGCTTTTTTGGGAAGGGGGGGGGGGGGGGGGGGGGTGGTTGTGTGGTGTGTGTGTGTGTGTGTGTGTGTGTGTGTGTGTGTGTTCGTTCTTTAGTTTTACGTCTGTTCACCCTTAAGTGATATTAGAGTGGGGGGGGGGGGGGGGGGGGGGGGGGGGGGGGGGGGAAGAAATAGGAGAAATAAAGGTATGAAAGTAGAGATTGTTTATGCATGCGTTGATATTGTTTTGAGAGTGCGTGGTAGTAAAAATTATGTGTTTTTCCTACATGCCTACACTTACAATTCTATATAATGATCAAGCTTTAAATGGGATATGAGTTGTTGAAAATGACAGAATTAGTAGAAAGGAAGTGAGGTTTACTATCTATATCAAACATGACTTAACATTTAACAGAAGATTAAAATAACAATAATTGAATCCAACAATAAATGAACTATTCAAAGGAAAAGACCAATAGGACTAAGGTGTAAAACTTCTGAAAAACATTTAAGAAGATGGAAGTCATTTAAAACTTCCTGAACAGTTAATGGTATTTGACGAGTCAGTAAATCCCCTGTAGTTTTCGTCATTAATTCTGTGTGTGTGCGTGTGTCGTGTGTGTGTGTGTGTGTGTGTGTGTGTGTGTGTGTGCGCATTTCTTTCTTAAGCTTGTTTTGCATGAAACGTACACTGCGCAGGACTGGTTCTTGATGCTTGGTGTGCACTGTCCAGAAACCGATCAGTATCTGTTTTCCACTTGACTGATCAAACTCCGAATAGGATTTGTGGCCCAAGCAGTTAATCTTGATTTGCTGCAGCACACGCACCATTGAAAATAAAAGTTTGACACTCGTGACTGAGTTTTCACAGTCAAAAGATCGACTGATGCCTGAAAGATTGATTTTTCACTGTCAGTAGATCGACTGACGCCTGAAAAATTTGTAAGAGCAAGTAGCACGCCGTGGCTTTCAAAATGAGTGTCAACAGGAGCCAGAATTCTAAAGCACTGCACGAAGAGAAGTTTGCATTTCAGTATTTCCAAATGTCATGTTCACTTCACTTCACTTCAATACAGTTTAATTCAATTCACTGTCCACTTACAATAAAAAGATTGTTTTACGGTGATCATAAAACATTCGAGAATATAAAAAAAAACCCATTCATATGTAAAATATAACACGTTAATGATATCAATATAAAGATTCACATCCGTAGAAACACGACCCACCACACCTACTTGCAAACACACTAAAGAACGACGCACACACGTACGTACGCACGCGCGTGCGCACAAGCACACACACACACACACACACACACACACACACACACACACACACACACACACACACACAAACGCGCGCACGCGCGCGCGCGTAATAAAGAAGAAGACTTAGGGGTTACAGTGAAAGTCTTATGTATTGACCGATACATTGATCACAAGAAGTAAAGCTATATAAATGGTGGGGCTAACTGAAACGAATATTATTACAATTTGGAATATGGATTTTTTTTTTCTTTTTCACAATTCTATGATCCTGGCAATCCTGGGGTTGTGTGTTCGATTCCCCTGTCGAGCGTCCCTTTGTTTTGTTACCAGTGCGAGCTCAGCACAGCTTTAACCGTACGATCAGTAGTAAGAAAAATGCCATCCAGCTTAAACAAGGCCTTTTTTTCATAGCAAATGTTATATTGCAATGCACACATCATGAATAATATATTTCCTTTCAAAAATAGGTTGTGTTCATATTCTCTCTCTCTCTCTCTCTCTCTCTCTCTCTCTCTCTCTCTCTCTCTCTCTCTCTCTCTCGCACGCTCACATGCTCACACTAGCGCGCGCACGTACACACACACACACACACACACACACACACACACACACACACACACACACACACACACACACACAATTCATTCAGGATTGAATGACGAACAGTATAAAACACGGTTCATCTGCTGGTAGATCAAAAATGGGCAAGACAAATTGCACGCACACACTTCATGCACGCACACTGTCGCACAGCACACCCCACACACACACACACACACACACACACACACACACCACACACACACACACACACACACACACACCGCACGCATAAATACACACACACACACACACACACACACACACACACACACACACACACACACACACACACACTATTGTGGGATTCAGTGTAATGAGAGAGTAGACAGAGCAGCAAAACGGGGAGCGAAAAATACTAGCGGGTCGGAGGTTATCAGTATTCCATTGTCTATCCATGAGGGATACAGTCTTCTAGAAAATGCATGCTGGAAACATTTTAGGAAAAAACAACAAAATTCGGGATGTTCTCTTGATACTCGCATAAACCAGCTATTAAACTTTGACACACTTCATTCTTTTTATCAATGTAGTTTGCCGTTTTCTCGGATCTTAATTTCGCTAATATATAAGATCAAACTAAACGCTTTTAAGACAAAGTTTTGCAAAAATATAACATGCCTTTGTGGTGAAATGATAACAAATTCCCACATACTTTTCCACTGCAAACAGTTAAAACCTCATCTACCACCTCTACCTAATTGTTCTCTGGATACAGTTGTAACCGAGTTATCACTAATGTGTAAAATTGCTGTTTCATTGCATCAAAGTCCTATTTTTTCTGTTTTGTAAAATGGGAGCTGGTGTTTTAGTAACGTCCTTGTTATGACCGGTTATTCTTCGATGTTTTATAGTTAGTTATCCATTTTTTGCTGTTGCTGTTAATGTTATTCTTATAGATTAGGTTCGTCTAATATCACAATGTGTATAGACGTTAAATTGAAGACCTAACACACACACACACCACACACACACACACACACACACACACACACACACACACACTCACATACACACACACGCACGCATAAATACACACACACACACACACACACACACACACACACACACACACACACACACAGACGCGCGCGCGCGCGCTGTTCATTTCCCTATGCTTCCTTTTTCGAGTATGTTTGTTTTGCCTGTTGGTGAAAACACTTTGCTTTTGTGTTGTCGTGTGTCCATGTGATTGCTTTTGTGTTGGTGGAAACACTTTAATGTTGTGTTGTCGTGTGATCATGTGATTGTTTTGGTGTTGGTGGAAACACTTTAATATTGTGTTGTCGTGTGATCATGTGATTGTTTTGGTGTTGGTGGAAACACTTTAATGTTGTGTTGTCGTGTGATCATGTGATTGTTTCGGTGTTGGTGGAAACACTTTAATGTTGTGTTGTCGTGTGATCATGGATTGTTTCGGTGTTGGTGGAAACACTTTAATGTTGTGTTGTCGTGTGATCATGGGATTGTTTTGGTGTTGGTGGAAACACTTTAATGTTGTGTTGTCGTGTGATCATGGGATTGTTTTGGTGTTGGTGGAAACACTTTAATGTTGTGTTGTCGTGTGATCATGTGATTGTTTTGGTGTTGGTGGAAACACTTTAATATTGTGTTGTCGTGTGATCATGTGATTGTTTTGGTGTTGGTGGAAACACTTTAATGTTGTGTTGTCGTGTGATCATGGGATTGTTTTGGTGTTGGTGGAAACACTTTAATATTGTGTTGTCGTGTGATCATGTGATTGTTTTGGTGTTGGTGGAAACACTTTAATATTGTGTTGTCGTGTGATCATGTGATTGTTTTGGTGTTGGTGGAAACACTTTAATGTTGTGTTGTCGTGTGATCATGGGATTGTTTTGGTGTTGGTGGAAACACTTTAATGTTGTGTTGTCGTGTGATCATGGGATTGTTTTGGCGGTGTTGTGACCCCCACGTTTCCCTACTACTTTACCTTTCCAACGCAGTCCCTGACCTGTTGACTTGGACTCATTTGGGGAAAGGGGCGGGGGGTGGGGGTGGGGGGGGCTACAATATTTTATAGAGGGCGTATTCAATCGGCGCGCTCTGGAGAGAGAGAGAGAGAGAGAGAGAGAGAGAGAGAGAGAGAGAGAGAGAGAGAGAGAGAGACGCTTTTGAAAGCGGTTTGCCAGTCACCGATTTCGAGGGGGTGGGGGGGTGGAGGGGTGTTAACAGTTCATGTCTTTTGGCGTTTGTCTATGATATTTCTGTCTCTGTCTGTCTGTCTGCCTGTCTCTGTCTGTCTGCCTCCCTCCCTCCCTCTCTCTCTCTCTCTCTCTCTCTCTCTCTCTCTCTCTGTCTCTCTCTCTCTGTCTCTGTCTGTCTGTCTCTCTCTGAACGCATAACTCATGCCAGTGTTGGCACATTGTGTTCTTCTTCTCTAACCACTCAATCGTCCTGGAGGTGGAACACGAGAGTCAGCTGCTGCGCATCATTGAGCTCTTCATGCAGGATGACGTCAGAGCATGCACCGTCATGGATTACATCATCGTCTTCTTCAGGCTCGTGCTGGCCAAACTACGTCAGCGGGGTCAGGACTTTGATGACGTCAAGCAGCTGCACAAGGCGCTGGCCGATGACGAAGTGGCCCAGACCTTCCGGTATGTGTGGGTGTAGGGTGGGACTGGGTGCGTGAGAAGGGGATTCAGGGAAGTGTGTGTGTGGGAGGAAGGGGATTGGGGGGGGGGGGGGGGGGGGGGGGGGGGGGGGGTAAGAGGAAAGAAGAGAGAGAGCAGAGAGTTGTGGAAAGAAAAATGGAAGGGGGATAACAAGACAAACCACGGCGCGTTTCGACTCCTTAAGTCTTCTTGAGGCAAGATAAACACTAATCGGGACAACGAAAATGGACCCACCTTGCGCCGATCTTGACAAGAGAAGTGATCGCTCGTTCTTCATTTTCGTCGGCCTGAATGCTGTTAATCTTCTCTGAAGAAGACCTGGGAGGTCGAAACGCGTCGTGTTTTGTCTTGTAACTCGTTTGTCTATGTGAACTGGCGGAGGTAATTCAAATACCTTTTGAATTTTTTTTTCTGATAATTCTACTGATGATGCAAAAAAGCCTAAGCATGGAGACAGAGTGAGTGGGTGACTTTCTCAAGAAGGCCACACCTGGTCCATTCAACTACAGTTGCCACAAACATGTCTGTTCCGATGACCTTACTTCATCCCACCATGACTATGAACGTGTGTGGGCCCCCTAGGCTAACAGCAGAGCCTTATCCTTACAGCAGTGCCAAACGGCAGAGCCTTATCCTTACAGCAGTGCAACAGCAAAGCCTTATCCTTACAGCAGTGCCAAAACAGAGCAAAGCCTTATCCTTACAGCAGTGCCAAACAGATAATTTCACGTTTATTTTCGGCACTTTTGTCGATGAATCACTAGTATGTGTAGTGTACTTGATGTACTTAGTACGGAATCCAGCACAAAGGAAGGATATTTAAACAGAAAATACGATTTCTGTAATGAAAGACAGTAATGCAGCCTCCCCCACTTGATGAATGAATGCACACAATAGTATCGTCTGCTTTACTCGTGTTCAATGAGAACCGGCTCAGTGCGTCTGTCCGCACTATACCTGGTCACTATGAGAGAGAGACAGAGAGAGAGAGAGACAGAGACAGAGAGAGAGAGAGAGAGAGAGAGAGGGGGGGGGGGGGGGAGATAGCCCGCATGTCGGTAAACAGCATCTCCCCCAGGGAATTGAGCTGGCGGCGCGCGCTAGTTGGAACTGGCTGTGTGACGGACGACACATGCCATGCGTGCGGCAGTGGGAAAGAACATGTGAGCTTCATCCACAGAAGGAGTGTGCATTGCTGTTAGCTTACGGTCATCTGTTAGCGTAAGGAGTCCTCAAACTTGAGCAGAACTAGAAAGTGAGATAACCAAGACAGCAGGGCAAGAACTGGCTAGCAAAAAAAAAAAGAAACTGTAGTCAGGAAGGTCAACGAGGCCAAGGACGATGAAGATAATGGTATGGGGTTCCATTCTGCTTTGAGACTACATGACAAGCTCGTAGTGCTACGCTCCTTTTCAGAATACATCCTCGCTGTCAACCAGGTTTCAGAAATGCTGATAACTGCAGTGTTGGCTGGGAAATTCTAGTGACACTTTTAGAAATATAGACTGTTCATTCATTAAGTGTGTGAAATTCACCAGCTGCTGTGGCGAAGTGGTCAGCATCGCGGACTCCTGGCTGGGAGGTCATGGGCTCGATTCCCATCAGATCCATTTCTTTGTGGGATTTTTGTGGCCTGACTGGCTCTTGCCCAGAGTTGAGTCTGCAGCTGGCTCAGATGGGAGGACTGAGACCATGCAGTCTAGTTTTATCCACTCAATGAATGCGTCTATGAGACTGTTGCTCGAATTTCCTAACCAACGCTGCAGGTCTCTGTATCTCTCAGGCCTGCTTGATGCCGGGATATATCATGAAAGTAAGTGTAGAGTACAGCCCTGTCACGCACTCTCAGGCTGGAGTGGAAATCAGTAGCATCATCTTCTTCATCCTCATCTTCATTCATTAGCTTAAAAAATGTCTCAAATTCTGTGGCCCTTCTTGCCCTGCTCTCATGGTGACCTCAGTTTCGATGTCCTCTCCACATCTGTGGCCTTGATTTGGCTCTCTCGGGGTTACCGGTATCGACGAGTCCATGGGGGCTGTCGTTGAATGGACGTGGAGGCGCCCTTCGGAAGGATAGCTCACTCACGCCAGCTCCGCGACCAAGACATCATTGTCGTCAGTAGGGGGCTTAGTAGGTGGTATCCTGCGTATGCTGGATCAGAACGGGCACCACTGAACACCACTGAAGTGACTAGGCACCAGTACAGTGTCTCTTCCGATGGGTTGCCTCTTGCGACTTGACATTGACTGTTCCCAGCAGATTTTCGGTGCTTGGGCTGCGCAGGCCGGGCTGTCGCCGTGGACGTTTTTTCAGAATGAGCGGCGTGGGTACAATTGCCGCTGAGGTGGGACAGAAATCGGGACAGTAAAAAGAAAAACGGTAAATGTTACAAAGTGGTTTCCATCTTTATACTCAAACCCAGAGCAAACTCAGCTCTGAGTAAAAACTGAATCTGGTCTATTAAT
This sequence comes from Conus canariensis, assembly GCA_033310375.1. Taxonomy (NCBI): domain Eukaryota; kingdom Metazoa; phylum Mollusca; class Gastropoda; order Neogastropoda; family Conidae; genus Conus; species Conus canariensis. The sequence goes on from CM065732.1 coordinate 66,786,022, forward strand.
GCCACAACTAAATGCCTTTGAATGGCTACAACCCCCCACGAACTACCAGCCTGTTGCCAGCAATGTGACCATTGCACCGAGGAGACTAACTATACAAAGCACCTTCATTCCATTCGCTGCCTGACAGTCTCCCAATGGTCTGTTTCAGACTAACTATACACAGTCTCCCAATGGTCTGTTTCAGACTAACTATACAAAGCACCTTCATTCCATTCGCTGCCTGACAGTCTCCCAATGGTCTGTTTCAGACTAACTATACACAGTCTCCTAATGGTCTGTTTCAGACTAACTATACAAACCACCTTCATTCCATTCGCTGCCTGACAGTCTCCCAATGGTCTGTTTCAGCACTGCACTCAGCAGACTGGGATTCCCCGCCACAGAGCAGCACGCCATCCGGGTCATCCTAGAGGTCATACAGCACCGAAAATGGCCGACGTCACAGGTGATGACGACATCGCCGGGCGGTGACGCACAAATTTCCTCCGCGCTGCTGTACGTCCGCATGCAGGAAGACCTGGAGGCCGTCATGAGCTCCGCTCTGCAGAGGGCGCTGTGTGCCGCACACGAGTGCATCCTCACCGACATGGCCGTCAGTAAAGCCACCGGCCATGACGTCAACATCAACGCCTCTGACGTCAGAAAGGATGACGCCTACGTAGACGCTAGAGTCAAGTACGAAGACTACGTCAGCTTTGACCGGAGTCTGGCGGTGGAAAATGCGAGAGCGGTGCTCGGCACTGACCATGCTGGAGGCGTGGATCGTCTCCAGAAAGAACAGGAGGTGTTGGGAAACTCTTCGGAGGATTCCAAACGTGTGGAAGGCGTTCAGGACCACGGTGGGATGTACGGCGAGAACAAGTTCATGGCTGAAGTACAGATTCCACTGAAATCCTACCCAGGGGCACCGCTCAGCCAAAGGGCAGCTGCCACCGGAACAAGTCTGCAGGCAGCGAAAGGAATGGAAGAATGCTCAGTCATGGAAACATGCCAAGACTCTTCACAAAGAATTGCCGTGGCGGCCACTACAAAAGTGGAAGAATTCATCACAGCAATGACGCCCAAAAACAAAGAATTCATCACAGCAATGACGTCCGAAAACAAAGAGCGTTGGGAGCTGGGCGAAGGTACCTCACAAACTAAATGTCAGAATGTTCCTGAAACCAAGATGGACACAGAACAAGCTGCCGACAACAAAACAGAAAACAACAGGCCAGAGAAGATGACCCCGTCGCCTAACGTCCAAACTCGCATGCCTTTAGAGGAAAGCGAGGGCCCAACAAGTATTGA
>CM065732.1:66789811-66794811 GCA_033310375.1 Conus canariensis
AATGATGGTTGACAACACGCATTTCTGCATAAATGTAACCTATGTACACAACTGTATACCCATATTTATCACACCCCCACAATTAAAAAAGGAACACCCCCCACCCCCACCCCCCCCAAAAAAAAATCGGCAGCAAAGAAAAAAAAAAACCCACTGAAAAGAGACAAAACCGTGTAGGAAAAAAAAAAAATCTCAGAAAAAGAAAGAAACAAATTTTGTTTACATTTAAATGTAGTATATATTTCCAGAATCCATGGCAAAAAAGTTCCAAAACAAACAATATGTAACCGTTCGAGGATTCCAAAGTTTGGATTTTAAAATTTATCCTCGCGTAATTGTATTTGAAAAATTCAGCAATCTATCGCTGAGCGTAAATAAATGTGGATATCATTTTGGTGGGTCTTTTTTTTTCAGCAATACGATACAACAACATTTGTGTAGGTAAACAATAATAACACAACGTAAAAAAAAAAAAATGCAACACAAAGTGTAAAGCAAAGCAAGACAGACAAACAAACAGGCAAACAAAGCAACAAACAAACATCAATCCACAGCAATCACACAAACCATGCGATCAACACACAGAGAAAGATGAAGGCTGCAGGAGTGCTGACGAAACTGCCCCTGCTTCTCTGGACATGCACCTGGAGAAGACAACAGCTTTGAAATCACAGTCAACATCGATCTGTTCATGAAAAGCGTATATCTAGAGAAAGACACCAGAAAAATTGATGTGATTTTTGTTTACCGTAGCTTTATTTCTGAGTGCTACACATCTAGTACAGTGATTTTGTTTACAATCGAGCCGAAAAAAACCTGATGCCTTTGCAATAGCACAAAAGAACACAGGTGTGATGTATAGAGCCAAAGCAGACCAAACAAAATATACACAGATGTGCCTTGGAAGTTAAAAATAAAAACAAGAAAAACACCTGCACCACAAGCTACTTCACTGACGCACAAATACGTCACAAGCTGTACGTGTTTCCAACACAAGTGTGACGACATATTGATGAAGGTTAAAAGAAACTTCACTGTTCCGCAAACAGAAAGGGACAACCAGACCACAGGACAAAACACGATGCGTTTTGATCTCTTCGTTCTTCTTCAGACAGGACAAACAGCATTCAATACAACGAAAACGGAGAACGAGCAGTCACTTAGCTCCTCAAATTGGGCCAAAAATGGATGTGAATTAATTTCGAATGAAGTTTGTGCCCAATTTGAGGAGGTAAAGAGATTGTTTTTTCTCTCTTCATTTTCGTTGTCTTGAATGTTGTTTATCTTGCCTGAGGAAGACCAAAGAGGTCGAAGCGCATCGTGTTTTCTCTTGTAATTTGTTTCTATCTTTCGTTCGGCGGTACAGTAAATTTCTTTAAAGTTTATTTTAATTTCCGCGTGCAGTCACCTCAAAGACAAAAAAAATAAATAAATAAAAAAGAGAAAGGCAGACAAAAAAAAAAAAAAATAAAAAAAAAATAAAAAAGGCAGAAAGACAGAGACAATATAATAGGAATAGTTACATCATCAGACGCATGATGAAACTTAAAAGTAGATATTTCTTCGTGTTCCTGGTCACAAACACCGTGCACTTTCCACGAAGGAAAGCACACAGCAATCAAACGTTTGAAAATGACTAAAAGTAATGCATACTGTATTAACAAGCATGCTCTCTCTCTCTCCCTCTCTCTCTCTCTCTGAATGTAAAAAGTAGTTATGCTTATTCCATTACCCTCTTAAACCAAAATTCGTTCGTTCGTTCTCCACACTTTCGAATTTAGCTATGTATTTCGGACTTTAATGTCTTTAGGCTATTTTTCTTTTAATATGCTTACACTATTTCATCATTTCGTTTGATTACGTATCATTTATGACATATTACGTTTATGAGGCCCCCTTCAGTATGGGGCTTTGGCCCTAATCTGAACAATTTGCGTGCGCATTTGCATTCGCATTTGCATTCGCATTCTCTCTCTCTCTCTCTCTAAAATGCTACACATGCTCCAAGGCATATATAAATCAGTCCAGTCGTGCGTACGCTGGGGAAGTGAAATGTCCGACTTCTTTGACTGTCCAGCTGGCGTGAAAGATGTAAATTATCTCCCCTGATTTTTTCTTTGCTGATAATCGAAGTTGGTGAACAAGTTACACAGCATGGCAAGGACGGATTCCAGTTTTTGCCAGGCTTACAAGACATCTTTTTATTGTTATTAGCTGATGATATGTGTTTGATATTGACAACTCCTTCAGGGCTACAAAATCAATTAAATAACGTTGGTAAAGCATCAACTTCTCTTGGACTTAAAGTGAACTTAAAACAAAAGTTATAGTTTTTAGAAAAGGGGGACATTTACCAAAAGCAGAAAAAAAAATGGTTCTGTCAGGGAAAAGAGACTAAAGTTGTTAACAGTTATAAGTATTTGGGATTTACTTTAACTACAGAGATATCATACGACATTGCACTCGAAGTATATGCAGGCAGGGCTAAAGCCAAAATTGTAGAAATTATGAAAACAATGTGGAGTTTGGGAACACCGGATGGAAGTCTGTTTCATAAACATTTTGATGTGCAAGTGAATCCTATGCTTTTGTATGCAGCAGAAGTCGGGGGCAGTCCCATCCTCACTTGTTTTCATGCAAACGCTTTTTAGATGTACGCCCAAATACAATGGCTTACTGTGAACTAGGAAGGTATCCTTTGTATGTGGATAGTGCAAAAAAAAAAAAAAAAAAAAATCAATACGCAACTGGTTCAAATTGCAAAAGCTGTCACTCGCTAGACTACCAAAACAAGCATATGAAATGGATAAATCATCGTATTTCATCGTACAAGAAATCGGAGTGTACAAACAACTTGAGTATCTTCGATCTAACGTTGTTTGGATACTTATGGCTTTTCTTTTGTTTGGTTAAAAGGTGGAGTGAATTATGAGAAACTGTTTTTACGTGAACTTTTACAACGCATGATTGACTGTTATAGACAGAATTGGGATAGTACAATACTTAAGAGTGACAGATATTCAACATATCATTCCTTCAAATCCTTATGGCAGCCTAAGAAATATTCAACGGGTACAACAGTTTCTAAATTTCGCAAAGAGTTCGTGAGATTTCGACTTGGTATTAGTGATTTGAATGTCCATCAAAGATATACACTAAACTCCAAAAACTGTCCATTCTGTCATCAAATCGAGGACGAAATACATTTTTTGATTGCTTGTCCACCCTATAAAGATTTAAGAGATAAATACATTTTGCCTCATACTAGAAATGTTCATCAAGTATCATTGCTTTTTTTTACTGCAAAATGAAAAGAGAATTGCAACTCGCTCTGTAGCTATGTTCATTTTCAAAGCACTGAAACGAAGAGAGGAACTGTTATCAGTTAACACAAAAATGCCAGAGTAATTTCAGGAAGAACATAAATTTCTGTTGTGCAAATATTTTCTTTCATAATTTTCAGTATTTGCACCAAGCGCGTGTGTGTTCTACTTTCGTTTTTGACCTCATTGCAGATAGGTCGGTGGCCTTTGCATTTAAACTATTTGAATTTGAGTTTGAGTTCTCTCTCTCTCTGTCTCTGTCTCTGTGTGTGTCTCTCTCTGTCTCTGTATCTGTCTGTATGTGAGTGTTTTAAGTCCCACCAATAAAGACGCCACGTCCTGTCTTCGGAGTGATGTCAAAACACGACACCAGACTGCGTGTCCATCCGACCGATACACACCGACCTACTGTACTCCCAAAATGCTTTCATGCATGCGTTCGCGCGCAGGATCTCAGTTTGAAGTCTCACCCGAAGAAGAAAAAAAGGGAAGGTTAAAGTCTGCACAGACGTTACTTCATGGGGAAAAACATCTTCCAGCCTGACCGCCTGGAGTAAAGCTATAGCTCCAGACTTTTGAACAAGACATTGACGCCTTGCCTACTAGGCTAACCAAACCCCCACGGTTCTGGAAATCGTGTGTAAGACACGAACAGACAGATACAAGTCCATGGTATTTGATACACTGGGGAAGAAATACACGGGTAAATATCTATATATATATATATATATATATATATATATAAAATAAAGATGGAAGAATTGTTAACCTACACTTGTTTTCCCCCACTACTTAATTGTTCAGCACTATACTGTCTGGTCAATCAGTGGGCGATTGCATCTCTTAGGAGATCCAAGTAAAGGCTGTTCTGCACAATTCTTAGCCGCTGACAATGCTTGGGTTATTGAACAGCAGAGCTGACCACTCAGACTGTTCCATATCTTTTGATCTTCCTTGCATCCTTAACTGGATTCTCAAGCACAGGGTCAAAGATTGCCCCCTACATTTTATACTGTTTGGATAATGTTTTTAGTTTTTCAGCAACTTTTTTCCTCTCCACACTTTATTTACTACCATCGCTGGCTGCTTTGGGGGTGCTGTTCGATTCTTTTTTGAACCCTTGGTGGTGAGAACACCAGAGAATTTTGGACTGTGGTGTGTCTCTATTTGACGCCAAGAGCACAGATACAATCAGCCGTGTCTCCCTGATGAGTCCGACCCAGCGGCCGAAAGGCCTAGGAGCAGGCGTATAGATCTGCCTTCGAGAGGGATTGCGATGGTTCCCTCGGGCAGCTAGTGAAGGGTTTTCATATTTATAATATATGTTTTCCCATTTTCTTTATTTTCAATTAAAAAAAGAAATTCAATTTCAAATCTTTGGCAAGTCATTATTATAAGGATGGAAGAAATGTTAACCTGCACTTGTTTTCCCCCACTACTTAATTGTTCAGCATTATATATATATATATATATATATATATATATATTTTTTTTTTTTTTTTTTTTTTTTGCTGCAGCCAGATAATTGGAAAAAAGATTGGCATGACTGGTCTGAGAGTAAGTAAGAGGTAATAGGAGGAACATATATTTTTACAGCCAAATAACTGGAAAAAAAGACTGGCGTGACTAGTCCGAGAGTGAGTAAGAGGTGATACCAGTGACATGTATTAACATCAA
>CM065732.1:66799811-66802311 GCA_033310375.1 Conus canariensis
GAGAGAAGAGAGAGAGAGAGAGAGAGAGAGAGAGAGAGAGAGAGAATTAGTTCACAGCAAGTGGTTCAGCATATCTCATCTAATCTTGAAACAGTGACTACACTTTCTGGATGTTAGAATATATTGTATACAATTGTATTCTCGTTTTTATGAGCATACTCGAAATGTTGTTAAATATTCACAAACACGATATGACTTAGAAACTGAAAAAAATAATAATAATAATGCCCAGTGCCATAGTAAACCGTAACTAATGGCAACATGAAAATCATGGCTGTGAATGTGCTGAAAGGACGGGCTATTTTCACAGAAGAATCTCTCTCTCTCTCTCTCATCTCATCTCTCTCATCTCTCCTCTCTCATCTCTCTCTCTCTCTCATCTCTCTCAAGAAGATTCGACCCTTTCTTCGGACGATAACAGCTTATTTTCACTCTTCAGTGTGAGTTTGCCATTTTCATGTGATGAATGTTGTAACAGTAGTCTGTGTGGACCTCTATTTTCATGTGATGAATGTTGTAATAGTAGTCTGTGTGGACCTCTATTTTCAGGTGATGAATGTTGTAACAGTAGTCTGTGTGGACCTCTATTTTCAGGTGATGAATGTTGTAACAGTAGTCTGTGTGGACCTCTATTTTCAGGTGATGAATGTTGTAACAGTAGTCTGTGTGGACCTCTATTTTCAGGTGATGAATGTTGTAACAGTAGTCTGTGTGGACCTCTATTTTCAGGTGATGAATGTTGTAATAGTAGTCTGTGTTGACCTCTATTTTCATGTGATGAATGTTGTAATAGTAATATGGTGTGGACCTCTATTTTCAGGTGATGAATGTTGTAACAGTAGTCTGTGTGGACCTCTATTTTCAGGTGATGAATGTTGTAACAGTAGTCTGGTGTGGACCTCTATTTTCAGGTGATGAATGTTGTAACAGTAGTCTGTGTGGACCTCTATTTTCAGGTGATGAATGTTGTAACAGTAGTCTGTGTGGACCTCTATTTTCAGGTGATGAATGTTGTAATAGTAGTCTGTGTGGACCTCTGTTTTCATGTGATGAATGTTGTATCAGTAGTCTGTGTGTGTGACCTCTATTTTCAGGTGATGAATGTTGTAATAGTAGTCTGTGTGGACCTCTGTTTTCATGTGATGAATGTTGTATCAGTAGTCTGTGTGTGTGGACCTCTGTTTTCATGTGATGAATGTTGTAATAGTAGTCTGTGTGGACCTCTGTTTTCATGTGATGAATGTTGTATCAGTAGTCTGTGTGTGTGGACCTCTATTTTCAGGTGATGAATGTTGTAATAGTAGTCTGTGTGGACCTCTATTTTCATGTGATGAATGTTGTAATAGTAGTCTGAGTGGACCTCTTTTTCATGCGATGAATGTTGTAATAGTAGTCTGTCTATGTGGACCTCTATTTTCAGGTGATGAATGTTGTAACAGTAGTCTGTGTGGACCTCTATTTTCAGGTGATGAATGCTGTAACAGTAGTCTGTGTGGACCTCTATTTTCAGTGATGAATGTTGTAACAGTAGTCTGTGTGGACCTCTGTTTTCATGTGATGAATGTTGTATCAGTAGTCTGTGTGTGTGGACCTCTATTTTCAGGTGATGAATGTTGTAATAGTAGTCTGTGTGGACCTCTGTTTTCATGTGATGAATGTTGTAATAGTAGTCTGTGTGTGTGGACCTCTATTTTCATGTGATGAATGTTGTAATAGTAGTCTGAGTGGACCTCTTTTTCATGCGATGAATGTTGTAATAGTAGTCTGTGTGTGTGGACCTCTATTTTCATGTGATGAATTTTGTAATTGTAGTCTGTCTATGTGGACCTCTATTTTCAGTGATGAATGTTGTAACTGTAGTCTGTGTTGACCTCTATTTTCATGTGATGAATGTTGTAACTGTATGTCTATGTGGACCTCTATTTTCATGTGATGATGTTGTAACAGTAGTCTGTGTTGACCTCTATTTTCATGTGATGAATATTGTGATAGTAGTCTGTGTGGACCTCTATTTTCATGTGATGATGTTGTATTAAGTAGTCTGTGTTGACCTCTATTTTCATATGATGAATGTTGTATAGTAGTCTGTGTTGACCTCTATTTTCATGGTGATGAATGTTGTAATAGTAGTCTGTGTTGACCTCTATTTTCAGGTGATGAATGTTGTAATAGTAGTCTGTGTTGACCTCTATTTTCAGGTGATGAATGTTGTAATAGTAGTCTGTGTGGACCTCTATTTTCAGGTGATGAATGTTGTAATAGTAGTCTGAGTGACCTCTTTTTCATGCGATGAATGTTGTAATAGTAGTCTGTGTGTGTGGACCTCTATTTTCATGTGATGAATTTTGTAATTGTAGTCTGTCTATGTGGACCTCTATTTTCAGTGATGAATGTTGTAATGTAGTCTGTGTTGACCTCTATTTTCATGTGATGAATGTTGTAACTGTAGTCTATGTGGACCTCTATATTTCATGTGATGATGTTTGTGAAACAGTAGTCT
>CM065732.1:66814811-66817311 GCA_033310375.1 Conus canariensis
TCATTGCTAATGTTACTATCTAATTTCAGTCTTCGTTTCTTTGCATAAGCTTTGATCGAACGCACGCAGCTTACATAATTTAGAAAATTGACCTGAAATCCATCCTTTTTTCTGACAATTCATGGTGGCTTACAAAAGTACCATCCTCACTGAGTAAATGTTTAACTAAAAAAATATTTTTCTGCATCCATTTCTTGTAAAAGAATTTTTTTTTCTCCCACTTTAAATTTCTCATTACAAAAAATAGGTTCAGTGGCTAACTCTGTACTTTCGTATAATTCTACCTGTTTGCAGAACCTTTTCATATGTTTGAAAAACTCCTTTCCAAAATTTGTTAAGAATATTATTTTCAGTAAAATATATCAGGACCATATGCATCAAGATTACTTACGTTTAAACACTTTCAAAATTTAAAGGCAGGATTCCTTCACAGTCAAAGACAAACGTTTTGGCCACACATCTAGCATCCTGCTGGCCAAAACAGAACTTCACAGTAAAAAACAAAACAAAACAAACAAACAAACAAAACAAAACAAAAAACAACCGCTTGTTCGAAGACCAGTCTCTACGGAGCCAAAGTCCTGGCCTAAGAGTTCATTTAGAAAATTCTATTTGTCTTCAGCAGTCCACGCAAGTCTTTGTTTGTTTGTTTTTTTAAACTCTCAGTCTCAAGGAGGCCACAGCAGATTCTTTCTAAGGTTGAACCGAGTGTAAGATCCCACTGACAGCGGACCTCTGAGGTTGAAGATCACAGTGTAAGATCCCACTGTCGGCGGACCTCTGAGGTTGAAGATCACAGTGTAAGATACCACTGACAGCGCACCTCTGAGGTTGAAGATCACAGTGTAAGATCTCACTGAGAGCGGACCTCTGAGGTTGAAGATCACAGTGTAAGATCCCATTGACAGCGCACCTCTGTGGTTGAAGATCACAGTGTAAGATCCCACTGACGGCGGACCCCTGAGGTTGAAGATCACAGCGTAAGATCCCACTGACAGCGCACCTCTGAGGTTGATGATCACAGTGTAAGATCCCACTGACAGCAGACCTCTGAGGTTGAAGATCACAGTGTAAGATCCCACTGACAGCGGACCTTTGAGGGTGAAGATCACAATGTAAGATCCCACTGACGGCGGACCTCTGAGGTTGAAGATCACAGTGTCAGATCCCACTGACAGCGGACCTCTGAGGTTGATGATCACAGTGTAAGATCCCACTGAGAGCGGACCTCTGAGGTTGAAGATCACAGTGTAAGATCCCACTGACAGCGGACCTCTGAGGTTGATGATCACAGTGTAAGATCCCACTGACACGGACCTCTGAGGTTGAAGATCACAGTGTAAGATCCCACTGACAGTGGACCTCTGAGGTTGATGATCACAGAGTCAGATCCCACTGACAGCGGACCTCTGAGGTTGATGATCACAGGTTGAACCCAGTGTAAGATCCCACTGACGGCAGACCTCTGAGGTTGAAGATCACAGTCCAGTTTCGTCTTCTCCAGACCACTCAGAACACATACCTTGCTGCTCTCCCCATTCACCACACCTTCATGATTCCGTATGGTAATGGTAAATCACCAAGGCAACTGGACGTGCAGAGAGAGAGAGAGGAGAGAGAGAGAGAGAGAGAGAGAGAGAGAGAGAGAGGAGAGAGAGAGAGAGAGAGAGAGAGAGAGAGGGTATGTGAGGAACTCCTCCAGCATTGAAGAGAGAGGAACCAAAGCGCCACTCCTGATGCAGGCGTCAAGAACGCAGAGAGGGTATGTGCGGAACTCCTCCGGCATTGAAGAGGAATTAAGGCGCCACTCGTGATGCAGGCACCAAGAACACAGGCAGACCAAGAAAAGCCCAGGCTGCAAAGAGCACAGTCCCCGTCTGAGTCCTTTTTAATACATGTGGATTATGATTATGATTTTCCTTTTCTCTTTTTTTTTCTCCATCCAGAAGATGGGAGGTTAAAACGGGTCAGGATCAGTTGAATAAAGACATTATGAAAGAAGAAGTCGTCTTGTAATACATCACTTTAACCATTTAGAAAAGAAAGGATCAAACATAAAACAAACAAACAAACAAAGCAAAAACAAACAAAAAAAAAGGCCCTACAAAAAAAAAAAAAAAAAAAAAAAAAAAAAACGAGGAAGCAAAAAAAACCCTCTGAATGGTGAATACCTTACAAGAAAAAACAACAACAATATTATGCCCCCCCCCCCCCCCCCCAACACACACACACCAAGTCACATGGCGAACTGACCTTGACCCACCTGACAGGTGACAGCAGGGGATGAAGAGTTCTGGGGAGTGGGGGGTGTCCCCATGAACCACGGGGAGTGGGGGGTGTCCCCATGAACCACGGGGAGTGGGGGGTGTCCCCATGAACCACGGGGAGTGGGGGGTGTCCCCATGAACCGCGGGGAGTGGGGGGTGTCCCCATGAACCGCGGGGAGTGGGGGGTGTCCCCATGAACCACGGGGAGTGGGGGGTGTCCCCATGAACCACGG
>CM065732.1:66819811-66844811 GCA_033310375.1 Conus canariensis
CACACACACGCACAAACGCACACACACATTCGGACATAGATTCATACTTTCCAGAAGTGAAGGTCCGTTAAACAGATATCAGAACATTGCCGAAACAAACAAGGAAAAAAAGGACTGATCCCCACTCAACCCACACCCATTTCAAGAAAATATAAATGGTCTGACAATAGAGTGCTTAAGAATTACAGCAAATGCTCTCAGATAATCAAGCAGGCCACAGACCCACACGAACATAATTATTGTGCTTGCTGTTTTGCGTCGTTTTTGATCGTGTTCGCTTTCGGCAAACGTTACGAACTTCATTAGGAACTCAAACGTGGCGTCAAACCCATTCTATAATTGTCTTTTCCACGGAAACGACGATACAAAACTGCACAAAACTTTCTTTGTAATTCTGATTTTAAAAAAAGCCCTGAAATACGCCCACCTCTTTTTTCATTGCACCCATAAACGCAACGTTATGAGTGTGAGTGTCTATGAGGGGGTGGGGGTGGGGTTGCTGGGGGTGGAAGAAGGGGGTGGGGAAGGGACGGGATGTACATGAGTCGCGAGTCATGGTAGATCAATGATGAAAAGAGCGGTGATGGAATGGAACGAGGCTAGAGTACCAGGGACGATAATCAGGTTCTTGCATTTCAGCATGGGTTATGGAAACGTTGAATGACTCATGAAGTCATGTCGGAGGATTCTCATCACGTGAGGAATGCGGACTGACTGTCATTCTAGACGGTCATTTTTCTGGTCCAATCGTCCTGGCGTAGGACTGCTGGGGTTTTATTGTTCTTCTCCACTAGTGAGGATTTTGAAATAGGAGGAATGGAGGAAGAGGAGTCGAAGTAGAGGACATTTGGTCATATCAAGTGCCTGGGTAACTACTCCCTAAGATTGAAATAATGAGAGGAAAGAGACAAGTAGAGGTTAAGATCTGGTGGTAGAGAGAGAGAGAGAGAGAGAGAGAGAGAGAGAGAGAGAGAGAGAGAGAGAGAGAGAGGTCAGTTTGAGTTTCAATTTTATCAAGGAGGAGTCACTGCGTGCGGACTACACTACACCACATCCGCTAAATTTCGAAACCACACTACGCATGATATGAAATTGATGGATAAATGTATCAACGACCAAGATGAGAGAATTTAATAAGAGGGTCTCGTGGCTACGACTTAGCAGTTGTCTGACCTATGTGTTAGCTGGTCAGACCTTGGGTACTACTACCTAACACGGGCTGTGCTTGAGAGGAGAGAGAGAGAGAGAGAGAGAGAGAGAGAGAGAGAGAGAGGAGAGAGGAGAGAGATAGAGAGGAGAGAGAGTATGAACATCAGGGGAAATACGAATACAAATGATTTGTTGTATTAGGCTATGAAGACCCATGTGAGAAAGACAAATACAGTTGAAACAAGGAGGAGATGGGGTGGGGGACAAGGGGTGAGGAAGAAGGGGCAAAATCGATACAAATCAAATGGAACCTCAAATATTGCCGATGAGACATTCTATATCAATACACATCAAATGGAACCCTCAAAGTGTGCCGAGGAGACATTCTAAATCGATACAAATCAAATGTAACCCTCAAATGTTGCCGAGGGGACATTCTTAAACACAGTGAATTCTGAAACAATCACAAAAGAGGAAGGAAAGGTGGGGACAGAAAATTGTGTACCGCCGAACACAAGAGACAAAGAAAGTACAATGCAAGATACTGTGTTTCGACCTCTTTGGTGTTCTTTAAGCATTGAAGACAATGAAAACAAAGCTCGAACAACCACTAATCTCAGCCACAAGTGCACACCTAAGATCGATAACGTGAAACGAAATACAAAACAATGAAGGATAGGAATCAGTATGAATCAAAATTAGTTTTAAAGTGAGGTGACTGCAAGCGGAAACTCAAACAAACTTGAAACAGAAATTGGTGTACTGTCGAACGAAAGAGACAAACAAATCATAAGGCAAAATACGATGCGTTTCGACCTATTTAGTCTTCTTCAGGCAAGATGAATCACTGTCTTTTACCGACCTTCAAAGCATTGTCATGTTTAAATGATAAATCGTTATCTTCCTTTGTGCCTTGGCACAAAGGCACATAACATCCCCAGTGCCTTCTGCAGAAATTCTGTTTACGTCTTTTCAATGTAGAACAAAGAACAACAACAAACATGTCTCTGTTGGCAAACGCATCTTTGTCTTCAATGTCACCCTGCGGGAGCTCTCTGAAGTGGCCCCTAGCCGCTCCTATGACCTTGTGCCGGGTCAGGTCTCGGATGGCACCCCCAAGCGCTTTGTAGAAATAACCAAAAATGAAAAAAACTTTAAAAAAAAGCAACAACAGTATTTCGCCAGACGAAAGGGACAAACAAATGACAAGACCAAACACGAAATGCTTCGACTGTATAGCCACTATTAATACTACAACTACTGTCGTCATATTATTACTAGAAGTGGTAATAATCCTCTCTTTCTTATTTCTTTTTGAAATGTTTTTATCATCACCATCACCATTATCATTATCATTCTTCTTATTATTATAATCATTATTGTTATTATAATTAATAGTTGTACTTATTATTACTATTACTATCATCATCATCATCATTATTATTTTAACTCGCATTGTGTCCTTCCTAGCAGCCTGGTTTTCATTCAACGTCCATTTAGCGCCCATTTTGAGAGGATAAGTGATTGCTCGTTCTTCGTTTTCATTGTCCTGAATGTTGTTTATCAAGCAGGCCAGAGAGGTCGAAACTCGTCGCGTTTTGTCTTGTAATTTGATTGTCCCTTTCGTCCGACGAAATAGTTTTTTTTTTCTTTTAGGTTTGTTTCAAATTCCGCCCGCAGTTACCTCCTCCGTGTTCTCAGACACTCTTAGGCAGTTGCTGAGTGTGAGACCAGCCCATGCACTGATGTTGTCCTCCCATCTCTTTCTCTGTCTTTCTCTACTTCTGCCTCCTCGCACTGTTCCGTGTAGAATGGTTCTGGCAAGTCCTGTTGATCTTGATACATGGCCATACCATCTCATTTTCCTTATTTTCACTGTGGACAACAGTCTTCGTATGATCCAATGGCTTGCCTTAATCTGCTCTGGACCTCCAAGTTGGTAATGTGATCATTGAATAAGATGCTAAGGATCTTGCAGAAGCATCTCATCTCTAATGCTGAATGCTTCTCTCAAGTTCAGCTGTCAGAGTCCACGTCTCACAGGCATAGAGAAATATGAGAATGACCAGAGAGCGCATCAGTCTGATCTTGGAACTGATTGTGACGTCATTATAAAGCCAGCGTCCAACACCTCCCACCAGGCACTGACCTGAAGCAAACAGGGAGAAGGAAGAGGGGACAACCCTGACACGGCTTGAGGAGACTGGCCACACGCCACAATTTGAATGTTGCACCTCACCGCTATATCATCCATGTCAGCGTGTTGACGCCCAGCATAAGTGTGATCCAGCATTTGGTTTTAAAACGAACAACCCCCACCGATGTCATCATTCAGAATCTTCAAATGCATGACCTTCGCCTTAGCTGACGTCACATCTCAGGCTTTCGCTTTCACCCGTGACCCTGTTTTTGCGACAGATAGTCTCCCCCAAAGAGCCCCAACCTTCTGTTTTAATCAGTCTGCTTAGAACCACCCGGCCTGTACTTTGTTGGCCATACGAAAGAAAAGGAAGAGAATCAATTTTCAGACGCAATGAAAATTCCCCAAACAATCCAATTCTGTCAGTCTCTCGATACTCGATTTCTTAAGCAAGGCCTTGGCGCATGAATTTTTGGTGTGCAGCCAGACTTGAGGTGAAAGGGAACTAACTGGATTGGGACAGAAAGGACGGCTCGGAGCGGAGCCGACTGGAGAGTTGTCGTTACTGTTCAAGGCTCTATTAGGGGGCGAAAGACCTAAATAAGAGACTGCATAGCTCCAGTGGAGACCTTCCGCGACATTTGTAAACTTACGTAGTCTTCATGCGATCAATTTCAACACGTATCCCCCTCATCCTCTCCCCTTGTGAGTCTACGCTAACGACTGATGCAGCAGTCTGAAGGGGGCCACTGAAATGGATGTTCTTGTGAAATCTTGATACTGTCTGGAGGGAGACGACTTAGGGGAAATTGAATTGTCTTAGAGGACGGGGCTGGGAAAAGGAGAGAGAGAGAGAGAGAGAGAGAGAGAGAGAGAGAGAGAGAGAGAGAGAGAGAGAGAGAGAGAGAGATTGTCATGGCTTTTGGAGTTGGGGAGGGCAAGGTGGGTGGAAACTTGTTTCTTGAAGTGGGGGAGAAGAACGGGAGTGGAATTGCAATCCACTATACTGACAGAAAGGCCTGATAACTCACTCCATGGTGCTCTTCCTCTGCTATTTAGAGTCCACGTGAGGACACTCGTGATTGTTCGTTCTTCGTTTTCATTGTCTTGACTGTTGTTTTCTTGCCTGAAGAAAACCAAAGAGAACCAAACATGTCGTGTTTTGTCTTGTCATTTGTTTGTCGCTTTCATTCGGCGCAATAGTTATTTTTCTCATAAGTTTGTCTCAGTTTCCGCCTACAGGGATCTCTCATTTTTTGAACGTGTGCAGGCGTGCTTGACAGATACATTTGATGTGAGTATACAGTTTGGTTTCTTCGTTTTATTTGCATGAAGTCAGGTGCTAGTAACCGTATAAATGCTTTAGAACCAGTTCAGTATCGATTTAGTACCAAATGCCAGCCAGTGCTGGCTGGATCACTTAGTGCCCTAATGTCTGTGACTGGGGTGGCATGAAAAGAAAAAGGTTGGAACCGATGGCGCACCAAACCAACCGCACGGAACTGAACAGAGTTCCCCTTTCACGAGACAATAAACAGACATACCAGCTGAAACTCCTTGCTCCAGACACTATTGCCAGGACTTTGGCTTTGAAACCTGATTCCCTCAATCGGTTGACTGGACTGACATACTTCTCAATCTTTAGATGTATGTGCTTCCTCCGTTCTGATGGCTTTTTAAGGTAAGGTAATGTTGTTTAGAGCCCAGCCGACCGAAAAGGGCCATACCGGGGCTGCCACAGCGTTGGACTCAACTCACAAGTCAGATGGCACAGTGGGTCTAATCAGAATCATTGGCTTTCACCAATGCATGTGCAGTGTGATGTCCGGTCTTGCACAACTCTGTCTGACTATTTTCTGGGTGTTTTTTTTTCCTATTCCGTGTAGTCTGTTGTGAATGCCCTGACATCCACTCCATCCAGTAAATACCGCTTCCTTGCCCTAGAGGGTACAATGCTCGAGATTCAATTGAATTCAATCAACTTTATTGTCCATAGGAAATTTTTCTTCTGCTCCACATCATTTTACAAGTACAATGAACATTACAAAAGACATTATAAATCGTTACAGAAAAGCCTGTGTTATTATATGCATATTTGTGTGTGTGTGTATATATATATATATATTATATATATATATATATTATATTAACACTCACATCCCCCTCCCCACCCCCCCCACCCCCCCACCCCCACACACACGCGCGCACACACACACACACACACACCCATTTACACACACACACAACACACACACACACACACACACACACACACACATACACGAAATAAACATTAGATCAATAAGACATAGAACATTACATAGGTTATAAAACAATACATAAAAACACAAACTCACCCGCACCAATGCCCAAAGACTAAAACTTACACACATGCATACAGACACCCACACCCACACCCACATACACACTCACACACGCACACATACACACAGTCATAGATAATGAATCCCTGCCTTCTGACGTGTGAAACGTCGTAGTTGACGCTTCTGCCGCCTTGGACTGACCTCTAGTAGTGCACTCCCTTTGTGAAAATCGCCAGCACCAGACGGACTCCTACTGCGTCGCGATAAATGTTTAGAATGCATTTGACAAAGTCTGGCAGGTGCTCTGGGCCACAATGAAGACAATTGGCGTTTAGTAAAAGTTGATTGTCACTATTCAGCGATTGTACTCGAAAGCAACCAGTACGATACTAATTAAGAGTACAAATGGACAGTAATTTCATGCTTCAGTTGGATTTCGCTGGGGCTGCCGTCTATATTCCATAGTTTTTCAACATGTACCTAGAATGCCGTCATGACTGATGCACTTGCAGATCATGTCAGCACAGCCAACCTTGGAGGAAAAATCATCAGGAATCTTAGCTTCAGCAGACAGCATCGATTAGCTGGCGGAAAATGAAGAAAGACTTGCACAGGCTATTAAAAGACTCGCCAGACCTGGCATTTGATGAATAGTAGGAATAGCTTTCCATCCTTCCACCATGTGAAGATATTACTATCTGGTTATGACGTTAATCTCTAAGCTATACATGAGATATGAAAAAGGCATTGTCTTGTCCTCATATACATTTAATGACTTTAAATGTCATTAATAGCGCACCGCAAAAAAGAACGAAAAAAAACGTAGACAAACGAATCACAAGACTAAACACTTTTGTCTTGTGATTCGTCCGTCTATGTTTTTTTTTGGCGGTACGCTTTTAATTACATCTAAAATTTGTTGAGATTTCCGCCTGCAGTCGCCTCACTTTGCAACTAGATCTATTTACTGGTTTACGTAATCAATGTTGTAATATACGCAACTTTTGGTATAAACATTAAGTTATAGTCTATTTAAAAAAACAACAACAAAAAACCAGACCGAAAAGGGGCTGACAAAAAGGAATAAATATTTCAATATGCATTGGACTTGGATTGCCTCCCCCCACCTCCCAGAGTCACTATTTGCTAAGTAAAACCGCATGACTTTAGACATGGATCTAACCAATCGCGTCAGTGAAACTGCCACAAACAGCTAACAAAAGTAATCATAGTCTCATCAGTAGCACATCTTTCGAAAAATAAGCAAATCATCTTCCATTACAAATTGTTGCCCAAACTATAGAACATACGCAGCAATTACAGGAATTATAAAACTGTTTATCTAAAGTACACTAAAGCATTATTTTGTTGTGTAAGATAATAACTAGTCTATCATAGTAAACTTTTATGTGACGCACATTTTGAATACATCAGCAAACATTTAAAAAAAAAAAAAAAAAAGGCGAACCACATGGACAAATGGATTATGAAATGGCTTGAACATGAACCCAAGTGAAGAAGTATGTGGAAACCAAGCCTTAACACGTGTCTCCTGTGTATCATTAAGCAAGAATGCTGAAAGTAGACGTTAACTGCACTGGTATGCCCGTTACAAAGCGGCACAGCAAAGAAGAGATGGGACATATGGCGGTACATTGTGACGTGGTGGTGGGTGAGCTATATCAGGCCAGCAATACATGGCTAGAACAGCAGAGAGAGAGAGAGAGAGAGAGAGAGAGAGGAGAGAGAGAGAGAGAGGAGGAGGGGGGGGGCTACATAGCAGTACATTGTGACGTGGTGGTAGGTAGAGAGCTATATCAGGCCAGCAATACATGGCTAGAACAGCAGAGAGAGAGAGAGATGGGGGTGGGGGTGGGGCGTGGGGGTGGGGTGGGGTGTGTGTGTGAAACATGGCAGTACATTGCGATGTGGTGGCAGGCAGAGAGCTATGCCAGGCGAGCAATGCATGCCTAGTACAGCATTCTGCAGGCCATTCCGTTTTCTATTCTCTCCACCCTTCTCTTTCTCTCTGTCTGTCTGTCTGTCTGTCCGTCTGTCTCTTCTCTTTGTCTCTGTCATTGTCTGTTTGTCTGTCTGTCTGTCTCTATTTCTTTGTTTGAAAGTGTATGCACGTTCTTGTGTGTGTGTGTGTGTGTGTGTGTGTGTGTGTGTGTGTGTGTGTGTGTGTGTGTGCGCGCGCGCGCGCAATCTTGACGATTCACTGCGGCGGTCTGGACGTCACAGACCATTGTTGATGTGACGTGGTAGCTAAGCGGGTGTCACAGAGTAATGGTGAGGATCCATTATGGCTGAGTGGATATCCTAGACCATTGTTGCTGCTTCGTAGTGAACGTCACAGGGCAATGATGATGATCTATGGTGGCCGACACAATGACATCATAGATCATTGCTGATGACTCATGGTACTTAGCTGACGTCACAGGATAACGTTGACGATCCATGGTGGCTGAATGACGTCACAGGACAACGTTGACGATCCATGGTGGCTAACTGATATCACAGGACAACGTTGACGATCCATGGTGGCTAACCGACATCACAGGACAACGTTGACGATCCATGGTGGCTAACTGACGTCACAGGACAACGTTGACGATCCATGGTGGCTGACTGATGTCACAGGACAACGTTGACGATCCATGGTGGCTGACCGACGTCACAGGACAACGTTGACGATCCATGGTGGCTGACTGACGTCACAGGACAACGTTGACGATCCATGGTGGCTAACTGACGTCACAGGACAACGTTGACGATCCATGGTGGCTAACTGACGTCACAGGACAACGTTGACGATCCATGGTGGCTAACTGACGTCACAGGACAACGTTGACGATCCATGGTGGCTGACTGACGTCACAGGACAACGTTGACGATCCATGGTGGCTAACTGATGTCACAGGACAACGTTGACGATCCATGGTGGCTAACTGACGACAAAGGACAACGTTGACGATCCATTGTGGCTAACTGACGTCACAGGACAACGTTGACGATCCACGGTGGCTAACTGACGACAAAGGACACGTTGACGATCCATGGTGGCTAACTGACGTCACAGGACAACGTTGACGATCCACGGTGGCTAACTGACGTCACAGGACAACGTTGACGATCCACGGTGGCTAACTGACGACAAAGGACAACAGTGACGATCCATTGCGACTGACTGACGTCACAGGACAACGTTGACGATCCATGGTGGCTATCTGACGTCACAGGATAACGTTGACGATCTATGGCGGTTAACTGAACGTCACAGAACAACGCTGACGATCTATGATGGTTAGTTGAACGTCACAGGACAACGTTGACGATCCATGGTGGTTAACTGAACGCATGGTGGCTGACTGACGTCACAGAACAACGTTGACGATCCATGATGGCTGACTGACGTCACAGAACAACGTTGACGATCCAATGTCTGCTTAGCTGAATACAAAAGAGCAATGCTGATTATCCATTTTGATGCCCGACATAGGTCTTGCTGACACAGAGTGAAAGACGGCGCCAGTCTGTTGGTGCGTCTGTACACCTGTGAAATAGCCTGCACACAGACATAGGGTATTCCTATGAGGTATCACGGATGGTGACGTAGTCATCATTTACAAGAATATAAAATGATTATGAAATGCAGCTAATTTCAACGATGAAACATATACAGAGTCGAACTTTAATTAAGGACCACCCCGAAAAAAGGCCCTTTCTTTTTAAATTGGCCAAAAATACAAGCAATGCATTTTTTCGAAGAATTCGACTGGGAAAGGTTTAAGGGGTTAACAGAGTATTCCGCAAAGCTTGCGAAAGCTGTCTTATTGTCACGTGCGGCATGCAGAGGGGGGGAGGGGGGGGGGTTGAAAGTTGCAGATTGTTGTCAAAATTGCTTGTTTTTTAAGCAAGAGTGAACACTGCTTCAAACGGTTTTGCACTGAAATTCCAAATGCACGTGCAAAAACCAATGCATTGCAGAGCGTTTTACTGACTGGAATGCCCCTAAAAGGAGCCCAACGTGCATAATTCTTCATAACACAAAAATGCCTCCAAGACGCAAGCTGTCTGATTTTGACCGGACTCGGCCGATTGCATGGCTGCAGGATCGAGTTGGCGTTCGAGAAGTGGCCAGAAGACTACAAGTGTCCCACTCCGTCATCATTCGGCTGAGAGAACGTTTTCAAGCCACTGGAACTGTCAAAGAGAGACCCCGTCCAGGCCAGCCAAAGAAGACCACTGCAAGAGATGACAGGTTCATCCGCAGACATGCTCTTCGGACCAGGACCACCACCTCCAACACCATCAGGCGTCGGCTCCAAGCTGCCACTAACACAGCAGTGTGTGAGATGACCATACGGCGGCGCCTCAATGCTGCCAACCTTCGAGCAAGGCGCCCAGTCCGGAAATCAAAACTGACTGCGGCCCACCGGGCACGTCGCCTGGCCTGGTGCACAGCTCATCGAACATGGACTCGGGCTCAGTGGCGGATGGTGCTTTTCACCGATGAGTCCAAGTTCCAGTTGAAGCCACGAGATGGACGCATTCGAGTGTGGCGGCGTCCTAGGGAGCAGCTGGCAGATGACGTCATCCAGGAGGTCGTCGCTTTTGGTGGTGGCTCCGTCATGGTATGGGGGCGCATCAGCAGTCACCACAAGACTCCCCTGTACCATGTGGATGGCAACCTGAACGGCCAACGCTACCTGCAGGAGATTTTACGGCCTTTGGTTGTCCCAGCACTCCAGCAGATTGGGGCTCAGGCTGTGTTCATGGACGATAATGCCACCCCACATCGTTGTCGAGCCGTGAACACTTTTGTGGTGCAAGCTGGCATCACCAGGATGCCATGGCCGGCAAACAGCCCGGACATGAACCCTATTGAGAACATCTGGGGCGAGCTTGGGAGGAGAGTTCAAGAAAATCACCCTGTTCCGGCAAATCGACAGGAGCTGCTGCACTACCTGCAGCAGGAGTGGGCAAACCGCCCCCAGGCACTCATTACAAGAACAGTCAACACCATGAGGCAGCGCTGTGTGGATTGTGTGGCAGCACGAGGGGGGCACACTCGGTTTTGATCAGACTGTAAAGAAACACTCTTTTTGTGAATGTCATTTTGGGGGGTAGTCTCATTCAGGCTCCCCTGTCTTATCAGAAAGAATGATTTTTTCGATGAAAGTGACAAAATGTTGTTCACTGATAATGAAATTAAACATTTATAAAGTTTCTGTCGTTTGTCGGTTTTTCTTTCTATGTTTTGTGAGACTGTGTATAAGTGGTCCTTAATTAAAGTTCGACCCTGTACAAAAACGCATGTTTAGCTAATCTTTATTTAGCAATGGGACATACACAATAACTCATATCTAGCTAATTCTACCAATGGAACCTGTACAATACACTTAGCTACATATACAATAACTCATATCTAGCTAATTCTACCAATGGAACCTGTACAATACACTTAGCTAGTTTTAACAATGGAACATATACAATAACACAATTTAAGCTAATTTAACAAAGGAACATATACAAAAGCACATATGTAACTAATTTTAACAATGAAACATATACAACAACATATGTTTAGCTGATTTTAACAAAGGAACATATACAACAACACACACGTACCTGCTTTTAACAAAGAAACATACTACTGGGCTTATTTGAACGATGGAACATATGCAATAACTCATATTTATATGTAGCCAGTTGTAACAGTGGAACATATACAACAACATATTGGTCTCCTTTTAGTTTCATTATTTGATACCAATAGAGCATGTCCTGAGTGACCATTGTGCCCTAAAATTAATGACAACACCGTGGCTGCCCACAGTCAGAGGTGTTTCGGATCAATTTCCCCCCCCCCCCCCCCCCCCCCCCCACTTCACAAGACAGTCCAACACTGTGTCAACATCGTAAGTTTCATTCAGTCGTAACCGCCTTGGCTTAAGGCTGTGTCAGGCCAATTGACATAGGCTAGAACACCAAGGCTACATCAAAATGTTGTTATACTCTGCATAGTTATGCGGGGATTGTGTTCAGTCGTGACAAGCTCCTAGCATAACACTATCAGTCTCTAAAATCCCACGAAGTCGGAGTGTGGCTACCAACGTGGCAGGGTAATCAAAAACGGTCACATACGTAATGTTCTCATCCCCAGCTGAGGCATTTGTACCGTAGTGTTCAAGTACTTCGGCTGTTCGGATGATCCCTGAAGTCTTTTAGCCAGGGTACGACAACAACAACAACAACAACAACAACATTCAATCGTAGCAAAGAAGATCAGCTTTGAAATTCTCCTGTCATCAGTCTGCAGACGGTATAGTGGCTGCTTACAGAGTTCAGTCCCCTGTATTCAATGGGCAGGAACTGACCTGCATGCAAGGTTTATGGCACTGTAACCAACTCTTGATTTGCACAAAAAAGTGTAATTAAAAAAGGGTGCATATAAGACCAAACGTAGTTTTTCGTTTTAAACATGTATATCTTCTAGATAACAGAGTCAGTCTATACAAGAAGGAGAGAAATGAAAAGAAACATGTTTTCCCGTTTATGAGTACACATACACATATTATGTAATTTTAACATATTATATTATACATCGCACAATATCATGTAAACATAACACACAGGTAATAGCATTGTAAGCACACACACACACACACACACACACACCACACACACACACACACACACACACCGGTGAGAGATTTTCGAACAGGCTGGATCTGCCTTTGGTTGAAAATCACCCCTTCCCCTAAAAGTTTAGATACAATGTGCTTTATTCGATATGTTTTGTCATTTGAGACACCTTGAAAATTTGGAAGGAGGAGAGTGATTCTAGGGCAAAGGCGGAGGTCGGTTGGATTTACTCTCTTGTGGGTAAGTTTGGGCACATGTGCTTTCTTACCCACCGGAGAATAATTCCACGTGTGGGGTGTGTGCGGAACTTGCACATTGCGATCTTCCTGTCTAAGCCTTTATTGAGTTAAATTTTATGTGTGTGTTATCGATGATTTAAACGATAAACAGCTAAATAATCACCGACTCATCTTCACAAAGTAACTTCCACATTCACCCCTTCTTAATGTCTCCCACAGAACTAAGCTATCTACTGAGGACGTGCGGACAGTAATGTAGCAACAGCGATTTGAGCAGCAACAGTATCTACACCATCAAATATGAACCATGTAAAGTATGGCTGAAGCAACGTGTCGAAGGCTTAGATTTAACTCTCAATCAACCCACGGTCTTATAGTAATTTAGTAAATGATTGATTAAGTTTGACTTCTTTCGTTTTTCATCGCCTTGTTCTTGGAGACAGCAAGTTGCGATCTGAGCACTTTCAGTATTCTGTTTTCTTGTGCCTGCCTCCGTAGCTGAGTGACAACAGTCCATATATACAGAAAGGGATGGACAGCAGAGTTGAGGGGTAACATGTGCACAGCCATGACGTCACGAACTGTATCTACCGCAGTGACACCAGCTGAAGCTGTCATCCCGATCAGACCGAAAGGCAGCCAGCAAAAAGCGTTGGGGATGGCTATTTTCCCAATGAGGTGAACTGAGGAATGCACTGATCTCTGGGTGGAACTCAGCGCGATTCTGTACTCTGGAGTTCGTCTGTAGATGACAACTGCAAGACCCGTGTTCATCAATACTAACATAAAGTTGGCAGCCAGAACAACTGTGAACCACCTGAACGTTTGGTTACAGTGGTGACAGTTCGATAGAACCAGACGACACAGACCAGACTGGCCATGCAGGCCCCAGTGGGATAAACCAGGCAGGAACGGAATCAACGACAACCCGATTCCTACACACCACGTGAGGAAACAAGCCATGGTCACTGAGCGTGAACTGGTCGCCCGGGATTCCACAGGACGACGCAGGATGATGGCAAGGTCCACACTGATCAATAGGGTCAACAGAACGGACACCTTGCTGTACACCAGCGAGAGAAACCCGCTGACCTTGCACGTCACACTGCTGGTCCATTCATTTTCAATTTGGACGTAGATGTCACGGAACGCTGTATCCATTATAGCAGTTATGTAGACGTGACAGCCCATGCATACATTTGCTAAATGCAAGTTGGAAAGGACTACGGAGAAACTCCTTCCAAAAACATTCTGGAACCTAAATGACACAACAATACAGACTAAATGTCCTAAGATAGCAGAAGTGCCAACAAGCCATACAGAAATCCGATTAATCTGCGTCGGTATCAACTTTTCACAGGACGGATATACTGGTAGAGGTGCTAAACATTTTATTCTAGTGGAATTTTTAGGCAGTACACTGACACAACACAGCCTGTAGTTAGAGGACATGATGTATTTTAATTGTGGTGTGTCAGAGAAAACATTCAGCGGGAAGATGTTCACTGGATTTCCTCTTATGTCCAGTTCGGTCAATCTTGGCATATTTCTAAATCCCATCGACCCAATCTCTTGGACCACGGAGAAGGATGCATTCAGATATTCCAAACTGTATATGTATATTGACGAAATATGGCTGTGAATATTAATAAGTGTCTCTGATATATCAACTCGCCGAAGTGAATATTGAATCCACTTCAGTAGATTGCTAGTCACTTTAATGAGAGGATTGTTGGCCAAGTACACATTTCTTAAATTTGGTAACACAAAGAAATCCTTAATATCGATCATTCTCAGATGATTATTGGAAATATCGATGAAATGTAAATTGGTAAGGTTCATTACAGAAATATTGAAGAGTGAACAAGAAGACATGATCAGACGAATGAGATAGCCATTATGGACGACATCATGCAGCGCCATTCCTGAACCCTTGGCGTCCAGGGAGCGTAGTTCAGGAAACAGACTGGCAGCAAAAGGTTTTCTACACAGAAACAGGTGACCGTGGCACAGGCAGTGTTCAGGACAGGTCCTGTCACACATCAGTTCATCATCCTGCTGTGGGCACTGACCCCAGCCATCACACAGATGGTCTCTGTGCACACACACCCTAGAAGCTCGACAGCGGTAAAAAACCAGGGCAGTTTGATCTGCTACAGGCTTGTTCATCTTCTCCATGAACACAATCAGAAAACCCGTTGCATCTTGTGTAGACAGGGAGACAGTACAGCCACTGGCTTATACAACGGTAATGACTGTCTGGACAGG
This sequence comes from Conus canariensis, assembly GCA_033310375.1. Lineage (NCBI taxonomy): Eukaryota > Metazoa > Mollusca > Gastropoda > Neogastropoda > Conidae > Conus > Conus canariensis. The sequence goes on from CM065732.1 coordinate 66,834,583, forward strand.
CTGCGTCAGCTCCCATCACCTGCTGAGTGAAGTAACCAGTACCATCTAAATCGATGTACAATGGTTCTTTCTTCTGGTCATACGAGGCTGGGGGATACATTGCTGTGTTAGCAGGACAGTCGGTCTCATCAGAACTGTCCACGCAGTCAGAGTGTTCATTACAGTGTTGACTGTCCAACACAGACTGGCCGTTCACACAGCCAAATCCGCCACGTGAGGGGTGGACACAGAATGACTCATCACTGTCATCTGGACAATGCTGTCTGAAGTCACACAGCAGAGTGTAGTGCACTGTTGTGATGCCATCATCACATCTAAACATTGTGTCTGTGCACATGAATGTTGTAGAGGAAAACGCTGCCATGTTGTGCTCATCATTTACGTTCAGCATCGTATCGTTCTGTGGAACAAAGTACCTTCTGCAATAACTGTCAGGGTCACACGACAGGAAGAGGTAGGTCAGGTATCTGCCTGGACACATCTGCAATAACTGCTGTGTGTTGTTGAAGGTCAGTGCGGATGATGGTAGAGAAGCCAGTGAGACAGGGGGAGGGAAAATATCAGAGGTATGTGATGGCGTTTCACACACTGCTGCAGAAGAATAGTAATCCTTAATGGCAATTTGCACTCCGGTGGATATTAATTCCATACCTTCGTGTATCCTGGTAGGATTATGTACATCACGTGACTTGAAATGATTCATACTGTATATCAGAGTGCGGTCAGACCATACGCGAAATTTACTGTATATAAAGGGCAAGAAGCTGAAACCTGACCCACCACCAATAATTGCTTGAATTTCGAGATAATGTACAAATATAGGTGTCAGATCTTTCCGTTCCTCACAAGTCCTAACGGCAGCCAGCCTCCCGCCCCTCATCCAGCACTGATATTTGAACATTTCAAAATTGATCATCTCCTCTAACTGGACCAACTGAAAACATTTGTTTCGTGAAGCCACCAGGCCCTGACAGCCAGGACTGCTGAAGGGACAGTGTTCTGTTTCATCACGTCCATCTTCACACTCTGGCTTTAGGTTACAGTGCATGTGATCTTGAAATTTGGAGTAATGATCCACAGAACAGTTGTATAAACTGCTGGGCAACCTTTGGGGTCGATCGTTTTTAGAAACAGAGGAGAAATACAATCTAAAATAAGATGTTCTTGTGTCAGGTCGGAGAACACGAATTTGAACGCGTGAGATATCAAAAACAAACACAGGTAACAAACGATAGATTTGATACTGCTTGTTTGAATCTGACTTTCTGTATACGAATGCCAGTTTATGATACGTATATATTCTATTTGAGAAGGTCTGCTGAATGCTGATGAGCACAATACATGACGATGGCACTTGCAGTGTTTCTTCGTGCACCGACCTGAGAGACATCAGCACCGGTAGTATCACAAATCCAGAATACTCTTGAATATATTTCATGACGTAACTTTGGGTTCGTGTGGACTCGATATTAATTCTGACCTTCGGAGAGTTAATGCTTGTTACCAACATGGAGTTTCTATGCGACTCAACAAACACGTCTTGAATTGAGAAATCACTGCTTTTAATATGGAATGTTGTTGCTCTTTCCTTTAAATAAGTTTCCCAGTACCGAGAATCACACCCATATGCTAACCGTTCAATGCGGACAAGCACAGATCTGTCTTGTTGGACTTGTACGTGCTGCACACAGAAAGATGAGCTACCCTCACACAGCCCGAATACTAGTCCTTGGTGAGCTGTTGTAAACTGTGGTAAATTGTTCTCACAGTCTGACACATTGACCTGCAGGAACATGTGCTGTGTATAGTTCTGGTTCAGGAGATGGTCTACACCTGGACAGATGGCTGTGATGTTCACCTGACCAGAGGTGAGTCTGTCCTTCATGTTGTCTGGTCTTATTGGATCTGTAGTGACCAGAACACGACCAGTGAAGGATAAAGATACGGATTGGACAGCATTAATTGTCAGAATTCTTCAGTTCTGCTTTAGATGTCTTACATGGAATTGTGAACAGTTTTGGAAACTAAAGCAGCACAAAAGGGCTACCCACATCATCATGCAACCAAGGATAATGACGACAACAATAAAACAACACCAATAACATTAAAATACCGATAATGTTGATAATAATAATGATGACAATAATTTTCAATAATTTTGTTTGTTGTTTTGGTAACGGGACACACTATACTGAAAGACGTTGAAGTTTGATCAATATAGAAATAAAAGCGATAAGCATATGAAAAAAACGTTATACACAGTGACAAATGTAGTATTAGATGGGACAACAGCACCAACTCCAGCACCACCACCACCATCAATAATGATAACAACAACAATAATAATGATAATAATAGTAATGATAATTATTATGATAACAGCAACAAAAACAACAACAACAACAACAACAATAATAATAACAACAATTACAATAACAACAACAACAACAACTAGTACTACTACTACTACTACTACTACTACTACTACTACTACTACTACTACTACTACTACTACTACAAATAATAATAATGAGAAGAAGAAGAAGAAGAAGAAGAAGAAGAAGAAGAAGAAGAAGGAGAAGAAGAAGAAGTGTAGTAATGAAAAGGATAATACACAACTGTTGCCTGCATGGGTAGCATTCATTCAGATCCATGTAACAATATCCGTCACACCGTCTAGCAATGGTGCAGTAAACGGCCACACTGGTCTTCTCTTCCGAAAGTTCGTGATGGGATTTTATGTGTATGCAAGATGTAGTGCGTGCGTTCACACGTGGAACCTCGGTTTATAGTGTCATTCTAAGGGCTATTTGGGAAATGGATTTAGAATCAATGTTAACCCCGAAGGGAACCCCCCCCCTCCCCTGTACCGAAACGGAGAATCGAACCCACAACCCCAGGATAACCAAGACTGCGAGTCCGGCGCTTTACCAGCCGAGCTATTCCGGCCCCATGTTCTCTTTTACACTCAAAGTTGCACCTGGCTTTTCTCATCAGATCAGCCAGTACTAAAACATATTCATCGCACAGTCCATTCCATCCCTTGACCCATACCAAACTGACTCTGAGGCAGGTGTCATGTCCGTTTCTTTTTCTATGCAAACACGGTCCACACGACCCTTCATTTTCTTGTCGTCAGCTAGATTTTTCACTCCAAAATCCTTGTGTCCTACCATTGGCGTAGAAGCACAAGGAGTCAACAAGTCGTGCACCATTCTGCTATTTTTGCTGGCATATGGCATTGAGTTAATAAATACTGATTCCCAATTCCAGGATGAAACTATCTTTATCACATTAATAATGTACTTTTTTTAACAGAGCCAGGGCGATTTTCATCTGTTCAAATTTTTTTGTTACTACCTGACTTTTGGTGTGCCCCCGGACTCTGACCTTCAGGGAGGCAGAACCTTCTTTGACTGACTTTTGGCATCCAGGTGCATCACACAGCTGGTCACTGATGCTGCTTTCAGACCTGACCCACAGGCACATAAGGCAGATGCTTTAGCACTGGAGGTACAAAGCTGCCGAGTCTTCCCAGTCTGCCCCTAGATTGAACACCCCATCTAGAAAACCCTCCGGCTGATGGCATGTCTAGTTCCAGGAGACGCTACCAACGGGAGAGGTTTTACAGCCAAGGTGCAGCTCTCATGGTCAGCTCCAGGAGACCCACCGCTGAAGCTGCTTGCAACTGTTACCTCCAGAAATGTACAGTTTGCTCACAGACAAATAGCATCCACTGGTTGTGTCCATCTTCAGCAGATGTTTCAAATTTTCTTGCTTTCGTGTTTCATAACAGAGCCAATTACAGTTGTACGAATATAGAGACAAGTATTTCTAGTTTCAAAGTGAAGTGACTGCAAGCAGAAACTAGTCAAATTCTTAAAAGGAATTTAAAGTAAACCCGCCAGTAAACGTGGACAAACAAATTACGAGACAAAACACGATGCCTCTGGACCTTTAGGTCTTCTTCAGGCAACATAAACTACATTCAGGACAATGAACATGAAGGACGAGCCATCACTTATCTTCTCAAATTCGTCGAAACACACTGGCTGGTTGCCCGAAGGGGACCTAATATGTCGAAACGCGTCGTGCCTTGTCTTGTACTTTGTACATCCATGTTAAGTGGTAGATTTACTTTACATTCCTTTCAAAATCTTAAAGTATTCTGTCAGGGTTTTTGACATTTTGTGAAAGGAAAACAATAGGCGTTCGCGCAAATACTTGCCGAATTGTTGAAACAATTTTCGAAGAAATGCCAGTGTTCTCAAAATAAAGGAAACATGGATTGTAAAGACTGTTTTGCATTAATTGTTGTCTCTTGCAGCAATCTCAGAAATAACATTGGAAGATCTGTCTTAGACTGTCCATGTTGTTAGCTTTTTTGACTGGTCAGATAGGATTGACAAACTCTACACTAGAGTGAAATACAAGACTTGAAACTTAGGGTTCGCAATCGAATATTGAAATACTGTAATACGGTAGTACAGACAACTGCGTAGTGTTGAAATCAGAAAGTTTTTGGTAGAATGATTATCACCTATCACCTGTCTCGGAGTCTTGAAGACCGTTGGGGCGCCACATAAGACTTCGTAGCCAGCTACCTCCACTCCTCCCAGTTCTCAGACGCTCTTAGGCAGTTGCTGAGTGGAGACCAGTCCATGCACTGATGTTGTCCTCCCATCTCTTTCTCTGTCTTCCTCTCCTTCTGCCTCCTCGCACTGTTTCTTGCAGAATGGTTTTGGCAAGTCCTGTTGATCTTGATACATGACCATACCATCTCACTTTCCTTCTTTTCACTGCAGACAACAGGTCTTCGTATGTCCAATGGCTTGCCTTAGAGTGGTCTGGACCGTCAAGTTGGTTATGTGGTTTTTGTATGAGATGCCATTTTTTTTTTCTTCAGTCGTTCTATGAGATGCTCTCTCATATGAAGAGAGAGAGAGAGAGCAGCTCCTAGAATGTGTGAAGAAGAAAAAAAAAACTATGATGCATTCAAATCAGTCGTCTGTGATGGCCTGTTGCGTGTCGGCGCGCAGCACGTGGATGCTGTAGTGGTACAGGTGTAGAAGTGAAGGAGCTCCGTGGCGCATTCCTTGTCACGTGCCACTCACAAAGAAACATGTTCTTTTAGAGTGTTGAGGCTTACATAATGTGAGACATTAACACTGTACAGCAGACGTCATGAAAACCTTGTTCAGAGATGTCCCACCTGGTGTGATCCTTGAATTTCTGAAAGAGATTAACGTGTCTTTTTTTATCTGAACTGAGCTTTTACAGTAGAAAGATTGAAAAACAATTCTGGTGTATTTTAAAGGGTTGTGTGAATGAATGACTTCTGAGTTGACTTCAACATGGTGACAGCCCTGACATGGCCCTTTGCGGTCGGCTCACTAGTCATGGGACCCACTACACGATCCACGGCTCATAACAGTAGTAGGTTTGTGTTTGGGGGTAACCTTCAACAAATCACAAATACAGATTAGTATGTAGAAGACAGTATGTCGCCCACCACAAGAGACATGCACTCTATCACAGATATATAGGGAAATTTGTTCTGAATGGGTTGCACTGTATCCGGAAAAATTAATTGAAAAAAAAAACCCACCACCACAGCTCCACAACCAAATACCTTAAGAGGACTGTGCTGATGACTTACAAGCAATTCGCCAATTCTTTCTCACCTCTGCCCTCTACCATACAACTGAAGTCAGAGCAAGGTAAGATACTAAACATTCATGTTTATTTTACAACTGGCAGAACACTACTTCAAGGAAAAGCGTGTGCCTGGTGAGTCGAGGACGAGTTTGACAAAGTGTGCTCTGTCGTCTACACGCTGAGAAGCCAAAAGCATCATCAAGGAGAAGGAAAGAAGATGGCTTGAGCAGCAACAAGACTTCAGCAAGAAGGATACATACTATCTGCTGCCCAGACCAGACCAAGTGAGCATTTTGAGACTGAGGACACTCCAGACTCAAACACCACATGTTCACAAAATTGCACATTGGGCAGTCTCCAGGGTGCCCATGCGGTGTGATGTTGTTTGTCCGTCGGGACGACGAAGACCATCTTGTGATCCTGGGATCAGGGGTGAGTGCATAGATGGCTGGTCAGGCGGATCTGCGCCCGGTAAGACCTATCGCAGTATGGACAGGGGTTGGTGCCGGCAGTTGGAGATCTGTTGGTGCTGGTCTTCCTGATCATCCTGCGCTGCTCAGCTGCAGCAATTCTGTTACTTTCACAGGTTTCTGCACCTTTGCAGACAACTGATCGCCACCTGTCTCTGTCCTGGGCAGTCTGCTCCCATGTTGTGTGGCTGATGTTGAAGACCTTCAGGGAAGATTTGAGGTTGTCTTTGAAACGTTTCTTCTGGCCTTCATGAGTGCGTTTTCCTTGTTGTAGTTCGCCAAACAATAGTTTCTTTGGCAGCCGATGGTCTGGCATGCGAACTACATGACCTAGCGAAGCTGTGACTGCATCAGAATAGTGAAGATGCTAGGCAGGCCAGCACAAGTGAGGACTTCAGTGTCCAGAATCTTATCTTGCCACTTAATGCCCATGAGTCTTCTGAGGCAGGCTGTGTGGAAATGGTTCAGTTTCCTGGCGTGACGCTGGTAACCGTCCATGTTTCACAACCATAGAGCAGTGTGTTGAGAACTATGGCCCGATACACCTTGATCTTGGTCTCTAGGGTGATGCCTCTCCTGTTCCATACGTTCTTGTGGAGTCTGCCAAAAGCGGCACTAGCTTTGGCGAGCTGGGCATTTACCTCATCGTCGATGACAACGTTTCTGGACAGAGTGGTGCCTAGGTAGGTGAACTTATCCACCGCGTTCAGTTGCTGTCCAGTGATGGTGATGACTGGCCCAACGTATGGCTTTCCCAGGGCAGGCTGGTGACCAGTCGCCGTGGCGAAGTGGTTAGCGTCGCGGACTCCCGGCTGGGAGGTCGTGGATTCGAATCCCATCAGAAGTCATGTGGGTTTTTCTGCCCCGACCGGCTCCTACCCAGAGTTGAGTTTGCTGCGGACTCAGTTGGGAAGACTGGGACCACACAGTCGAGTTTCATCCACTTAATGAATGCGTTTCTGAGAGTGTTGCTCAAATTTCCTGACCAACACTGCAGGTGCCTGTATCTCTCGGGCCTGGTTGACGCCGGGATATATAATGAAAGGAAGTGTAGAGTACAGCCCTGTCATGTAGTCTCAGACCGAAATGGAAATTCGTAGCATCATCCTAATCATCCTCATTCTCATTGATCAGCATTAAAAAAAAGGGCTGGCTGGTGCATCACTTCAGTCTTTTTCGTATTGATTGTCAAGCCGAAGTTGTTGCAAGCAGCAGAGAACTTGTCAACACTGTGTTGCATTGTGGCTTCGGAGACAGCGTTGAGGGCACAGTCGTCCGCTAAGAGGAAGTCATTGACAGTGTCTGTCGAGACCTTGGTTTTCGCTTGAAGTCTCCTGAGATTGAAGACTAATCCATCTGTACGGTACTTGATGGCGATGCCTATCTCCACGTCACTGAATGCGTCAGTCAATATAGCCGAGAACATGAGGCTGAAAAGAGTGGGAGCAAGAACACAACCCTGTTTCATCCGTTTAAGACTGGGAACGGTTTAGATGTCTCGCCGTTGTGCTGGACTCTGGCCAGCATGCTGTCGTGAAGTTGGCGTACGTTGGCAGTGAACTTTCTGGCATCTGTACTTCGCCATAATTCTCCAAAGCCCCCTCCCCCTCCCCTCCCCCCCATTGATAGTGTCAAAGGCTTTAGTCAGATCGTAGGTGGAGTACAGGTCGACATTCTGTTCCTGACACTTTTCTTGAAGCTGTCTGGCAGCAAACACCATGTCGATGGTCCTGCGTTCTTTCCGGAAGCCACACTGATTTTCAGGTAGGAGACCTTGCTCAAGATGTGTGTTGAGCTGGTTGAGTAGAACTCTAGCCAGGATCTTGCCCGCGATGGATAGCAGGGAGATTCCACGATAGTTATTGCAGACCTGACAGTTTCCTTTGCGTTTGTAGAGATGAACGGTGGAGGCATCTTTAAGACCCTGAGGAACTGTCTCGTGCAGCCATATGATCTGAAAGAGTTGATGAAGTTTCTTCAACAGAGCCACACCACCCTCTTTGTAGACCTCAACTAGGATTGCCACTGGATAACAGACGAAGTGCTTTCTGGGTCTCCTCCAAAGTTGGTATGGTGTCCAGCGTCTCATCGATCGGAATTTGGGGTAGTCGATCGATGGCTTCATTGTTGATGGTGGATGGGCGGTTCAGTACGCTGTCAAAGTGTTCAGCCCATCTTTCTAGTATATTTTCTTTATCCGTGATCAGCGTTGATCCATCTGCACTGAGAAGTGGAGATGAGCCTGAGGTGGTGGGGCTGTAGACTTCTCTCAAGCCATTGTAGAAGTTTTTCATGTCATTCCTGTCTGCAAAGCCCTGAATCTCATCAGCTTTGTTGTTCAGCCAGGAGTCTTGCATTGGCGCAGCTTTTGCTGGATATTTCTGCGGGTGTTTCTCAGCGCGTCGTTCTTTGCTGTTGACTGTGGGTCGTCGATGTGTGTCCTGAAAGCATGATGTTTTTTCCTCTAGAAGCTGCTGGATTTCAGTGCACTTCTCATCGAACCAGTCCTTGTGCAACCCTGTTGTGGGTCCTAGACACCTCATAGCTGTGGTGTACCCATGTGGTACAGCCTCAATGACTGCGAAACACTTGATGCAGGACTGTCCAACACATTAAAAGCTAAGAACAGAGACCTGGCCTGCCGACACATCGACGAGGGAGAGGCTCTATGGATCTCTGGATAGCCTCTGCCATACAGGAGCTTTCATCAGTGCCTCTGGGGTTCCTATCTGAGTGTACGAAGAAGAAGAAGGAGAAGAAGAAGAAGGAGAAGAAGAAGAAAAAACACGCTGGCTGTGAACGAATGCCCTGACCCACTGTCCATCACACAAGCAGCAGCCATCGTGACCAGCAAGGAGTCACGCACAGTGGACGAGACAAGCGAACATACGACACAGAAAGACAGCACACGTGATGTGTTGATCCCACCGCCCCCACACACACTGCACAGCGAAGAGGAGCAAGGAGGTATTGCCCGCCCTTTAACCCTTTCAACCTCTCCACATCCTGTGGCTGCCTTCGACTCACCATCCCCCTCATCAGCTCCTCTCTCTCTCTCTCTCTCTCTCTCTCTCTCTATCTCTCTCTCTCTCTCTCTCTCTCTCTCTCTCTCTCTCTCTCAATGCTCGCCACGACTGATTTGAAAACCAATATGGCAAAATGAACAAGAATGTTGAATATGAAATTCTGCCGGTGTAGTTGAACAAGATCGCCCACTGGTCATTTAAAAACCAATCTGGCAAAATGAACAAGAAAGTTGAATATGAATTTGTGCCGGTGTAGTTGAACAAGATCCCCCAATGAATGACACTCTTCATTCCTCCTCCCGCCGTGCTGATGATACTGCTACGGTGACTGATACTTTTTATATGATCTTTCTGCTGTGTGTGTGTGTGTGTGTGTGTGTTTCTACAAAGAATAGGATGTGTATCGCAAGGTAGATCGTGACTTCAAATCCTATCATCTTTGTTGTTCCTATGGCCATAATAGCAGTTACAGTTGTCACAAAAAGACATCACATAATATCAGAACATGTTCCATTCAGCGTATGCAAATTTCTGCTTGCTGGAACCTGCAGGATGTCAGTGATAATATGGCATAGTACTACACTCTACAAGATGTCGAAATCGTACTTCTTCAAACTGTCAAACTTGTGAACGATTAAAATGTTGAACGAAAAGCGAGGGGAAAAGGACCAGAGAAAGGGACAAATGATGAAAGACAATTTGTGAAGAAAGCTGAGACATAATTCCACACGAAGAACGAAAATGAAACTAAACAACAGTGACTCATTTACTACCTCACTTGTGAATATAAATCAGACAAAACAGAACTTGGAACAAACTCGAGGCGAAAAAGAACACGAGATCAGACTGAAATCAAACCTTCTTTACCTACGCTTACGTATGCACACTAAGGAAACGAAAAAGTTCTTTCAAGCCGATTCAAAACTTACGTATCAGTGGTAGTTTTGATTTTTTTCCCTGGTATTAGTTTTAATACTCATTCCCTGCTGTAGACAAGTCAATAGATCTCAGTAGTCAGTCTGGCTGTTTATGTGGAACTGAGATCGAACAGCATGACATATGTTGAAGTAATCTG
>CM065732.1:66849811-66867311 GCA_033310375.1 Conus canariensis
AAGGGAGTGAAACCTCTCAGAAAAGGCCTTAAGTGCTTAGAGGCAACGAAGGCCGTGAGTGGTAGAGAAATAGGTAATAGACCCATTACCTGTACGCCTTAACCTAACGCATACAGTCGAAGTGTGTCAAGGAGGTTGAAGTGGTCAAGTGATAGATGGCACATAAGGTGGTGAGGGCCCTCCCGAATTCGAAACTTCCCAATAGCGAAAGGGAAGGAATGTAACCACTATGACCTCGGAGCATCGAGTAGGAGCTAAATACTAAGTCAGCTAGGTTGCTTTGTAAACAGTCCTTGAAGAGCCGGAGTCTTGGGTTTGTTCAGATTGTATTACCGCGGGGCACTGCTTTGAGGCTTTATTAGGCTGGTTGAATGCGTGTGGACATTGTTGTCATAGCTCTCTCTAGGATAATTACTGTGTTAAAGTGGTCCCGGAGTTTGCGGGAATTTTCGATGTCCATCTGGTGCCAAGTGGTTGTTTGCTAATCAATTAGGTAGGGATGTGTGTAAATGCTGATGTGTGGAAGAATGTAGCGAAAGGAGAATTCAGTGTACTTGTGAACAAGATTGTGAAGAAGCAGCATGGACAAAGGCATGGCCCGAAGGGAAACCCTTTGTGTCCATCCCTATATAAACTGAGGGAAAACAACGTGACGAGAGAGGAGAAGACCACCACGAGAGAGAGAGAGGAGGAGAGAGAGAGAGAGAGAGAGAGAGAGAGAGGACAGAGGAGAGAGAGGAGAGAAGGGTGGGCAGGACAGAGTAGGGTCGAGAGAAACGTGGTCTGGGAGACAGAAGTGACAGCAAGGTCTTAGGGTAAAAGACAAGCTGGAAGAGAAAAGACTGCGTTTGAAGCCCAGAGGTGGGTGAAGAGAGACAAACTGAGTTTGAACCCAGAGGTGGGTGAAAGAGACGAAGAAGAAGATTTCTGCGTCGAGTTCCCAGGGACAACCATGAAGACCCAGTCCTGAAACCTGGAGCCAGTCAACCAAGGGCGTTACCATCACCCAGTGCTGAAGAAAACTTGAAGAGACTTGTTCAAGAACTGTGGTGTGGTGTGAAAGCGTGGTTGTGTGTGTGGAGACCTGGCCAGGTAAGAAGTCATTTTATAACCCAGGATTAGGAAGTATTGATCTTTCATGTTTTGATTATTCCATTTTGTGCAATTGGATTCTTCATGTTTGATTATAAGTAGCATAGAAATTGTATCTGTTGTTCTCAGTCGTGTTAGGAGAGAACCGAATGCGTGACATCCCTTTCCCAGAGAGAGGTGGATGTTTGATAGGTGCATGAGTGTACATATGTGTGTATGAGTGCAAAGATAACCTTGGTGTGTTAAGCCTGACTAATAATACATCAACTTAGTGCACTTAAACAATACCATCACGATTTCCCCCATCCTGGACACTCCTGCTGGCACTATTTGAATTAAGTATCAAATATTTTCATTCCAGCTTCCACTAATTCCTGTCTCCAATTTTTCCCCATCACTCCACCATTTTTTTTCTTCATTGAAAAATAAAATCAAATGAAAAGAAATACTAGGATGTTTACAGGAATCTGCATTCCCTTCCACCTACTACTGAATTGTTGAGTGTAATCTTTATTTACATGTTTTCAGCTTTATCTATTGGATATGCAATTTTTCAAAATCTGTTTACCTACTTGATTTCATCAGTATTTATTCACCCATTTCTTTTCAATTAGTTATCAAAGTATTTTACGTACCTATTTCATATACGATATTTTGATTCATTTCTTCTGTAATGTATGATTTCTTTTACTTTAGTTTATGTGAATAAAAATATGAATGATATGAATGATTATTGCCATTACATTTCTTTGTTAACAAATGTGTATACATTGCATAGATTTATTGATTGATTAGTAAATCTAACGAGCCTTACCTGTAAGTTGAGGTTAAATTGGAATTATTTAGAGTCTAGTGTTGGAATGAGCAGTTATGTGAGATGTGATGCGCGCACATCTAGCCAGTATTTAGACACGAATGACCTCTAAAATAAATTCAACAGACAATACCTGGGAGGGTAAGCGAGAATCATCCAGAGCCGAGATGGGAGGACACGTAATTGCTTATTGCCATCACTAGACTCTAAATAATTCCAATTTAACCTCAACTTACAGGTAAGTCTCGTTAAATCTACTAATTATTAACCGTCTAGCGATTGGTCATTCACAATGACGTGAAACTTCAGAGTTAGAGGTCATGAGTACTGAACCAATCATAAAAGCAATGTAAACAAGTTGATGGATTTTGTCTGCATTTAATTATACAAGAACTGTAAAGTTTCTTGCAATCCAAAAACAATTTGTAACTTGGCATGCAATCATTTTCAATCAGTCAATGGGTCAAACTTACCACGAAGCATCAGTCAGTCACTGGATCAAAACTGGACCCTGCAGCATTCTTACTTCTTATTTACAAACCTGTCTAGAAATGGTTGTCCCAAAGATTTCTGCAGCACAGGTTTGCAGTAGAACTTGGTAAAAGTGGTCTGTCTAGACCACCCAGCCGCTCTCATTATGCAGTCAGTAGGCACATCTCTGCTGAATGCTGCTGAAGTGCTAGCTGCTCTGGTGCTGTGAGCTGAAAAACGGCTGATATCCACCCCAGTTAACCTCAAAACAGTTTTAATCCACCTGGATATGGTGTCTCTTGAGACCTCAGTGTGGGGTTTGACAAATAAAATAAAGAGTTGTTTCCCTTTCCTCAGAGTCTTTGTCACTCTTAAGTACTGTCTAAAGTGGGTAACAATACGCAAGTTTTTTTTTTTAAATTTTCAAAAGACTTAGTTCTAATGGTTGCACATGTGACCCTGGTTTAGTTTGCTTCAACACAGCACTAAACACTAAGACACATTTGTCATCTTTAAATCTTACATCATCACATTTTAATGTGTGGATTGTTTGACCCCTCTGACCAGACAGCAGGGCGAACAACATAACCAGTCTAAGGGTCAACTGCTTAAGAGTCATCTTTCTGAGGTCCGGCCAACCAGCTAAGTATTGTAGTACACTATCCATATCCCATGTATCATGATATTTGGGAATGGAGGGTCTTTCTTCAAACACCCCTTTCACCAGACGACACACTAATGGGTGACTGCCTATTGCCTCGGTGCCTGGCCTGTGCAAATAAGCTGAAATGGCACTTCGAGCTACATTTACTGTATTGTGACTAGCCCCAGAAGCATACATGTCTGCCAGAAAATTTATTACATGGACATAAGTTGGCGTTTTTATTCTCTTACTATCTACAAAAGTTTTCCACCTTCTTATGTAAGAGTCATACGCTTTCTGGGTAGAGTTTCTCCAAGAGCTCATAACCAAATCAGCAGCCCCACTGCTTAGACCGGAACTAGTCAAAGAACACCTGAGATCCTGCAAACTAGCAGGTGAAACCTCTTCTGCTGAATCAGGCGATGGACTGCATCTGGGTGGCTGGGGAGATGCAACAGGTTCTTTGTGCTGGTCAGACGCACTGGCTCTGCTGTCAACAGTCGTAACAGTACTGGATACCACGGCTGAGTTGGCCAGTCTGGGACCACCAGCACACCCGAACTCTGATCTCTCTGCACCTTCTGGAGGAATCGGGTGACAATGCTGAAAGGAAGAAAATCATAGAAATTTATGTCTCTCCTAGTTACACTGAAAGCATCAATAGCTTCTGCATCTGGATCTGGCCTGAAAGAGATGAATCTTTTCATTTGCGCATTCACACTTGAAGCAAACAAATCCATGTCAGGTGCTGCATTCAGCTGTCTAAGAGCAGTTTGCAGAAGGTCATTGTTCAGCTTCCATTCAGTGTCCAGATTTGCGTTCCTGGATTCTGCATCAGCCACCACATTTTCAACAGTGTGGGACGAGGGGTAGTGATGTCCACAAAAAAGGCTGAATGCTCTCCATAGACATGCAGCAAAACTACTCCATCCAGCTGTATCTCTAACAAAAGACGAAAAACTAAAAGCGCTGAACATACTTCCTCTGAGTAAGCAACTGGAATTCACCAAGGCATCAATTATGTTTACAATCTTGACAGATATATGCCATGTTATGTCAATGCCCTTTTTACAAGATCGAACAACTTTTTGGCTTGACGAAATTCCTTCTTCCCTACCCACGCATTGATCTATACAAAACAAGCCTAGCTTACTCTGGACCATATGTGTGGAACTCACTTTCACCGAATCTACAAAATACGAATACTTTAAAACTTTTCAAGAAACATTTGCATGAACATTTATGTCTCAGTAATTTAACTATTTGATTAAAATTATTAGCGCTCATTCGCAAAGTCTTCTGTGAACCAGACTTTGAATACATCATCAGCTGAATATATAGCCTACTCCATTAAAATCGCTCACCCCCACTCCCACTCTGTCTACCATCCCTTTTCTCTTCCCCCTACCTACCATTCTCTCTTCCCACCCTTCTGTGACCTCTCTCTCTCTCTCTCTCTCTCTCTCTGTAGTTTTGTTTGTTTGTAAGTTTCCTTCTGTTTCACCACCCCATCTCATTAGTACTTTTATGAATAGTTTGCTTATCATTGTAGAATTAGATTACAATGTTGCTATGTTGAATTGTCAGTATGAATGATATGTGTTGAAATAATGTATGCATGACAAGGACAGATTGTAAGACTAGGCTTTGGCCTAAAATCTTCATCCTTGCGTATTAAAGATCAATCAATCAATCAATCTCTCTCTCTCTCTCTCTCTCTCTCTCTCTCTCACACACACACACATATATATATATATATAATGAATATTGCTAAAAAAAACACGTGTAACCAACTTGCACGTGAAAACAGTGACAACTGGGCCCTACATATTATATAACATCGGCAGTAGGCGACCCAAACATCATCCTGAAGAGAGCCACGTTCGAAACAATATTGTAGATGATTTTTAATACTCCTTTTAATATTTGATTTTAACAAATATATATATATATATATATTCAATTATAAAGAAAGCTTGCTCTTATGTCTTAGATTGAAGAAATAGGGGGAGATAAGCATTCATATCTGCAGTGGTAGATCATTCTGCCTAACTAACAGTATGTGCTTGAGTGGGTGAATGGGGAAAAAATAAAATAAATGCTTCTCAAAATGAGCCTTCAGCAAGCTTATAGTCTCCAAGAAAGAGACAATCTCCAATAGGGAGGAAAGCCACTAACATATAACTCCTGGTCAGATACCGATATTTCGAAATCTGATTGTTTCTCCTCAGTGACCGCGGAAAGTGGTAATTTGACTCCTCTGCCTTTTCGGTTTCAAGAAGAATGCTCTCCCAGAAAAGGCTGATGTGCAATACCGTAGTATGTCTGTTGAGTTTTCAAAAAAACCAACCAAAGGTGCCACCTAAGAAGCAAAAGAAAATCATGAAAGAGCAAAACAAGCTACATTTTCTTGTGAAAAGTAGAAAATATAAAAAGATAACCTATTAAGACACAAGTGCTGAGGGCCAGTTCTTGGAATGAATCCGCAAGGGACTAAATTACAATAAACTAATAAATTCCAAGGATAAGTACCGAGCACCATTCCAGCATTCCACCATTCCACCACTCCCCCTATTTCTTCAATCTAAGACATAAGAGCAAGCTTTCTTTATAATTGAATATTTCTTGCAGTCATTGCAACACCAAGCTGCTCTGTAAGTTGCTGGAATGGTGCTCGGTACTTATCCTTGGAATTTATTAGTTTATTGTATATATATATATATATATATATATATATATATATATATATATATATATGTATATATATATATTTTTTTTTCTTTGCAACAAAATAAAACAGTTTATTCTCATATCATCTATGTACCTGGTTCAAATTTGAATGGAAAGGAAACATTTTCGAATACAATGCGCTCCCAATCCGTGTAACCTTTGGGTGGTGGTTTTGGGAGCCTTAAGGACCACGTGCAGAAGACTGGACAGTGATCACTAATACCAGAATGTTCCACTCATTTCATTATGCCCATCGCTTCCGGTGGAGCATAGGCCATCGACGACCCTTCGCCATCACACTCTGTTCTGGGCTGTTCTGGTCATTCCAGTCCACTTGGTCCGTTGCAGCTTCAGCTCTGCCTCAGTGTCTCGCCTCCAGCTGTTTCGAGGCTGGCCTCTCTTCCTCTTTCCCTGCAAGTTCCAGGTCTGGGCTTGGCGTGTGGTGCTGGACGCTGGCTTCCTGAGGGTGTGTCCGATCCAGCCCCACTTCCTTTGCAGTATCTGCTTGACCACTGGTTCCTGTCCCGCACGCTCCCACAGATCTTTGTTTCGGATCTTCTCCTGCCATCGGATTTTGTAGATGTGCCTCAGACAACTGTTAAAGAATGTCTGAATCTTTTGTTGCATCGTTTCATTGGAAACAAGAGGCTTCGTTTTGCTACCCGTCATAGTAGCACTAGTGCGCTAAGTAATAAGAGACTTAGGCACCTGGGTGACATATGTGCGACCCATTTAAATTCCATTCGTATTGATTCTGGGGTATGTTGAAGTATATATGCTCCTTATCTACTTCTTTTGAAATTGGCCTGTACTACTAACTTAGCTAAGGGAGGTAAGTCGTATTTCAGGACACGAATTTAGCTCTCGCAAGTTTGACGTCATGGTCACTTTCATGTACTATGACGTATTTTGTTTGATCTTTATAAGAACATAATATATTTTTATTCATTGGCAGGGTAGAATGGTTCTGATGGGATACAATTGTTGGTTATTATGATGAAGTTTGAATTTATAAGACTGTTATTGAATTAAATTATTACTCTTGTTCATTAGTTGGTCAAGTCAGTTGTTTTAGTCTTCGGGCTTATTTTGGATTAAAAGAGTGTTTATGACCCTGTTTTAATCTTAAGCGGGGGCATATATGTAACGCGACAGCCCTCTCGACCAAACACCTGAGACCAATTCTGGATTTCTGCATAGACTCCACACCTTTTTGTCGTCACTACAAATTACGTCACAGCTCTTCACGTAGGCCGTGACGCAAAATATTGTTTAGGCTGCTCAACTTGCACTCTAAATCATTTTTCCTCCTATTGATGCAGTTTCAAAACATCACATCTGCTTATATATATTTTTTTTTTATAATTTTTTTTTTTTTAATTTTTATTTTGTCGCGCTGCGAATCTACAGAACTATCATCAGCTATTCTACAATGCATCAAATCTTCATATGTCATCGCTAAGCATCGTTGCCAAGATATCTTTCTAGGGAAGTGAGGGAATAAAAGATGACTGTTATTGTAGACGTGGCAGACAGCAGCAGCTATTTCGACCGGGAAGAAATCCGATCTCAAAAGAAGACGTTGCATCTTGCCTATACCGCAAGTCAGCGGAGGATCACAGTTGTTGAGAGCACCAGTTTGATCGATTTCAACATCTACCAGGGCCCGGGTTCGTGCTGCTAACCTCGTAATTGAGCGCGCAGAGGATTGACCCTGACTAGGCCAAGCAACATAGTACCGAGGTCGTCGCCCAGCCACCGCTACATCTGGGAAGCCTTGAACGTACTGATATCGCCTGCGTCTGAGGGACTCTGGCACGTACTGGTATCGCCTACGTCTGGGGCACGATGGAACGTGCTGGCGTCACCTACGTCTGAGGAACTCCGGAACGCTGGTGTCGCTGGCGGTTGGGGAACTCTGAGCGTGCGCTCGTTACTCCATTTTTTTTTTACCAGTGAGTCTAGTCACACTCCTTGTATTATTATATTTGTTATATAGATTAAAGTAGTCAAGAGTGGAATATGTTCATTTGGTTTATTGAATGGATGTGTAGTTTTTGGTGCGAAGATTGTCGCACGTACGTCAAGGTCCATATGTTAAAATATTTTCATATTCCAAGTTTATTGTTTGGTATCACAGTTATGGCCGTCGTAGTTAGGCTTGATTCATTGATATTACATCTTTACTGCAGATGGAGTAGAGTGCGCCCTGGGGTGGAGTAGGGGTCATTCTCATTTCATGTATCATTCCATCTGCATTTTTTTTTATATCATCGTACCGCAGTAGACACATGCAGACATGGCACTACGCACTAGGTTGTATGCATTTGTGTTGTCATGTCTGTCTTCTCATGTTTACAAATAAAATACATAAATAAGTCTGCTGCGGGTAGATTATTCGTAGGATAGAACACTGCTGCCACCTGCCACTTGCTCCTGTGCAGGTGGGTTCGAGTACTTCTACTAGAAGTCTTATCAGCTGGACACAGTAATCCGTCACTGTTACTGGACTGCCTTGGACGTTGACGCCTCCTGAAGACTGAAACGGGTCAAGCCATCGTAGGCAACATCATCAAGGAAGAGAAAACAGACATCGCAGGATTATGCGAGATTGACATATAAGAGTGCTGCAAGACATTGTTACTACAAAAAAAAAGAAAGGAAAACATATTTATAATCACGCACACAGACACACACTCCTTCATTTGTAATTAAATATTGTTGAAATTTTATTTTCTTTGAATCCGACGTGAAGTGCGGGTGATGAGTTGTCGGCGAGTTCTTTGAGCTGAGGCGAGTTGAATACCATCACCCCATTGGTGTGACACTGTAATGATGCGGGAGTTGACAGGTTCCCATCCGATGAGTGCCCCCTGTGTCTCCGGTGCCAGCATCAGGGCCACACCCTCAGTGTGGGGGGCTTCATCCTCTGTGTGTCCTGAGTGCAGCAGCTGTTCATCAGATGAAAGTCTCAGCTGTCCTGACTGTAGCCACCCTGTCTCACTCAGTCCTAGCACTCCGATTTTGTAGCTTTTCACCTCTCTCGCTACTTGGATGGTTCTTCCTGTTTCGTACATCGTCCTGATGTTCCATGTGGCTACTCTCGTTGTTGTCCTGGGTGTTAGAAGGGGAGTTAGCCATGCAGCATACTTACCCTTCCTTGCCCAGTTGAATGTTTTGGTTCGTTGTCGTCGATGCTTCTGTAACTGGTCTTTTTTTTACTGGTAGGGTTGTTAGCCCTACACAAACCCCTTTATCCTCCGGGCGAGGTGGTCCTGCCTTAGTCGCCTCTTACGACATGCATGGCAGGGCAGTGGGTCTATTCTATGCCCAAGCTACAGGGCGAAGAATGTACCACTGAAACATTTAATATTGCAGATTTGTTGTTTGTGTATACATGATAAGTAAGAGTCGCAGTTGTTTTAGTTATTCTCGTTGGGGTTTGTACTACCTGATAGAGTGCATTAAGTGATAGTGTATCTGTCTAAGCTGGTTGTTGTTTTAACATATCAATATTAAAGTCCCCTAACAGTAGTATATTTGAATTTTTGTGACAGATCCGATCCATCATTTGTACAAAGTTGTCATACCATTCGTATATGGAAGACGGGTGTCTATATAAATGTCCGATTATTAATAGCGGTGATTTGGAGTTTTTTTTTTTTTAATTTCAATCCAGATACACTCGACAGTATTAGTTTCAAGATCAGTTCTGCGTCGGGTAATGTTGGCAATTGATTGATGAATGTATACGGCAATGCCAGTATGTCGGGGTTGATCACTGTCGCGTCGTTCTATGTTGTAGTCAGGAATGCTAATAAGATTATGCGAGAGTCTAACCTTGTTTCACTTACACCAAATACTTATACTGGATGGGGAGACTGTTTTAAGAGTGATGAGATTTCATGGACCTTATTAAATAAATGATAGACATTGAGATGTCCAACGTTAAGTCCTGGGACAGCGGGATTATGGGAAGGCATGGGTAGTAAGGGAACAGTGACACAAATCGACGAGCAAGACACTTTTCACATAAAAAGACAGAGAATTATAGATCAATAAAACAGAATAGAGGTCAGAAAAGTAACGTTTTTGGATAACACACAATGATGACAAACGCACAGAAAGAATTTAAAGGTTACTATTATGCCTAAAAACAGATAACAGAATGCATCTTTAGAAAATGCAATAAGCAATAAAACAACAAACGACCAAAAAGGAGTAATAGATGAAGCACGATGTCGAACAAATAGAAAGAAAGATAAACAAAGTATTAAGCTTAAAGCAATGAATGACGATAACACACACACACACACACACACACACACACACACACACACACACACACACACACACACACACACACAACACACACACAAATTTTTACAGCGGTGCAAATAAAGAGGATGCTATGAGTGCTATGAGCACAATCCACTTTAGAGCAGATTTAAAGAGTGTAGATTAAGAAAAGCGAAGCAAAGAAAAAAAAACAACAAAAAAAACAACCAACCAAACAAAAAACAAACAACAACAACAACAACACAACAATAACAAAACCAGAAAGAAAAGTACAAAAAAGTTGTTTTATACACACACACACACACACACACACACACACACACACACACACACACACACACACGTATATATATAAAATATATATATATATATATAATGAAGGTAAAACCCTGGAGTAGGCTGGACACCACTCAGTGATGTGTGGGTGCACTGCTGATCCAGAAACTGGCCAGTCACAACGTACAAAAATAAATGCAGGCACACCAGCCACACACTCTTCATGTTTTTTTGTTTTTTTTGTTTTTTTATAAAAAGAAGCTTTCGCCTTTTATTTAGGCTTCGTCAGCATCTGCAACAGAAACAGTTATGTATACGCACACTCCCACCCACCCAACCACGCACCCGCACAACAACCATACACCCCCCCCCCCCCCCTCAAACACCCACCCACCCACCCACCCACAACATACTATATCATATTATCATGGCTCCCCCAGGTTTAACTCTAAAAGTTGAGCCCACTCATATATATATATGTATAGACATCTCCCCCCCCCTCACTCACCCACTCATAGGCTACCCTCTCTATCCTTATTTTCACATATATAAAAGCACCCCCCCCCCCCACACACACACACACAAACACACCCCAATGTGGGATGTGCATAGGGAAGGGGGGCATGAGGAAATCCTAAAATCATCTTACATTTAGCCCTAAAACTTTCATTTTCTTTTATAAATGATTTTGGAGTTATAGGTTAAAGTTATATAGTAGCGAGTCCCCGCAAAACATCAGCAGTAGCACACGGGAAGTAATAGAAGCTGCCACACAATAGCAGTAAAGAGGTTAAGCTAAACCATTAGCACAACTCCCCTTACATCTTACACAAAGGAAACTGCCATCCTAAATAATAATATAATGTACCTATATTACTTTTAAGAATATTAAATTAAAAACCTACCAATAAAACGGAGTTAAAACATCTCAGTGTCAAAAAAGAGAGTACAACTGTACTGTCCCGTCTCACACCGCACACTGGTGCCGAAGACAACCATCCACTGCCCATCACACCGCCATGAGCTAAAAACAAAATCCTCTGCAAACACTGTTCACTACAATCTATCTTCCACCCAGCCCACACTTTAATCAGGTAAACAAACATACAAACACATACTCTCTCTCTCTCTCTCTCTCTCTCTCTCTCTCTCTCTCTCTCTCTCTCTCTCTCTCTTTTAACGTCATATCTGGCATAACATTGCACAGTGCTCTCCGGCAGCAGCGAATCTGCAACACAGATTAATCGCCATCTCAGCAATGTGTGAAGAACAGAAATCTCAAACTGTTTTCTAGTTTCTTTGTTCTTGTTTTTAGTTTTGTGTTTAAGACTGTGCATCGATTTCATTGGTGTCGCAAGTGTCTTGGTTAGCTGTGTATTTAATTCACATGCATGCATAATCAATAAAATTTAAAGGAAAAATAGTTCCACATTAGAAACTGTGACAACAAAAAACAATATGTAAACTGGAATGGTATATACCAGCCCCATATGTTGTTCTCAGGTCTGTGAATACTTGATTCAATCCTTTGACAGATGTTGACGAGAGTGATGGCACAGAATATCTAGCTCAAGTGATGGTGTCTTCCTCTTCTGGGTATATTACGGTAAAAAGAGGAAATACCAGTGACAAGAAATCCGTCGTCTTACGGAAGGAAATTCGTGTGCCTGACAACAGTTCACTCATGGTCAGTTTTCAGCAGACAACAAAGAGCCGGCCACGTATCAGGCTGAACAATTATTTCACGTCCAGCGATGGGTGGGAATACAAACGCACGGTTTGGGGTGACATTTCCGGAGCTCATAATATCTATTTTGCTACGATAATCAAGGCCAGACAACCCAGCATTGTAGTTTCCAAATCGTATCTTGTCAAGGATTGTGATTTCAAAGTGTTCTTGTCTTTTTTCCCTGAGTGGAAAGTGCCTCAAATGCTGCCTACCAACGTGTGGAATTGTTCTGTGGATTATTACCCCAGTTTTCAGCATCATCTGGCGTGTAACCTCAAGACAGAGTGCGACGGTGGGCAGGACGAAACAGAGTTCTGTCCCTTCAGCAGTTTGGACTGTCAGGGTCTGGTGGCATTCTGTAACCGGTGTTACAAACTGGTCGATGGTCTGCGTGCATATGATAGTGAGCAAAGAGACGTCAGTAAAATAGCTGATGAGTACTGTAGTTCCCAGGGAGGTAGGCTAAGTATTCCTCAGTGCATCCTGCACTGGTGCTGCAAGCTTCTTAGAACGAGCAAAGTGAACCCTGCTGTGCTGGAACAAATGATGACTGGCCTGTATTATAGAGACACAGTATGGAACACCATGTATACACACAGCATCATTGATGACAACAGAGCTGTCTTTCACCATTCAACTTATGTTCGCTTCCGAATTGCTACAGACGAAAAACAGTGCATAATTTTACAAACGTGTCCAAATTCATATCTAATTTCATGTTCCTTACCTCGTGACAATTTTTTGCATGATAAAGCAATGTGTGAAATCAAAATGAATAAGACAGAGAACACTTTATATCAGTCTCAGTCTATTACCTTGACCAAGACACAGTTCATGTCGCTCAGGGCGCAAAACTCCATGGAAACATGCAGTGATGGTCATGTGACGTATACGTTTTTCTTATATGGATCCAATGTGCATTCAGAGCATAGCTCTTGTCATCTTCCAAATCCACAGTCACGCACTGACTGGTTTTCTCTTGCAGGTCTTCACCCCACATTTGCATGTGACGATCAGTTCAGCACCATAGCATTCAGCCTGGTCTGTGACTTCCTCTCTGACTGCCAGGATAACAGTGATGAATCCTTCTGTGATTATCCTTCATGTATCAAGACATTTACCTGCTCTGACCATCAGTGTGTGTCTTATGGCAAGGTGTGTGATCTAATGCCTCACTGTTCGGATCAGTCAGATGAAGAGAACTGTGAAGTGTTTAAAACCATGGCTCTTAAAACACGTTCGGTATCATCTCCAGCTCTGATCGATTTTGATGGCGACAGTCAGTTCATATCCACTCAGATCAATCCCAATGACTCCTGCCCTGACAGTCACTACCGTTGTCCTGGAGACTATGACGACTGTCTGCCTGTCTACACACGATGCAATGGGATGAACGACTGTGCTAGCCATCAAGACGAAGAGCGATGTGAAGAAATCACCTGCCCCGGATTTTTCAGGTGTAGAGCTTCAAAGATCTGTGTTCACAGCGATCACCTGTGTGACGGTTGGTCGTACTGTCCGCTGCGTGATGATGAATTGTTGTGTGACTTTATCTGTCCTGATGGCTGTCAGTGTCAAGGTCACTCTTTATTGTGTCTTCAGCCTTTCTCCGCCACACTTTTGCCTGGAATCCGGTATTTAGACGCCACGGATTCAGGTATGACGCTGTCCGACATGAATGACAACGCCTATCTTATTCATCTTGTTCTTGCTCAGTGTACATTGACTACCCTGCATTCAATTAATTTGCTTAATCTCAGGGTTCTTGACCTGTCAAGAAATAACCTTCGGCTTGTCAACATGACTTCTTTCCTTGGTTTGGAAAAATTACAAACGTTATCTCTGTCCAACATCCTCTCACCCAGCTGCACACTGACCTCTCCTCTGTCATCATGCACAGTGCCCTGACCCAGATAGACCTGTCCTTCACCAGGCTGACCCTGCTGGATACCTCAGTCTTCTCTCTGTTTCCTGGGGTCCAGACTCTAAACTTGACTTCCACTTCCATACACACAATAAGTCCAGCTGGATTTCAGTACACGCCAGCACTGAGTAAATTGTACATGGACGGCAGCCCAGTGAAAAAGTTCCCAAATGATGTTTTCAGACATCTCTCTCAGTTATCTGTTATACAGACAGACAATTACAAATGTGTTGCAGTGACATACTCCCCCATTACCTTGATGACTCCCCTTGCTCTGCACCTAAGGATGAAATTTCTTCCTGTGAAGATTTGTTACAGTCATGGGCTTACCGAGGGTTTCTGTGGCTCATCACCTGTCTGTCTCTCACTGGCAATATCTTTTGTTTCTGTGCACGTTTGCTTGCCAGATCCATGACCTCTTCCAGTGGCTTTAGTGTGTTCGTCATCAATCTGACCATGGCCGACTTTCTGATGGGGGTCTACATAGCTATGATTGGAGTGGCTGATGAACGGTACCGTGGTAGATATCTCTATTATGATGACACGTGGAAAAGCAGTGTGACCTGTAAGGTGGCAGGTTGTCTGTCCATGCTGTCCAGTGAGGTGTCAGCTCTGGTCATCTGCCTCATCACTCTGGACCGTTTTATTGTCCTTCGGTTTCCATTCAGCACTCTGCGGTTTGAAAGAACATCAGCGAGGCTGACTTCTCTTTTAACTTGGTTGGTTTCTTGTTTCTTAGCCGTTTTGCCGTTACTGCCAATGACCATTCACTGGGAGTTTTACAGCCAGACAGGTATCTGCATTCCACTGCCAGTGACCAGGCGGGAATTTGAAGGAAGGCTGTATTCTTTCAGTGTAATGATTGTCTTTAACTTCACCCTATTTCTACTTATTTCTTCTGGCCAAGCCATCGTCTATTGGTCAATATATAGTAACGCCTTACAAAACAACACAACAAAAGTGTCACGTGACATGACCATCGCTCGGCGGTTGATCAGTGTTGCAGTAACAGATTTCCTGTGCTGGTTCCCCATTGGACTGTGCGGAATGTTAGCACTGACTGATACTCCAATCCCAGGAGAAGTGAATGTTGCCCTGGCTGTATTTGTACTGCCATTAAACTCGCTATTAACCCTTTCATGTATACCTTTAACACGTGGGCAGAAAAGCGAAGAAAATCGTATGACGATAGCCTCATGAAATGGTTAGAAACTCATCCTGACATAATACACAATTCAGAGCATGAGTGAAGCTATTGTTCATGATAAGATGAATGCACATTTATCTTTTTTGTCCTATGTCACTTGCTACAAACAGTACATGAGATAGTTATAGGACTTTACATAGTGAACATGAGGGGAAGAATCATCATGATCCTTCGATTTGCAGATGACATCCATAACTGGGCTGGCAGATCTCGCCAGGCTTGTGTAGAGACTGGATGAAACATCAACTGGAATGAAAAGAGTAAGTTGATGGCTAACCGCCACACCTCCAGCACTGTCATCACTGTAGATGAATAGAAGCTGGAAACAGTTCAACAGATCTTTGCCTGTACACTCATCACACTCACATACAATCATCATAAAGGCATAACCAAGTTTGGAGCTATCCGAGGTCTGACCAGCGCGTTGGGCTAATGCGTAACTCAGACATCTGCGAAGTCGTAGCCATGGGACCCTCTTCTTAAATTCTCTCATCTTGGTCATGACTCATTTATCGATCAACTTTTTAAATCATGCGCAGTGTGGCCTCAAACCTTTGTAGATGTGGTGCAGCCTATATGGATTAGATCGCAGGCAGTGACACTTCCTTGCTGAAACTGAAATTGAAACTGAAATTTTGCCAGGGATCTGCTATTACAATGAGGGATCCGGACTAGGGATCCTCCCAGGGATGCTAAAGATGACGTCAGCACTGTCCAGACAACCAACTCTTTTCAACGTCCATTTCGCGCCCAATTTAAGGAGATAAGTTATCGCTCGTTCTCCGTTTTCATTGTCCCAAATTTTGTTTATCTTGCCTGAGGAAGACTCAAGAAGTCAAAACGCCTTGTTTTTTGTCTTGTAAATTGTGTGTCTCCTTCGTTCGGCGGAAAAAGTATCTTTTAAGTTTATTTCAATTTTCACCCTGCAGTCACGTCACTTTGAAACTAAAACTGTGTGGAAGGATTTAGCCTCTTGCACGCACTGGCACACTCCCTCTTATTGTATGCATGTGAGGCAAGGCACCTCACAATGGATCTGAACAGTGAAATTCAAGCCGTGGAAATAAGGAGTTACCACAGGACACTAAACAACAGATATACAAGCCAGATCACAAATTAAGTCCTGCGCTAAACCATCAAGCACCAATGTGTGATATAAAGCAAGAAAACAAATCTACATTGATATAACAATGCAGCAATATCCAATGGCCTTGCTAAAACAACTCCCCTCGGAATGACTGAGGGAGACAAACAGAGGGGAAGACAGAAACCAAGATAGACTGACGACGTTAAGGAGGACGGGGATAACATTTGAAGGAGTCCAAGCCTTGGCACAGAGCTGCAAGAACTGGAGGAGCCTGGTGCCACAGGAACTCACCGTGGAGTGAAGTACAAGAAGAAGCCAAGAAGGAGAAAAAGAAGCAGAAGGAATAGGATAAGGATAAGAAGAAGAAAAGGAGAGGAGGAGGAGAGGAGGAGGAGGAGGAGGAGGAAGAAGAAGAAGAAGAAGAAGAAGAAGAAGAAGAAGAAGAAGAAGAAGAAGAAGAAGAAGAAGAGAAGAAGAAGAAGAAGAAGAAGGGCAAGAAAAATAAGAAGGAGAAGAAGAAGAAGGAGAAGGAGAAGACGAAGAAGAGAAAAAGGTGAAGAAGACAAAAAAAGGAGGAGAAGAAGAAGAAGGAGAAGGAGAAGAAGACGAAGAAGAAGAGAGAGGAGGAGGAGGAGGAGGAGGAGGAGGAGGAGGAGGAAGAAGAAGAAGAAGAAGAAGAAGAAGAAGAAGAAGAAGAAGAAGAAGAAGAAGACTAAGACAAAGAAAAAGAAGGGAGGAGGAGGAGGAAGAGGAGGAGGAGGAGGAAGAAAAGAAGAAGAAGAAGAAGAAGAAGAAGAAGAAGAAGAAGAAGAAGAAAAAGAAAGAAGAAAGAAGAAGAAGACGACGAAGAAGAAGAAAAGAAGAAGAAGAAGAAAAAGAAGAAGAGGAGAAGGAGGAGGAGGAGGAGAAAAAGAAGAAGAAGGAAAAGGAGAAGGAGAAGAAGAAGGAGAAGAAGAAGAAGGGGAAGAGGAGGAGAAGGAGGAAAGAGAAGAAGAAGAAGAAAAGAGGAGGAGTACGAGGAAGAAGAAGACGAAGAAGAAGAAGAAGAAGAAGAAGAAGAAGAAGAAGAAGAGGAAGAGGAAGAGGAAAAGGAAGGAAAAGAAGAACAAGAAGATGCAGAAGAAAAAGCGGAAGAAGAAGAAACAGGAAAAGAAGAAGAAAGATCAACCTAGCAAAGTACGTCTCCAAGAGTGCCAGGCAGACTAACAGCAAAAAAAAAAAATAAATA
>CM065732.1:66884811-66899811 GCA_033310375.1 Conus canariensis
GCGTTCACTGGATTTCCTCTTATGTCCAGTTCGGTCAGTCTTGGCATATTTCTAAATCCCATCGACCCAATCTCTTGGACCACGGAGAAGGATGCATTCAGATATTCCAAACTGTATATGTATATTGACGAAATATGGCTGTGAATATGAATAAGTGTCTCTGATATATCAACTCGCCGAAGTGAATATTGAATCCACTTCAGTAGATTGCTAGTCACTTTAATGAGAGGATTGTTGGCCAAGTACAGATTTCTTAAATTTGGTAACACAAAGAAATCCTTAATATCGATCATTCTCAGATGATTATTGGAAATATCGATGAAATGTAGATTGGTAAGGTTCATTACAGAAATATTGAAGAGTGAACAAGAAGACATGATCAGACGAATGAGATAGCCATTGTGGACGACATCATGCAGCGCCATTCCTGAACCCTGGGCGTCCAGGGAGCGGAGTTCGGGAAACGCACTGGCAGCAAAAGGTTTTCTACACACAAACAGGTGACCTTGGCACAGGCAGTGTTCAGGACAGGTCCTGTCACACATCAGTTCATCATCCTGCTGTGGGCACTGACCCCAGCCATCACACAGATGATCTCTGTGCACACACACCCTAGAAGCTCGACAGTGGTAAAAACCAGGGCAGTTTGATCTGCTACAGGCTTGTTCATCTTCTCCAAGAACACAATCAGAAAACCCGTTGCATCTTGTGTAGACAGGGAGACAGTACAGCCACTGGCTTATACAACGGTAATGACTGTGTGGACAGGCTGCGTCAGCTCCCATCACCTGCTGAGTGAAGTAACCAGTACCATCTAAATCGATGTACAATGGTTCTTTCTTCTGGTCATACGAGGCTGTGGGATACATTGCGTTAGCAGGACAGTCGGTCTCATCAGAACTGTCCACGCAGTCAGAGTGTTCATTACAGTGTTGACTGTCCAACACAGACTGGCCGTTCACACAGCCAAACCCGTCACGTGAGGGGTGGACACAGAATGACTCATCACTGTCATCTGGACAATGCTGTCTGAAGTCACACAGCAGAGTGTAGTGCACTGTTGAGATGCCATCATCACATCTAAACATTGTGTCTGTGCACATGAATGTTGTAGAGGAAAACGCTGCCATGTTGTGCTCATCATTTATGTTCAGCATCGTATCGTTCTGTGGAACAAAGAACTTTCTGCAATAACTGTCAGGGTCACACGACAGGAAGAGGTACGTCAGGTGTCTGTCTGGACACATCTGCAATAACTGCTGTGTGTTGCTGAAGGTCAGTGCGGATGATGGTAGAGAAGCCAGTGAGACTGGAGGAGGGAAAATATCGGAGGTATGTGATGGCGTTTCACACACTGCTGCAGAAGAATAGTAATCCTTAATGGCAATTTGCACTCCGGTGGATATTAGTTCCATACCTTCGTGTATCCTGGTAGGATTATGTACATCATGTGACTTGAAATGATTCATACTGTATATCAGAGTGCGGTCAGACCATACGCGAAATTTGCTGTATGTAAAGGGCAAGAAGCTGAAACCTGACCCACCACCAATAATTGCATGAATTTTGAGATAATGTACAAATATAGGTGTCAAATCTTTCCTTTCCTCACAAGTCCTAACGGCAGCCAGCCTCCCGCCCCTCATCCAGCACTGATATTTGAACATTTCAAAATTGATCATCTCCTCTAACTGGACCAACTGAAAACATTTGTTTCGTGAAGCCACCAGACCTTGGCAGCCAGGACTGCTGTAGGGACAGTGTTCTGTTTCATCACGTCCATCTTCACACTCTGGCTTTAGGTTACAGCGCATGTGATCTTGAAATGTGGAGTAGTGATCCACAGAACAGTTGTATAAACTGCTGGGCAGCCTTTGGGGCCGATCCTTCTTAGAAACAGAGGAGAAATATAACCTGAAATAAGATGTTCGTGTGGCAGGTCGGAGAACACGAATTTGAACGCGTGAGATATCAAAAACAAACACAGGTAACAAACGATAGATTTGATACTGCTTGTTTGAATCTGACTTTCTGTATATGAATGCCAGTTTATGATACTTATATATTCTAGTTGAGAAGGTCTGCTGAATGCTGATGAGCACAATACATGACGATGGCACTTGCAGTGTTTCTTCGTGCACCGACCTGAGAGACATCAGCACCGGTAGTACCACAAATCCAGAATACTCTTGAATATATTTCATGACGTAACTTTGGGTTCGTGTGGCCTCGATATTAATTCTGACCTTCGGAGAATTAATGCTTGTTATCAACATGGAGTTTCTATGCGACTCAACGAACACGTCTTGAATTGATAAATCACTGCTTTTAATATGGAATGTTTGTTCTCTTTCCTTTAAATAAGTTACCCAGTACCGAGAATCAAACCTATACGCCAACCGTTCAATGCGGACAAGCACAGATCTGCCTTGTTCGACTTGTACGTGCTGCACACAGAAAGATGAGCTACCCTCACACAGCCCGAATACTAGTCCTTGGTGAGCTGTTGTAAACTGTGGTAAATTGTTCTCACAGTCTGACACATTGACCTGCATGAACATGTGTTGTGTATAGTTCTGGTTCAGGAGATGGTCTACACCTGGACAGATGGCTGTGATGTTCACCTGACCAGAGGTGAGTCTGTCCTTCATGTTGTCTGGTCTCCTTGGATCTGTAGTGACCAGAACACGACCAGTGAAGGGTAAAGATACGGAGTGGACAGCATTAATTGTCAGAATTCTTCAGTTCTGCTTTAAATGTCTTACATGGAATTGTGAACAGTTTTGGAAACTAAAGCAGCACAAAAGGGCTACCCACATCATCATGCAACCAAGGGATAATGACGACAACGACAAAACAACACCAATAACATTAAAATACGGATACTGTTGATAATAATAATAATGACAATAATTTTAAATGATTTTGTTTGTTGTTTTGGTAACGGGACACACTATACTGAAAGACGTTAAAGTTTGATCAATATGGAAATAAAAGCGATAAGCATATGAAAAAACAAACAAACTTATACACAATGACGAATATAATATTAGGTGGGACAACAGCAGCAACACCAGCAACACCACCGCTAACACCACCACAACCACCACCACCACAACCACCACCACCACCACCAACAATAATGATAATGATAACAATAATACCAATAATATTGATAGTGATAGTAATAACAATTATTATGATAACAACAACAACAACAACAACAACAACTACTACTGCTACAAATAATAATAATAATAATAATAAGAAGAAGAAGAAGAAGAGAAGAAGAAGAAGAAGAAGAAGTAAGAAGAAGTGTAGTAAATAAAGGATAATACACAACTGTTGCCTGCATGGGTAGCAGTCATTCAGATCCATGTAACAGTATCACTCGCACTGTCTGGCAATGGTGCGGTACTTACAATTGTCTGTCTGCAACGCACATTCCTGATAAATGGACACTGTGGCCAATGCTGTGTCAGGTGCTGTCAATCAAGAAGGATACATGCTACCTGCTACCCAGACCAGACCAAGTGAGCATTTTGAGACTGAGGACACTCCAGACTCAAACACCACATGTTCATAAAACTCCACATTGGACAGTCTGCAGGGTGCCAATGCGGTCCAGCCTCAATGACTGCAAAACACTTCCTGCAGGACTGTCCAACACATTAAAAGCTAAGAGCAGAGACCTGGCCTGCCGACACATCGATGAGGGAGAGGCTCTATGGATCTCTGGAGAGCCTCTGCCATAAGGAGCTTTCATCAGTGCCTCTGGGGTTCCTATCTGAGTGTACAAAGAAGAAGAAGAAGAAGTCCACACGCTGCCTGTGAACAAATGCCCTGACCCACTGTCCATCACACAGCAGCCATCGTGACCAGCAAGGAGTCACGCACAGTGGACGAGACAAGCAAACATACGACACAGAAAGACAGCACGCGTGATGTGTTGATCCCACCACCCCCACACACACTGCACAGCGAAGAGGAGCAAGGAGATATTGCCCGCCCATTGAACCCTTTCAACCTCTCCACATCCTGTGTCTGCCTTCGACTCACCACATCCCCTTCATCAGCTCCTCTCTCTCTCTCTCTCTCTCTCTCTCTCTCTCAATGCTCGCCACGACTGATTTGAAAACCAATCTGGCAAAATGAACAAGAATGTTGAATATGAAATTCTGCCGGTGTAGTTGAACAAGATCGCCCAATGAATGACACTGGTCATTCTTCCTCAAGCCGTGCTAATGATACTGCTATGGTGACTGATACTTTCTGTATGATCCTTCTGCTGTGTGTGTGTGTGTATGTGTGTGTGTGTGTGTGTGTGTGTGTGTGTGTGTGTGTGTGTGTGTGTGTGTGTGTGTGGTGTTTCTACAAATAAAAGAATGTGTATCACAAGGTAAAACGTGACTTCAAATCCCATCATCTTTGCTGTTCCCATGACCATGATAACAGTGATAAGTGTCAAAAAAAAGACATCACTTAACATCAGAACATGTTCCGTTCAGCGTATGTAGATTTCTACTTGCTGGAATCCGCAGGATGTCAGTGGTAATGTGGCATAGTACTACACTCTACAAGATGTCTAAATCATACTTCTTCAAACTGTCAAACTTGTGAACGATTAAAATGTTGAACGAAAAGCGAGGGGAAAAGGACCAGAGAAAAGGACAAATGATGAAAGACAATTTGTGAAGAAAGCTGAGACATAATTCCACACGAAGAACGAAAATGAAACTAAACAACAGTGACTCATTTACTACCTCACTTGTGAACATAACACAGACATGAACTAAACAACAGTAACTCATTTACTAACACCATTTGTGAACATAACACAGACATGAACTAAACAACAGTAACTCAGTTACTACCCCACCTGTGAGCATAACACAGACAAAACGGCACTTGGAACAAATTCGAGGCGAAAAACAAGATGGTGAGAACACAAGATCAGAATGAAATCAAACCTTCTTTACCTACGCTTACGTATGCACACTAAGAAAACGAAAAAGTTCTTTCAAGCCAATTCAAAACTTATCTATCCGTGGTAGTTTTGATTTTTTTTCTGGTTTTAGTTTAGTTTAATACACATTCCCTGCTGTAAACAAGTCAATACATTTCAGTAGTCAGTGTGGCTGATTATGTGGAACTGAGATCGAACAGCATAAGGTATGTTGAAGTAATCTGACAAGGAATGTTATTTCACACACACACACACACACACACACACACACACACACACACGCACACACACACTCACACACACACACACACACACACACACGCACATGCACGCACGCATGCACGCACGCACACACACACACACACCACACACACACACACACACACACACACACACACACACACACAACACACTTGTACAGAAAATCTTTTGAAAGAGTCAACAGTCAGTTCTAAGACGTTAGCGAAGGTGACCTTGATTTCCCCTCCAGCTTGGGAAAGAAAAGGGACGCATTTGATCTTGATCACTCTGATGTGAGCAAAACTGACCGACCAAATCTCTTACCTTATTATGTAAAGATGCATATATACAATGGAAATATCCTCAATATCTTAAAATTTACACAGATGGTTCAGTATTGTCTACTAATCTGAGGAAGCTGAGGGAGTGGCACCTTTAAAGGACAAGCAGGGCTTTCTGAGGAGCAATAGTCAGAATAAGGCAGAGATCCTGGGCGATCAGTTCCGGTCTGTTTTTACACAAGAGAATACCACCAGTATCCCAGACAAAGGACCAAGTCCTTATCCTGATATGCCCCCAATACAAGTCAGCGAAGCCGGCGTTAAGAAACTCCTTCTAAATCTCCAGCCTTGCAAAGCTGCCGGACCAGACAACATTCCAGCTTTCGTTCTAAAAACCACAGCTTCAGAACTGTCTCCTCTCCTCACTAAACTCTTCCAACTCTCTCTCGACACTGAACAAGTTCCGTCCGATTGGAAACAGGCCAACATTGTCCCGATATTCAAAAAGGGTGATCGAAGCCTGCCAGCAAACTACAGACCAGTGTCTCTGACTTCTAGCATGTGTAAAGTGCTAGAACACATTGTACACAGCAACGTAATGGATTTTTTCGACCTCCACCAAGTTCGCACTGACTGTCAACATGGCTTCCGCCAACGACGCTCCTGCGAGACTCAGTTGATTGTCACTAATCATGACATTGCTAAGAGACTTTCCCAGGGTGCGCAAGTAGATGTAGTGCTCCTAGACTTCTCCAAGGCCTTCGACAAGGTCCCTCACCAACGCTTGCTGCGGAAACTGCACTACTGTGGAGTACGGAACAACACCCTTGGCTGGATCCAGTCGTTCCTCTTCGGCAGAACGCAGCAAGTGGTACTCGAAGGCGTACACTCATCTCCTGCCCCTGTCCTTTCCGGTGTCCCCCAAGGCACTGTCTTGGGCCCACTTCTTTTCCTTACATACATAAATGACCTTCCTGATGTGGCCAAGGACTCCAACACCCGGCTGTTCGCAGATGATACTCTCCTCTACAGGAATGTCTGCAGTACCAAGGACCATCCTTGCTGCAAGCTGATCTTGACCGCCTGGCAGATTGGGAAGACACTGGCAGATGAGTATCAATGCAGGAAAGTGTAACACACTCCACATCTCGCCAGGCAGACACCTTTCCTTCCATTCTGCATATACTCTTCATGAACGCACTCTGGAAGCAGTATCCACAGCCAAGTACTTAGGAGTAACCATGACACAGGATCTATCCTGGACCAAGCACGTTGAAACGGTGGCAGCCAAAGGGAACAGGGCAGTGGGTTTTCTCCGCAGAAACTTAAAAAAACTGCACCGCTGAGGTCCGCAAAGCCACCTATATGACCATGGTTCGTCCTACACTAGAATACGCTTCCACTGTCTGGGACCCCCACAAGAGACAAGACATTGACCTCCTGGAAAAGGTCCAGAGAAGAGCAGCTCGCTATGCCTGCAACTGCTATTTTGAACGCACACCGGGCACTGTCACTGATCTTCTCCGGAAACTCCAGTGGGACAGCCTCGAAACCAGAAGGCACCACAACAGACTGGGAATGCTGTACCGTATCGAGAATGGGCTGGTAGATATTCCACCCTCCATGCTCTACCGTCCTTCTCATTCCAGGGCCTGCGGCAGGAATAGTGCTCGCATCTTCCAGGAGCACTCAAAACACCCAGCTCTACACAACTCCTTCGTCCCCCGAACAGTGAGGGAGTGGAATAAACTTTCAAGCGAGACCATTACAGCTCCAACAGTAGTGGCATTCTTCAGCCGCCTGCGCTGCAGCTCCAGCGACCTGCAGCCCCCCAAAGCTGGCCACTAGTGGAAATCCACACTAGATTTGTACATGTATATAGTTTTAATCCTGTTTTACACAAAAAGCCATCCAAGCAGCTGGCACTCAGCTAAACAGCAGAGCCTTCAACGCCAATTTGGCCCGGCTCTAGACAAGGAAGAAGAAGAAGAATCAGTTAGGTTCTGCTTTTGTTATACCAATACGAAAGGCTGAAAAGATATATTCCATTGGAAAAGGCAGATCAATATTTGTCGCCGAAATGATAGCTGTTATCATGGTGTTGTCATGTTCAATTGACTTACCACAATCAATATTTAAAGTAGTTATTGGTGTGGATTCAATGTCTGTTCTACAATCCATAAAATTTCCAAATACCATTTGGAACAACTTTTTTGTAAATGAAATATGCCATCTTATTCATGTTTTGATACATAAAGGAACTGATGTCACCTTCTGCTGGATTCCATCGCATTGTGGTATTTTGGGTAATGAGCTAGCTGAGAGATGCGCAAAGAGAGGAGCCAGAAATGCAAAGTGCGCCACGGTATTGAATATACACTTTTATTTACCTGAAGTCAATCAATTATTAAAGCAAACCGTCTGGAGCCGATTCAGAAAACATTACAAAAAATGTTGCTTGGTGTGGCTGATAAAAATACTCATTTGATTAAATATGAACATATAAACAGCATTCCTCATTTACAAGTCAAAAATATGTACCAGTACAGAAATTTCATTTCAATATTTTACGATGCCTTAAAAACTTAATATACGCATGAAATGAAATGTATCTGTGGAAAACGAAGAATAACCAGCAAGCATCTGCTGTTTGACTGTTCACCTCTTCTAACACATTTACTAGCATTATCGGGTATGTCGTTGTGTGATGTCTTTTCAGATTTAAAGTTTGCCTTTAATGTTGTTTTTTTCTCTCTTTAATTTGTAGTCCAGTTAAGCATTTGCTTTAAGATTACTTGCAGGTATGTTGTAGGGATGTTTAGAGGGACATCTATATGCACTTAGATAACCACATTATGCATACATTTACATAGTCACAGACATTTATGCATCTCTCTCTCTGTCTCTGTCTGTCTCTCTCTCTCTCCTCTCTCTCTCTCTCTCTCACACACACACACACACACACACACACACACAGATGTGAACAAACGTAAACTAAAGTACTACACTACTACGCTGCTACTACTACTGTTACTACACACACACACACACACACACACACACGCGCGCGCGCGCGCGCGCGCGCGCGGGCGTGCACACACACACACACACCACACACACACACACACACACACACACACACACACACCACAGATGTGAACAAACGTAAAACTAAAGTACTACTACTACTACTGCTGCTACTACTACTGTTACTACACACACACACACACACACACACATACACACACACACACACACACACACACGCGCGCGCGCACACACACACACACCACACACACATACACACACACACACACACACACACACACACACACACACACACACACACACACACATACACACACACTATCACTTAGCGTTCATATTTTATGACTGTTCGTGTGTGTTAATCAATAACCAAGATAGTGATGCATGATCTGTTTTGTTTACTGGGATCATTTGAACTCTAACGATTTATGACTTTCTTTTCCGTTAAAAAAATTCTAAAAAGTAAAAAAAGACCTGTCACGTGCTAAATTAGATAGGAAAGAAACGTATTGATCGAGGAGTGTGAGTAGAAAGCAAGGCTGAGTTGAGGTGAAGAAGGTGGATGGGGGCGGGGGAAGAAACGAGGTGGGGGGAGGGGGTAATATTGTAGTATAGAAAGAGGAGATGCAAAATGCCTGCAACACACTATAACAGCCTAACAACTTGTCTGGTTGTTGAGGTATCTAAGTGATTTTCTTTTGTAGCCGAAATACAGAGAATTGTTTGGCATTCAGAGTTGGGTATGGTAAATATGTGCATATCTCCGTATTTCTCCTGTAATGAAAATGCAACTATAAAACTTTGCATAGGGTAGAACATACAAAAGTATGTAAACAACAGTTTTTATAACGATCACTCACCTACTGAAGACATCGTATATTTGTTAGTCTTTCCAAACAGGTCCAAATTATCTCAGATCCTTTCGTTTCTTTTTTCGTTCTTTCTTCTTCTGTGTTAGACAAATAACTACGCATGTTGTAATAATTAATGGCTCGGGGATGAGTGATCGCTCACGGCGAGGTCGGACGGACAACACCACGTCTCTGCGCTAATTGCCTGATTACAGTGTTAATGAGGCTTTTAAAGATCTTCATGACCGTGTAGAAGCATTCCTGGACATGTAACGATTCCAATGGTATGTTTCATGCTGGAATCGGCAGCGGCAGTGCAATGAAAAGATCAAATTAGGGAGAGAGAGGAAAAGGGAAGGGGAGAGAAAAAAAAAAAAGAAAAAAAAAAACAGCAACAAAAACAGGCGCATGAAATAAGTTTTCTCTGCTGTGTTGAGAATCAACGTAGACTGGTCTGCCCTCGCGCACCGCGGCTACTGAGATAGTCTGACAGTGGTGTAACCTAATGAGTGGTGACCACGAAACACCGGGTAGACAGAAGAGGAACTTTTGTTCTACTTCAGACAGTGACACAAGTGTGTGCGAAGATAGATGTGCTAAACCTGAAAAGAAGCGTTTAAACATCGAACCTACCGCCGACGATATGAATTTTCAAGAAGCCCTCGATAAAGCCCTCGAGAAAATAGATCGTCGCTTCGACAATCTAGCAACAAAAACAGATATAGAAAAAATGAAAAACGAGGTGAAAATTTTGACCGACAATTTCATGGAAAAGGTGGGAGAACTGGAAGGAAGGATACTACAAGCAGAAAGCAAGCTGGCAAAGGCACAGACGGAAATCGTGGCAGAAAGAAGAAAAAGTGACAGCCTGGCGAATGTGGTACGACAGCAGGAGAGGCGGATCAAGGAGAACGAGAGCAGTCTGAACGACATGCAGCAGTACAGCAGACGCTGGAACCTACGCGTGTACCGGGTGCCGGAGGCGGACGGGGAGACGGCCGACGACTGTGTGCGGAAGGTGTGCCGGGTCTTCACGGACGGAGTTGGCATCGCCACCGCCGCTGCTGACATCGAGGTGGCCCACAGGTCGGGAAAACGAGGCAGTGCTAAAGCCAGGCCAATACTGGTGAGGTTTTTTGACAGAAAGAAAAGGGACTCTATATTAACTAACAGAAGAAAACTGAAAAATAAAGGAACTGTCATTGATGAGGACCTAACCTACGCCAACTACCAACTCTCCACAAACGCACACAAACACTCGGCAACGATGTCTGTGTGGAGTTCTAACGGAAGAGTGATGGCCAAGCTGTTAAATGGACAGATCCTGAAATTAAACATTCACATGGACCTCGATGTCGCTTTCCGCAGGGCAATGACTTCCAATGTGATCAGTGACCAAGAGGACACCTGAAGTGACAGTGTGGCTGTGTGTATCATGATCATCAGTGGTTTTCATATTCCCTGCACACTTCATGTCAAAGACATTGTTGTGGGTACTTGTCATGTTGGTTTCTCTTTTCCTGCAACTTGAAATAGGTAAAACAACGTAATTTAGTTTGATTCTGGTTTGTTTATCTCTTGTACCTTTCGTGTCAGTGTAGCTGCCATATATTTGGAGTCATCTATTTTTTTTTTTCTCTTCACCATCCTTTAAACATTGAATCTAGAAGAGATTTCCTCCTTCTGCCCCCCCCCCCCTCTCTCTCTCTCTCTCTCTCTCTCTCTTTCTCTCTCTCTTGCCTCGGATGTCAAACTTTGTTGTGTTAATTTTCACCTGATTTACCTTGATGGGGGGTGGGGGGGGGGGGGGGGGGGGCATCCGTTTGATTGTAGAGTGGGGGTTGCTGTGTATGTGTGTGGGTCTGTTGGGGGGTGGGGGTGGAGGAAGTTGTGTACATATGTGAAGATAGGCAGGGGGTGGGGCCTTGAAAGGGAGTTATTTACTCGCAATTATAAAATATAGCTTTTCTGCTTGTGCTATGCACTGATGTTTACAAGTGATGGGGAAAGCCACAGCAGGCACATGATAAACATACTTCTGTGTGTACTGATTTCTGCATACTGTGGCCAAGGAATTTTGTGGGACATGTTGCTACAAAATGGACTACATGTATACATGTGTCTCTCTACATTCATGTACAAAAAGGTTTATGGTCATAAGTCTCTGGTGTTTAAAACTGGAATTATATAACTATACAATTGATTATGTCATGATTGTTATATGGTGCAAATTGTGTGTACATGATATTGGGTAACAGTTTTCACTGCCAGTGTTGACAAGACAGTTACCCTGTTTATTAGGCCTGTACCGTTCCCGGTCCCCACCTACCCCTTTTGGTATTTGGTCCCCCCCCCCTCGCTTTAGGGCCCCTCATATTGCATTCCTTTTCTGCTGTAGATGTACGCAGAAGTGGGAGTATGCGATTATGTGCGCTCGCGTGCGCATGTATGTATGTATGTGTGTGTGTGTGTGTGTGTGTGTGTGTGTGTGTGTGTGTGTGTGTGTGTGTGTGTGTGTTGTCTGCGAGTATAGAGGGCAACACACTCTTCTGAGCCTGTGTCTTGCTCAGATCAGTTAGCGCGAGTGTGTTACTTTTCATTGACTTGTTTTGGCTGTAAATACTTGTCTTCTTGTTTCATTACTTCTCTTTACTCCTGGTGAATAGCTATGTGATCTTCTCTGTAACTGGGGGAAAAATTCATAGATATGTTTTTTTTTCTCTTCGTTTTTCCTCTGCTATGGATACATTATTACAATAATATTCAATGCCATTTTTGTGCTCCCATAAAAAAGAATAGAATTCTGATATGTATTTGTGTCACTTAGCCAGTGAACCAAGAGTGTTATGAATTGTTCCTAGTGCGACTTACCTGTTGCTGTTGCTTTAGATTTTGTATTTCATTTATTCATGTGTGTGTGTGTGTGTGTGTGTGTGTGTGTGTGTGTGTGTGTGTGTGTGTGTGTGTGTGTTTGCAAAAATACGACTAACAACATGAAAATTTGTAATATGTGCAAATGCATCATTTTGCGTTTGTGTACGTGTTCGTGTACCAACTTGCATATTGTGGCTGACAAATTGCGTGTGTACCAGATTGTGAAAGAGTTGTCTAGGACCAAACTGCGCGTATGTGCACGTCTTACACTCGTACATTGCTGATGTATGTAACTGGAATATGCCTGTGTGCAGGAGAATGCATTTACACTGATATCTGTATGCACATTACGTCTAATGTCATGATCTATGATATTGTGCACAACGGGAAAGACTTATTTGACTTTCCTCTTCCGCCCTCTGCGTTCTCTCCGCCTCCCCCCCCCTCCCCCCCCCCAGCCCCCCTCTTCCTGCTTTCCGTGCCGCCTCCTCTCTGTCCCCCCCCCCTCCTTTTTTTTTTTTTTTTCTCCTCTCCATTCGTGCGTGATTTAACACGCGTGCGCGCGTGTGTACGTATGTGTACATGTGTGCGCGCGTGCGTGCGTGTGTGTGTGTGTGTGTGTGTGTGTGTGTGTGTGTGTGTGTGTGTGTGTGTGGTGTGAATGGCGAGGGAGGAGGATCACATCGCATAATTACTATTGTGCTTTATATAGTTAACACCTGTGGTTGGCGTCTTCTGCCGCCAAATTCGGCCATCTTTTTTTTTTTTTTTTTTTTTTTTTTTT
This sequence comes from Conus canariensis, assembly GCA_033310375.1. Classification (NCBI taxonomy): domain Eukaryota; kingdom Metazoa; phylum Mollusca; class Gastropoda; order Neogastropoda; family Conidae; genus Conus; species Conus canariensis. Next base: position 66,897,856 of record CM065732.1, read on the forward strand.
TTCTTGTTCGATTTGATCATCCTCCATCTATAGATGGTAGCTATGTAGCGTCTTGAAAACGTAAAGAGTGATGCCAATGACGATTTTTCTCTCTTTGCACTGCTCATGCCAGTGATCACCATCCAATAACATCCAATGTTTATACATGATTTATTCATGTTTCAATGTCTATGTGTAGAATCGTGTGCGTGTGGTATGTGTTATTGTGCCGGTGAATTGACAGGTTCTATTGATTTCTCATTATGCAATGTTGATTTGTGCTTTAGCGATGATGTGCATAGTGTATGTGACATGGATTCCGCTTTCCAGTTTTGTTCTTTTTTGCCATATGTGCTTTATGAGAAAACATTTCGCTTTTTATGTCATTTGTGGAAACATATGAATATCCCTATTAAGTATACGTCTGTCTACCGTAATGACTTGTAGGGAAATCAAAATTGGGTCTATGAACTGCCAGGGTCTCGCAAATGCTCAGAAACGTCGAGACGTGTTTAATTATTTAAGACAAAAATTTTATTCAATATACCTGCTACAAGACACTCACTGTAGTCCTAAACTAGAAGCCTACATTAAAGCTGAACGGGGCTATAAATGTTATTTTGCCTCACATAATTCTAACTCCCGCGGGGTTGCCATACTGTTTAATAATAACTTTGATTTCCGCCTGAACAAGATTTATAAAGACCGACTTGGCAACTATATTTTTGCCTCGATAAAAGCAATGGACATGGAATTATTAATTGTGAATTTGTATGGACCTAATCGTGACGATCCAGAGTTTTACATTACATTAGAAAAACAGATTCGAGATATAGGGGTGGAAAAAGTAATCATTGCGGGAGACTGGAACTCTGTCCGAAATTATACTCTTGACTGCTGTAACTACAAACACAATAATAATCCAAAGGCGCAAGAACAAATAGATGATATGATGGATAATCTGGACCTCGTAGATGTTTGGCGGGAACTGAATCCCGAGCTTAGGAGATACACATGGAGAAGGAACACACCATTCCAGCAGAGTAGACTAGACTATTTTCTGATTTCGGATATATTAAGTAGTTATGTTACTGAAGCAGATATACTACCTGGCTACCGATCTGATCACTCCTTAATATTATTAACTCTGCAATGTGGCCAACAAGAGAGGAGAAGTCTACTGTGGAAATTCAATAGTTCCCTATTAAAAGACATGAAATATGTAGAAGAAATAAATAATGTAATCAAAGAGGTAACTGAAGAGTACGCAGCCCTACCTTATTGTCGTGATTCCATAGAAAATATAGCAAAGTTTGATCTGCAGTTTGTTATCTCAGATCAGCTGTTCCTGGATACACTGCTGATGAAGATTAGAGGGAAAACTATTGCATACGCAACAATGAAGAAACGTGAAGCTTTAAAAAGAGAAAAAGAACTTGAAAAAAATATAGAACAAATTGAAAGAAAGGATTTACATACTGATGTAGAAAAAACAGCTCTTGAAAATTGCAAACAAGAACTGGTCAGCTTAAGACATAAAAGAATGGAAGGTGTCTTGCTGCGTTCAAGGGCAAGATGGGTTGCCGAAGGGGAAAAAATAACAAAATACTTTTGCGGCCTTGAAAAAAGGAACTATGTAAGTAAAAATATAATGAAACTTACATTAAGTGACAGTACAACGTTAACAAATGATGATGACATTGCTGAGGCAGTGAATTCATTTTACAAAAAATTATATTTGGAAAGAGTTGTAGAACAGTGTGAAATCTCAAGCCTTACTGACCAACTGCCACAATTAACGGAACAGGACAAAAATACTCTGGAGGGGAAAATAACTTTAGAAGAGGCTGGATATGTGTTAAAAAATATGGACAACAATAAAAGCCCTGGAAGTGACGGTTTCACAGCTGAGTTCTTTAAGTTTTTTTGGTTACAGTTAGGGTCATATGTCGTAAGATCTTTAAACGAAGGGTTTGA
>CM065732.1:66904811-66907311 GCA_033310375.1 Conus canariensis
GATCTGTGATGAATCGGTCCCGATCACAGACCAGCTGTTTGGGGACAGTTTGTCCGCGACACTAAAGAGATGTGCGTGAGACTGACTGCATCAGCTCCAGTGTAAGCCATGAGCGCAGATACTGTGGAAACGCCCACTACTATCGTGGACAAGTGGGCGGTTCTTACTACTCTTGAGTCGGGTCACCCACATGGTCATTTTTAGGCCAAAGGAGCAGAACAAACAAAAGACAGCACTGGTGTCAGCAGAAACGGGGACATCAGAATCCTGGCTCCCAATAGAAGAGGCGAGCTTGGTTCCATCTGTAAAACCTCAGAAACATGAGTTTACTGCTGGGAGATTAAGACAGTTTGAAGATGCATGGTCTAAAATCATTTCAGACCCAGAGATGTTAAGCATGATAGCAGGGCTTAAGGTTGAATTTGACTGTCCTTTAGACTAGTTATCCAGGCTATCTTGCACTTAAACAAATGTCACAAATCAGAAAGAGTGCAAGATCATTTATTCAGAAGTTCAAAAGTTGATTGCTAAGAAGTAGTTTCCCCATGTGAGCATTGCCCTGGTGAAGTTATTTCTCCAGTTTTTGCTGGGAAAAGAAAGATGGATCTTATCGCATGATTTTAAATCTACAAGACTCAATTTAGAAGTCAGTTATCATCATTTCAAAATGGATACTCTGAACACTGCCCTGACTTTGATAACTCAAAGATGCCCTATGGCCTCAACTGATCTGAAGGATGCCTGTTATAGTGTAGCAATCCATGAACAGCACAAGAAACTACTCAGTTTTCCCAATGGAGCGATCAACTCTATGAATTCAATGCTTTACCCAATGGCCTATCATCAGCTCCCAGTTTGTTCACAAAGCTGTTAAAACCTGTCTATGCATCCCTTAGAATGAAAGGTCATGTATCTGCGGGGTTTTGGGATGATTCTTTGTTGATTGGACTCACAGAGAGCAGCTGCATGAGGAATGCTACAGACACTACTGATTTGTTTCAAAAGTTAGGATTTATCATTCACCCAACCAAGTCGGTTATTCAGCCCACAACAAGGATTCAATATCTTGGAGTCATCATAGATTCTGTCTCCATGAAAGTCACTCTTAGCACTGAAAGGGCTGTCAGCATACTGTCTAGCTGTCAAAGGCGTCTTGATGAGCAAAGTCACACAATCCGTGAGGTTGCTCAAGTTATAGGAAAAAATCGTTACTAGCTTTGCTGGTGGCAAGTATGGACCTCACTATTACAGACAGCTTGAGAAAGACAAAAAAAGCTTTGAAGAGGAGCAGAGGTGATTTTGACCAACTCATGCAGTTGTCTGAAGAGAGTAAGGAGGAACTTAGATGGTGGACTGCCGATGTGTCTGATACAGTGAATGACATTTGCAGTATTGAACCAGATATAGTTGTCACCACTGATGCTAGCAGCACAGGTTGGGGGTGCGAGTGTGAAGAAACAGCTTCAGGTGGACATTGGTTGCCGCATGGAAGGGTCTCTCACATTAATTATTTGGAATTGAAAGCTGTTTTGCTTGCTTTGCAATCATTTCAGGGAAAGCTGGAAAACAAACATGTCCGGATAATGATAGACAATACAACATCAGTCAGCTGTATCAATCGCATGGGAACAAGCCATTCAGATGCTTGTAATGACATGGCATTTACAATTTGGTCATGGTGCATTTCTGAGAATATCTGGATCAGTGCATGCGCACATTCCAGGGAAGCAGAACAGGACAGCTGAGGAGTCCAGGCGTCAGAACACTGATGCTGAGTGGAAATTTGATGAGCAGGCGCTGCAGTCTGCCTTCCAACAGCTCATGGCTTCTCCAGATATTGACCCTTTGCTTCCAGGTTGAACTTCCAAATGCGACAAAAAAGCAGAAGAGCACACAAAACACAGTGTGAAGTAACTCAGTTTCAATGCACGACACAAAACAGGACAAGAAATTTTCGGCAATATGCCTTCCTCAGCGACAAAAAAAATACAGACATAAACATGCACAATACTCCCCTTGTGAAGCCAAAGTGGTGAATCCAAATGCGACGATACATTTCATACACGCCGGATCCAGAAACTGAAGCAATTGATGCTTTTTCCATCTTTTGGGAGCATTTGCAGTGGTATGCATTTCCATCTTTCAGCATCATAGGACGGGTGCTGCAGAAGATCCAGAGACTGTGCAGAAGGGATAATTGTTGTATTCAACTGGCCGACACAACCGTGGTTCGCTGTGCTTCAACATCTTCTCTGCTGCCCTCCGGTAGAACTCAGGTGCAGACGCCACCTTCTTCACCTACCCAGCGACCTCAGAGCAGTTTATGCTCTCACTCAGAAATGTCGGCTAAACCTGCTTGTCTGCAAGATCTCGGCAAAGATTTCTTAACTTCTGGTTTATCAGGAATATCAGTTGCTCTAATCATGGATTCATGGAGTCCCAGCACCCATAAGTCCTACAACACGTACATTCAAACATGGCAGAAATTTGTAAGCAGAAA
>CM065732.1:66917311-66922311 GCA_033310375.1 Conus canariensis
GTTCAATCCATTTAACTTCATGTATTCCGACATCCTATTTAGTTCGTCTTGATAGATCTTTCTGATGAAACTTATATCACGCTGTGGAGTTTTCTTTTTAAGAGTTACTTCCATCCACATGCAAATGTTGTCTGCATATTGAACGAGAACTACCTTTTTAGATAACTTATTTGGCAAATCATACAATAGCAATGAGAAAAGAAGCGGAGCTAACACTGACCCTTGGGGGATTCCCATTGACAAAGTTCTACTGGTGGAATATGTTTTTCCTACTCTTGTTTGTATTACCCTATCTTTCAGAAAGCATTTAACATAATTGTATACATTTCCTGATAGTCCAATATTTTTGTTTGTTTAATAGCTGTGAATGCCACACTTGATCGTAAGCCTTGGTTATGTCAAAAAATGTAGCCAGGACACATTTACGTCTTGCAAATTGTTTCTTTATATTTGTTGATAATTTCACTAATATTTCTGTAGTAGATCTCCCTTTACGAAAGCCAGCTTGATTAATAGGAATGATGTCATTTTTTTTCGCAGTAATGTGCTAGTCTATTCAAAACAATTCTTTCTGATAGTTTACAGACGTGTGATGTTAATGCTATAGGTCTGTAATTTTTAGGATCACTAGAAGACTTTCCTTGTTTATAAACTGGGACAACAATTGTCTGTTTCCATATGTTGGGCATGTCGCTACTATTCCAGCAAGTACTTAGCAAAGCACGAAGAAAAACTACAAGATTTTCAGGTAAATTCTTTAGCATCTGATTAGATATTGCATCTAAACCAACTGATGATTTCCTTATTGGAATGGCTCTAATGGCTTCTTTTACTTCATATACAGTTATAGGAGCATTAATGTTTATGCTATTATCTGGTGGTGGATCATCATATGTTATATTACTTTCTTCTTTTTCTCTGTAAGTTCGGTCAGTGATTGTTAGACCCTCAGGACGGCTGACTTCAGCGAATAAGTTTACAAAAACTTCTGCTTTCTCTTTAGTAGTGGGCAGATTGTTGTTATCTATTTTTATGGGATACTGTGGTGATGTCAATCCATTTTTCATAGCTTTCAGTTCTTCCCATACTTTTCCCATATCCTTACAATGTTTTACTTCAGAGTTACAGAAATCATCCCAATGTTTCAATTTTGCATATTCTATTGCATCATCACTTCCTTTACCCGTCTTTTTCATTTTTTCATGATTACTTGCTGATCTTTTTTTTTACAATATATCTTAAATCTTTCTTTTTTCTTGTTATTTGCGCGTTCACATTCCTTGTTCCACCACACATTTCCATTGTGTTTTTTTAGATTTTTTTTTTATTTTTGGGATCGATTTATCTGCTGCTGTTAGGATAAATCTGCAGAATTTATCATACTGATTGTCTATATTTTCTTCAGTAGAATAATGTAAATCTATGTTTTTAAGGATGTCTTTGAACAGTGACCAATCTGCACACTTGTAATTATACTTTGGAATAACATCTTCTGTGTTTTCTTCTTCTTCTTCTGCTGTTATTTAAAGATATTATGACTGGAATATGATCTGATCCTAAAGAGTCATCTCCCGTTTCCCACACTGCGTTGACTACCAATGATGGAGATACAAAAGTTAAATCAATGGCTGAGGGATTATGGTTAGATATATCTGGAATACGAGTTATGTTTCCATTATTCAGTATGTAAAGAATAGAATCTGCTATGTTGTCTAACAAACGGTTATTAGAAATATAGGAACAACTCTTATCCCAAAAAGGGGCATGTGCATTAAAATCACCCCCAATAACCCACTTATCCGTTTGATCTTGGAACCCCTTCAACCATTCAGTGTTCTTATTATCAGGACCTTTTGGAAGATAAATTGAAGCAACAATAAGAATCAAGGATGAAGTGAACTTAACCATAGCTGCACAGCATGACACAGAAGAAATATTATACACTGGTGGAGTTCTTTCACAAAAGTCCAGGTCTTCACGCACATAAATGACTGTTTGCACTCTGTCTCCACATTGTTCGTAAACCGGAGGGTGGTAAAATCCAGGTAGATATGGTAATTTATCACAGCTCACATTTAAAGATTGTAGTAATAAAACATGAAACTTATTTGCTACTAGATATTGATTTAAGTATGATAGATTTTTCGTTATTCCACTGTAAAAATGTAATGTTTGGCTTTTTATGTGCTTTCATTTATATATCACAATAATTTATATCATTTAGACATTAACTATCTTAGAGATGACTATAGATGAAAACAGAAAATCTTGATGAATGACTGTAAACAGCTGAGAGTCAAAGTACGACCAGTTTAGTAGAACCAAGGACGTGGAAAAGGCGGAGGGTGAAGACCTGGGCAACTGTAACGAAAGGCTGCGGGTCTCCTCCGTGGCTTTTCCCAAAACATTCCATGCAGGTGTTTGCCCAGGGTCCTCGCGATGGTGCTCGCTCCTCTGGTCGTGGGGTGAACGTCGTCAGCTGTCAGTACTCTTCTGTCTTCCATCCTCAACTCGTTAAAGGAGACGAAAGTAATGTCGTTTTCTGTCTGTAGTTTCTGTCTTGTCATTGCGTTGAACAGATCTTTCTTAATGTCTAGTGTTTTATTTTTGACAGGAGCCACTTGACTTACTACGATTTTGGCTTTGGGAAATTGACCTTTGGCCTCCTTGACGCATTTCTGCATTTCCGTGCTGCATTTCTCCGGATCTTTCTCCTTCAAATCGTTCACTCCTACATGCAGAACCACACATTCGGGTTCAGGATTCAGAGATACTTTTGCCTCGTTCAGAGCGCGTGTGCAATGCTCAATCTGATACGCTTTTCTCTTTGCCACATGCAGACCGTATGACAGGCCAAGTCTCCGTGCATCAACCTTCTTCATGATACTGTCATGTATCAGGAGGACACGAGGCAAGTCGCCACCAGATGTAGAAACAGAATGGGATACGTATTTCTTTGTTGCGCCAGAGTGTTTTTGTTTGACGTTTTGTTTGTGTGGAGACTTGGAGTTTTCTATCTTTTGTTCCACAGATGTGTTACGCAATTTCGCAGAACCTTGTTTGACGTTGCTTTGATTCTTATCATATTATTATTATTATTATTATGTGTGTGTGTGTGTGTGTGTGTGTGTGTGTGTGTGTGTGGTGTGTGTGTGTGTGTGTGTGTGTGTGTGTGTGTGCACGCGCGCCCGCGAGGTAAAAGATATTTTCCTTGAGTACACAACTGTTTAATGAAACAACACACACACACACACACACACACACACACACACACACACACACACACACACACACACACACACACACACACACACAAGCATTGAAAAAGAAAAATGACACAAGTTCTGAAAAAAGGGAAATCTCCATCTGGGACACTTACGTGTGGCTGCCACAGAGACACGTCCATCAAACAAGATACAAAGCATATAACGTACTCCCAGTACAGTAGTAAAAAAAAGCACACACACACACACACACACACACACACACACACACACACACACACACACACACACACACACACACATATATATATATATATAAAATATAAGTGAGCTCTTGTGTGTGTGTGTGTGTGTGTGTGTCTCTGTGTGTGTGTGTCTGTGTGTCTGTGTGTGTCTGTGTGTGTCTGTGTGTGTCTGTGTGTGTCTGTGTCTGTGTCTGTCTGTCTGTGTGTCTCTGTCTGTCTGTGTGTGTCTGTCTGTCAGGCTGAAGTTGGCGGCCAGGAGAATCGACGGATCGTCACCTAACTTGGCACGAACCTAGAGGGACATCTCCCGAGTAACATAGGGTCATTGGATAGTTTCTACGACAGTTATTTATGACCGTTAAAAACCGTTAACAACACGTACCCCCTAAAAACGATGAAAAATACAATCTTTTCTGATGTTGGCGGCAAAGGGAGTCGTCGGATCGCCACCAAACTTGGCATGAGTCTAGAGGGACATACTGTGGATAACATGGGGTCATTCGATAGTTTTTATGACCGTTATTTATCACCGTTAAAAAGTGTTATTTTCTAAATTTAGACCGTTCTTGATGAACTTTGGTATACAGGTTTAAATGCTGAACAATGATATACAACTCACACGAACCGAAACTTAAAATTGACCGTTAAAAACCGTTATTATATAAATTTAGACCGTTCCTGATGCAGTTCGGTATACATATGCAGTTTTACACGCTGAACAATGATATACAACTTACACGAACGGAAACGTAAAATTGAGCGTTAAAAACCGTTAATTTCTAAATTTAGACCGTACTTCATGCAATTCGATATACAGGTGCAATTTTGAGCGCTGAACAATGATATACAACTTATACGAACCGAAAGTAAGATAATATATATATATATATATATATATTATATATATATATTTAAAACAATTATTAGTCGACATAATAATTGGATTCAACCTCTACATGGAAAGGTAACTCATCTAAATTAATTAGAACATATTTCTCCAATTGTGCTATGATATTTTTCACTTTGGACTCCGCAATGAGGTAACATTACGTCATACATTATACGTCAAATTATTTCTTCCCTTGAATTTTCATAATCCATTACCATTTTTCATGCACAAAAACGTATGTAACAGACAACAGCAATTTGAGAAAACTTACTTGGTAAGTTAGTGTTGAAAAACATCATTTATCTTTTGCTGAAAGCTACAAAGTGAGTGGAAAATTCCTAACTGTGTACACAAAATTATTGTTCAAACATATAAGGAAAACTGGGGCATAAAGTAACACTTTCCATTTATATTTTTACAATGAATTCTTCTATATACGACACATCATGCCACTTTTAGGGCCTTTCAGTTGGGTTTAACGTCTGCGCCCATATAAAGGTGTCGGTTTTAAAAGCTGAACAATACAAACAAAAAAAAAAAAATTAATATAACCGATAGGTATACACGTGCAGTTTTAAACATTGAATCTATATAATAAGTGAGCTGTGTGTGTGTGTGTGTGTGTGTGTGTGTGTGTGTGTG
>CM065732.1:66924811-66977311 GCA_033310375.1 Conus canariensis
CCTTTCCAGAACCTCCACCATTGCTCCTAAATCTCCTCAATGGAACTTCACTTAGGTGTGCGAGATTCCGTAGTAACATCAGAGCCTACAACAACGCCTTCCAGATGACAAGCTTTGGCCACAGAGATAGAAGCCTTCCAGGCTGGAATCCCACTCTACGCATACAAGGCCAGGTCTACCACAGAATTGGCAGTTTGATTCCACCACCTGGTGTCAGCCCAAGCTTCTTGCAAGTTTATTTTGTAGACAGTCAGGAGCAGGAGGTGTCTCTGCGACAACAGCTAGAGACTCTGGACAGAGAGCTGCTCCTGTCTTGGACCAACATATTGCACGAACACAACACTTACGTACAGCAGCTGAAGACCGCAAGAGACATACTCGCTGACAACCATTCCACCATGAAGGTGGTTATCCGGGAGGACAAGCGGCCACGCCATGAGCATGCCAGGCGATACAACCAGCAGCAGTCGTCTGAGATTGCCATCCTCATGGACAATGAGCCCACGGAAAACCGCGACATTGTCATTAGACTAAGAGATGGTAGTCTGCAGAGGATTTCAAAAATACACCGAACTTATGATGCTCTGCAATACCCTCTGATTTTTGTTTATGGGACAGATGGGTACAGTGTTTATCTTACTGCAGAAAATGGGCGAAAGATTACGCAACAGCAGTACTATTCTTTCCATATCCAAGTCCGCCCAGAAAACCACGTCTTGAAGTACGGCAGATTGTTCCAGCAGCTTCTGGTGGACTGGTACTGCAAAACGGAGACAGAGCGGCTGAAGTGCATCAGAGGAGAAGAACAGTCTCTGCGAGCCGATAGCTACCAGGAAATGCGTGATGCTCTCTTTGCCAGTGATGGGGACCCGCAAAGCGTGGGACAGAGAATCGTGCTGCCTTCATCGTTTACTGGTGGTCCACGCTACATGCATGAGAAGCAAAGTGACGCCATGGCCTACGTACGCAGGTACGGCTGTACTGATCTTTTCATCACCATGGCGTGCAACCCCAACTGGCCAGAGATCGTCAACAACCTGCTTCCAGGACAGGCTGCACATGACCGCCCTGACATCGTGGCCCGAGTCTTCAAACTGAAGCTAAAGAATCTCATGGGCATGCTCAATAAGGGGATCTTTGGAAACATCAGAACATGGCTGTACACTGTGGAGTACCAGAAACGTGGTCTGCCTCATTATTCTGGTCTGGCAGAATCCAAACAACAAGATACGGCCAAACGACATTGATCTTGCTGTCTGTGCGGAAATTCCAAACTCACAGGAGAGCGCTGAGCTGCACCGTATGGTCATGGCACACATGATCCACGGGCCCTGTGGAATCTTCAACCCAAGGAGCAGCTGCACGGACATAGAGACCAGGTCATGTACTAAAAACTATCCCAAGGTCTTCTGAAGGGTCACATAGCAGGATGATGACAGCTACCCCAAGTACAGGAGATGCGAGGAGTCTGATGGAGGACATACTGGGACTATGAAGCTTGGGCAGAGAGAAATTGTCGTCACCAACCAGTGGGTTGTCCCCTACAACCCTTACCTCCTACACCAGTTCAATGCCACATCAATGTGGAAATATGCAGTAGCATAAAATCCATCAAGTACGTCCTGAAGTATGTCCACAAGGGCACAGACCAAGCCGTCCTCCACTCCAAGCAACTCAGGCAGGTGAAGGAGCAGCTCAACAACCTCCAGTCGTTGACGAGATCCAAATGTACCAGAATGCCCGCTACGTTGGCAGCATCGAGGCGACCTGGAGACTCCTGGGATTTGACCTGCATGAGCGCCACCCCATGGTGCAGAGACTAGCTGTCCACTTGGAGAATGGACAACGGGTCTATTTCAATCCACACAACGAAGCGCAAAGAGCAGAAGGCTCTCCCCCAGAAACAACCCTTACCGCCTTCTTCAGCCTATGCTCTCAAGACCCTACAGCACGAGAGCTGAAGTACGTGGACGTCCCTGGGCACTTCACATGGATGTCCACTCAGAAGATGTGGAAGAAACGACAAAGGGGCACTGCAATCGGGCGATTGTACAGTATCAGTCCTCTCCAGGGGGAGTGCTACATCTTGAGGCTTCTACTCAACGTTGTGAAAGGACCCCGTTCGTACGAGGATCTGTAGACTGTCAACGGCTATGTCCACAATACTTTTCGAGATGCTTGCAATGCTCTTGGACTCCTAGAAGATGACCGCCATCTACAACTTGCCCTGAAGGAAGCCTCCGTCTCTCAGAGACCCCGACTGCTGCGTGACTTCTTCTGTATCATCATGGTGGCTTGCAACCCCAGTAACCCAGGCAACCTGTGGAACCTCTTCAGAGACTATCTTGCTGAAGATTTCCTCTTCCAAGTCCGAAGAGATGTCTATGATGAAACGCAGTACACAGATGCCATCTACAACCAAGCTCTTACTGTAATTCAGGACAAACTCTTCCTTCTTGGAGGCAAGTCTACAGAGGAGTGTGGGATGCCAAGAGTCACACAACAACAAAGTGTGTCTCGAGAACACTACCGCGAGACCAATTACGACACTGCTGCACTCTGGGCAGCAGCTGATGACCAGCTGAAGAAGCTGACAGCTGACCAGAGAGACTTGTACGACAGCTTTATGACCATGGTTGAGCAGAGACAGGACCCCACAGCAAGCAGCAACATAATGGTCCTTGATGCTCCAGGAGGGACAAGAAAGACCTTCATCCTGAATCTTATCCTGAACATGATCCCCTCCACAGGCAAAATAATGCTAGCCACTACTTCCAGTGGCATTGCCGCTACTCTTTTGCTGGGTAGGCGGACAGTGCATAGCACTTTCAAGGTCCCCCTGAATGCGGACAAGCAAGAAACGCCAACCTGCTCTGTCAAGCGTGGGTCAACGTTGGCCAAAGTCATCAAAGAGGCTGCAGCCATCATAATTGATGAAGCTCCCATGGCCCACAAAGCTGTCTACGAGGCCATGGTCTCTATGCTGCAGGACATCACCCAAGTGCACAGGCCAATGGGTGGCATCCCAACGCTGTTCTGTGGGGACTTCAGGCAGACCTTCCCTGTCGTCCTCAATGGCACCAGGGCCAACATTGTCAACACCTGTCTGAAGAAGTCCTACCTGTGGTGGAGCATGGTTGTTAAACATCTAACCACCAACATGAGAGCCCACCTGTCTGGAAATCACCAGACAGCCAGCTTCGCCAAACTTCTGCTTGACATTGGCAATGGTGCCATTGAGCCATCAGAGTTTCCAGATACTATATCGGTCCCACCAGCACTATGCCAGTTTTCAGATAGCCAGGAGGATCTGATAGAAGCAGTCTACCCAGATCTTCATGCTTACTGTGCAGACTCAGACTGGTTAGCGGAAAGGGCCATAATCTCCTCCCTAAACGAGACTGTCAACAGGCTGAACAGAAAAATCGTAGCTGACTTCCCTGGAAAGGAAACTCTGTACAGATCTGTTGACACGGCCAAGAATGATGATGAGGCAGTCCTTTATCCACAAGAACTCCTGAACTCCATTGAGATTTCTGGACTTCCACCGCATGAACTGTTGCTGAAATCTAGAGTCCCCTTCATCATTCTCCACTCACTGGACCCGCCAAAGGTGACCAGTGGCACCCGATGTGTCATCACCAGACTGCACAGGAACGTTGTAGAAGCGAAAATCTCCTTTGGCCCCTACAAAGCTGAACCGGTGCTGCTCCCCAGAATTCCTCTGGAACCCACGGACTCACCCCTGCCATTCCAGTTCTGACGGCTTCAGTTTCCCATGAAACCAGCTTTCGCTCTGACAATGACCAAGAGCCAGGGACAGACATTTTCATCCCTTGGGCCAGACCTGACCGTTCCGTGTTTTACACATGGAATGTTCTACGTTGCAGCATCACGAACTGGAAGCGGAGAAACACTGACTACACTCGCGCCAAACAGGGAGACCAGAAATGTTGTCTACTCAGAGGCCCTCCAACAGACATGATACATCGTGAAAATGCACAGAGTTGTCATGTTTGAGTTGGGTTTAACGTCTGTGCCCAAATCAAGGATATGCAGACGGCTGATCCGTCATATTAGCCTGACACCTGCAGGGCCAGGGTGGATATTGGGGTGAACTATGGTCATTTTAGCTGGAAACATTCCACGTGAAAATTTCCAAGACCAAGCCGGGATTCGAAAACACGACCTTTGGATCATGAGTCCAGCGCCTTATCCACTAGGTTATGGCGGCCCCTACAGAGTTGTCATTTTGGAGCACTTCAATCGAGGAATTCAGAATGCATCAGTAAGTTCACAAAGTACAGGCATCCCTCTTTCGACTGTGTATCGTATTACGAAAAAAATTCGAGAGGGAAAACAGATTGAGAGGCAAGAAGGGAGTGGGCGTCCGAAGAAATCGGGTGAAGTAGATAGGAGGAGGCTGGGGCAATTGGTTCAGCATGGGAAAAATGAAACAAACCAAGCCGAATTTTAGTGTACTGTTTTTTAGGTGGTGAGAGAGAGGGCTGGCCAGAAAGAAAAAAAAAACAAACAAAAAAACTTGAAGATGAAGAAAATGGGAAAATGTATATTATAAATATGAGAAACCCTTCACTAGCTGCCTGAGGGAACCATCGTAATCCCTCTCAAAGGCACATCTATTTGTATTGCCTGCTCCTAGGCCTTTCGTCCGCTGGATCGGACTCATCAGGGAGACACGGCTGGTTGTGTCTGTGCTCTTGGTGTCAAATAGAGACACACCACAGTCCATAATTCTGTGGTGTTTTCACCTTCTAACCACCAAGGGTTCAAAAAAGAATCCAACAGCACCCTCAAAGCAGCCAGCGAAGGGTAGTAAAATGGAACCAAACGAAAGTGCGGAGAAGAAAAAAGTTGCTGATAAACTGAAAGCATTATTCAAACAGTATAAAATATAGGGGACAATCTTTGAGCCTATGCTTGAGGATCCATTCAAGGATGCAAGGGAGATCAAAAGATATGGAACAGTCTGAGTGGTCAGCTCTGCTGTTCAATAACCCAAGCATTGTGAGTGGCTAAGAATTGTACAGAACAGCCTTTACTTGGATCTCCTAAGAGATGCAATCTCCCACTGATTGACCAAACAATATAATGCTGAACAATTAAGTAGTGGGGGAAAACAAGTGCAGGCTAACAATTCTTCAGTCGTTATAGTAATGACTTGGCAAAGATTTAAACTTTTAGAAGAAAAAAAAAAAAAAAAAAAAAGCAAAACTTGAAGATGAAGAAAACGGGGAATATATTATAAATATGAGAAACCCTTCACTAGCTGCCTGAGGGAACCATCGTAATCCCTCTCAAAGGCACATCTATTTGTATTGCCTGCTCCTAGGCCTTTCGTCCGCTGGATCGGACTCATCAGGGGGACACGGCTGGTTGTGTCTGTGCTCTTGGTGTCAAATAGAGACACGCCACAGGTCATAATTCTGTGGTGTTCTCACCACCAAGGGTTAACACAAATCCAATATATATATATATATATATATATATATATATATATCACTATAGCACTTTCTCCCCTTTTGGTGGTAGAAATTTTGTATGTAAGAGAAAAGAAAAAAAAAAAAAAAAAACTGCTCTTCCCGGAGGTTAAATGAACCCCGCTCTCTCACATGCCAGGCAGGGATACTGAAGAGCTCACAGAATGTAGTTACACTAATAGCCGTTAGTAGCGGCTATTCTGGTAAAATAAAACACCGGGCATCATCCGTGACCCATAATGAACATATCTACAAATTTTCAGAAAGATAGGTCCAGCAGTTTTGTCTGGAGGGAGTGGAACACATTTTGACCACGGACGGACAGACAGACAGACAGACACACACAGAGACAGCATTTCGTCGTTCCCATTGTAACGTACTCCCTGTTCTATAAGAACTGGGTGTACAATGACCACAGTCTGACCCTTTGAGTGCTACAATACGTCGTAACTGGCATAACATTGCACAGTGCTCTTCGGCAGCAATGGATCTGCAACACAGATCAATCCTCATCTCAGCAATGTGTGAAAAACAGAAACATCAAACAGTTGTCTTGTTTCATTGTTCTTGTTTTCAGTTTTGTGTTAAGACTGTCCTCAATTTCATTAGTGTCGCCAGTGTCTTGGTTAGCTGTGTATCTGAATTGCATGCATGAATAATCAATAACATTTAAAAGAAAAATAGTTCCACATTAGAAACTGTGTCACCAAAAACAAAATGTAAACAGGAATGGTATATACCATCCTGATATGTTGTTCTCATGTCTGTGAATACTTGATTTAATCCTTTTACAGATGTTGGCAAGAGTGATGGTACAGAATATCTAGCTCAAGTGATGGTGTCTTCCTCTTCTGGGTATATTACGGTGAAAAGAGGAAATACCAGCGACAAGAAATCCCACTTCTTACGGAAGGAAATACGTGTGCCTGACAACAGTTCACTCATGGTCAGTTTTCAGCAGACAACAAAGAGCCGACCACGTATCATGGTGGACAATCATTTCACGTCCAGCGATGGGTGGGAATACAAACGCACGGTTTGGGGTGACATTTCCGGAGGCCATAATATCTATTTTGCTACGATAATCAAGGCCAGACAACCCAGCATTGTAGTTTCCAAATCGTATCTTGTCAAGGACTGTGATTTCAAAGTGTTCTTATCTTTTTTCCCTGAGTGGAAAGTGCCTCAAATGCTGCCTACCAACGTGTGGAATTGTTCTGTGGATTATTACCCCAGTTTTCAGCATCATCTGGCGTGCAACCTCAAGACAGAGTGTGACGGTGGGCAGGACGAAACAGAGTTCTGTCCCTTCAGCAGTTCGGACTGTCAGGGTTTGGTGGCATTCTGTAACCAGTGTTACAAACTGGTCGATGGTCTGCGTGCGTATGATGGTGAGCAAAGAGACGTCAGTAAAATAGCTGATGAGTACTGTAGTTTCCAAGGAGGCAGGCTAAGTATTCCTCAGTGCATCCTGGACTGGTGCTGCAAACTTCTTAGAACGAGCAAAGTGAACCCTGCTGTGCTGGAACAAATGATGACTGGCCTGTATTATAGAGGCACAGTCTTGAACACCATGTATACACACAGCATCATTGATGACAACAGAGCTGTCTTTCACCATTCAACTTATGTTCACTACCAAATTGCTACAGACGAAACACAGTGCATAAGTTTAGAAACGTGTCCAAATTCAAATATGATTTCATGTTCCTTACATAGTGACAGTTTTTTGAAGGATAAAGCAATGTGTGAAATCAAAATGAATAAGACAGATACCTTGTATCAGTCTCAGTCCATTACCTTGACGAAGACACAGTTCATGTCGCCCAGGAAGCAAAAGTTAATGGCAACATGCAGTGATGGCCATGTGACGTATACGTTTTTCTTATATGGATCCAGTCTGCATTCAGAGCATAGCTCTTGCCATCTTCCAAATCCACAGTCAGGCACTGACTGGTTTTCTCTTGCAGGTGTTCACCCCACATTTGCATGTGACGATCAGTTCAGCACCATAGCATTCAGCCTGGTCTGTGACTTCCTCTCTGACTGTCAGGATCACAGTGATGAATCATTCTGTGGTTATCCTCCGTGTATCAAGACATTTGCCTGCTCTGACCATCAGTGTGTGTCCTATGGTAATGTGTGTGATCTAATGCCTCACTGTTCAGATCAGTCAGATGAAGAAAATTGTAAACTATTTAAAGCTATGGGTCCTAAAACACGTTCAATATCATCTCCAGTTCTGATCAATTTTGACAGCGACAGTCATTTCATATCCACTCAGATCAATCCCAATGACTCCTGCCCTGACAGCCACTACCATTGTCCTGGGGACTATGACGACTGTCTGCCTGTCTACACACGATGCAATGGGATGCACGACTGTATTGATCTCCAGGACGAAGAGCGATGTGAAGAAATCACCTGCCCCGGGTTGTTCAGGTGCAGAGCTTCAAAGATCTGTGTTCACAGTGAACACCTGTGTGACGGTTGGTCGTACTGTCCGCTGCGTGATGACGAATTGTTGTGTGACTTTATCTGTCCTGATGGCTGTCAGTGTCAAGGTCACTCTTTATTGTGTCTTCAGCCTTTCTCCGCCGCACTTTTGCCTGGAATCCGGTATTTAGACGCCACGGATTCAGGTATGACGCTGTCCGACATGAATGACAACGCCTATCTTATTCATCTTGTTCTTGCTCAGTGTACATTGACAACCCTGCATTCAATTAATTTGCTTAATCTCAGGGTTCTTGACCTGTCAAGAAATAAGCTTGGGCTTGTCAACATGACGTCTTTTCTTGGTTTGGAAAAATTACAAACGTTATCTCTGTCCAACAATCCTCTCACCCAGCTGCACACTGACCTCTCCTCTGTCATCATGCACAGTGCCCTGACCCAGATAGACCTGTCCTTCACCAAGCTGACCCTGCTGGATACCTCAGTCTTCTCTCTGTTTCCCGGGGTCCAGACTCTAAACTTGACTTCCACTTCCATACACACAATAAGTCCAGCTGGATTTCAGTACACGCCAGCACTGAGTAAATTGTACATGGACGGCAGCCCAGTGAAAAAGTTTCCAAATGATGTTTTCAGATATCTCTCTCAGTTAACTGTTATACATACAGACAATTACAAAGTGTGTTGCAGTGACATACTCCCCTATTACCTTGACGACTCGACCTGCTCTGCTCCAAAGGATGAAATTTCTTCCTGTGAAGATTTGTTACAATCATGGGCTTACCGAGGGTTTCTGTGGCTCATCACCTGTCTGTCTCTCACTGGCAATGTCTTTTGTTTCTGTGCACGTTTGCTTGCCAGATCCATGACCTCTTCCAGTGGCTTTAGTGTGTTTGTCATCAACCTGACCATGGCCGACTTTCTGATGGGGGTCTACATAGCTATGATTGGAGTGGCTGATGAACAGTACCGTGGTAGATATCTCCATTATGATGGCACGTGGAAAAGCAGTGTGACCTGTAAGGTGGCAGGTTGTCTGTCCCTGCTGTCCAGTGAGGTGTCAGCTCTGGTCATCTGCCTCATCACTCTGGACCGTTTTATTGTCCTTCGTTTTCCGTTCAGCACTCTGCGGTTCGAGAGAACATCAGCGGCGCTGACTTGTCTTTTAACTTGGTTGGTTGCTTGGTTCTTAGCTGTTTTGCCGTTACTGCCATTGACCGCTCACTGGGAGTTTTATAGCCAGACAGGTATCTGCATTCCACTACCAGTGACCAGGCGGGAGTTTGAAGGAAGGCTGTATTCCTTCAGTGTAATGATTGTCTTTAACTTCACCCTATTTCTACTTATTTCTTCTGGCCAAGCCATCGTCTATTGGTCAATACATAGTAACGCCTTACAAAACAACACAACAAAAGTGTCACGTGACATGACCATCGCTCGGCGGTTGATCAGTGTTGCAGTTACAGATTTCCTGTGCTGGTTTCCCATTGGACTGTGCGGAATGTTAGCACTGACTGATACTCCAATCCCAGGAGAAGTGAATGTTGCCCTGGCTATATTTGTACTGCCATTAAACTCTGCTATTAACCCTTTCATGTATACCTTTAACACGTGGGCAGAAAAGCGAAGAAAATCGTATGAAGATAGCCTCATAAAATGGCTAGAAACTCATCCTGACATAATACACAATTCAGAGCATGAGTGAAGCTATTGTTCATGATAAGATGAATGCACATTTATCTTTTTTGTCCTGTCACTTGCTACAAAGAGTACATGAGATAGTTCTAGGACTTAGCAACGTCATAGTTTACATAGTGAACATGAGGGGAAGAATCATCATGATCCTTCGATTTGCAGATGACATCCATAACTGGGCTGGCAGATCTCGCCAGGCTTGTGTAGAGACTGGATGAAACATCAACTGGAATGAAAAGAGTAAGTTGATGGCTAACCGCCACACCTCCAGCACTGTCATCACTGTAGATGAATAGAAGCTGGAAACAGTTCAACAGATCTTTGCCTGTACACTCATCACACACACATACAATGTTGATAAAGGCATAACCAAGTTTGGAGCTATCCGAAGTCTGACCAGCGCATTGGGCTAATGCGTAACTCAGACATCAGCTTAGTCGTAGCCATGAGACCCTCTTCTTAAATTCTCTCATCTTGGTCATGACTCATTTATCGATCAGCTTTTAAATCATGCGCAGTGTGGCCTCAAACCTTTGTAGATGTCATGTACAGTATACGTACTAGTTCGCAGGCAGTGACACTTCCTTGATGAAACTGAAACTGAAATTTTGCCAGGGATCTGCTATTACAATGACGAATCCAGACTAGAGATCCTCTCAGGGATGCTAAAGATGACGTCAGCACTGTCCAGACAAACAACTCTTTTCAACGTCTATTTTGCGCCCAATTTAAGGAGATAAGTTATCGCTCATTCTCCGTTTTCATTGTCCCAAGTGTTGTTTATCTTGCCTAAGGAAGACTCAAGAAGTCAAAACGCCTTGTGTTTTGTCTTGTAATTTGTGTGTCTCTTTCATTCGGCGGAAAAAGTATCTTTTAAGTTTATTTCTATTTTCACCCTGCAGTCACGTCACTTTGAAACTAAAACTGTGTGGAAGGATTTAGCCTCTTGCACGCACTGACACACTGCCTTTTATTGTATGCATGTGAGGCAAGGCCCCTCACAATGGAGCTGGACAGTGAAATCCAAGCCGTGGAAATGAGGTGTTACTACAGGACACTAAACAACAGATATACAAGCCAGATCACAAATTAAGTCCTGCGCTAAACCATCAAGCACCAATGTGTGATATAAAGCAAGAAAACAAATCTACATTGATATAACAATGCAGCAATATCCAATGGCCTTGCTAAAACAACTCTCCTCGGAATGACTGAGGGAGACAAACAGAGGGGAAGACAGAAACCAAGATAGACTGACGACGTTATGGAGGACGGGGAAAACATTGGAAGGAGTCCAAGCCTTGGCACAGAGCTGCAAGAACTGGAGGAGCCTGGTGCCGAAGGAGCTCACTGGGGAGTGAAGTACAAGAAGAAGCCAAGAAGGAGAAAAAGAAGCAGAAGGAATAGGAGAAGGATAAGAAGAAGAAAAGGGAGGAGGAGGAGGAGGAGGAGGAGGAGGAGGAAGAAGAAGAAGAAGAAGAAGAGAAGAAAGAAGAAGAAGAAGAAGAAGAAGAAGAAGAAGAACAACAACAACAAGGAGAAGAAGAAGAAAGAGAAGAAGAAGAAGAAGGAGGAGGAGGAGGAGGAGGAGAGCAAGAAGAATAAGAAGAAGAAGAAGAAGAAGAAGAAGAAGAAGAAGAAGAAGAAGAAGAACAACAACAACAACAACAAGGAGAAGAAGAAGAAAGAGAAGAAGAAGAAGAAGAAGGAGGAGGAGGAGGAGAGCAAGAAGAATAAGAAGGAGGAGGAGGAGAAGAAGAAGAAGAAGAAGAAGAAGAAGAAGAAGAAGAAGAAGAAGAAGAAGAAGAGAAGAGAAAAAGATGAAGAAGGCAAAAAAGGAGAAGAAGAAGAAGAAGGAGGAGGAGAAGGATAAGAAGAAGAAGAAGAAGAAGAAGAAGAAGAAGAAGAAGAAGAAGAGGAGGAGGAGGAGGAGGAGAAGGGGGAAGAAGAAAAGAAGAAGAAGAAGAAGAAGAAGAAGAAGAAGAAGAAGAAGAAAAAGAAGATGAAAAAGAGGAGGAGGAGGAGGAAGAGGAGGAGGAGGAGAAAGAAGAAGAAGAAGAAGAAGAAGAAGAAGAAGAAGAGAAGAAGAAGAAGAAGAAGAAAAAAGAGAGGAGGAAAAAGAAGAAGAAGAAGAAGAAGAAGAAGAAGAAGAAGAAGAAGAAGAAGAAGAAGAAAAAGATGAAGAAGAAGAGAAGAAGACAGCTGTCCGGCCGAGATGAAAATTGTGCTCTTTAGTTGCTTCCTTCTTGCCCAGCAGGTGATAAACGGAGGCGGCGTGACTGACTGCTGAGCGCTGACAAACTGGCCGCGCGCGTGATAGGGCCCTACCCCTCTGCTCTCAAGGGAGCGCATGTGTTCTCATGCTGTGCTGTTCTTGTTGTGCTTTACGGATTATTATTCTTCCACACTCCGTAACTGGATATAATTAACTGAGTGTGTGATTTTGTGTGTTGTGATTCTTCTTTGTGCCGTTTGATATAACTTCGGTTCATCCCGCGTTCTTGAGGGTTTTTTTTTCATTGAGAAGTTGCTCGTTTTCATAAGCTGGCCAGGATCCGGCACGTGTATACGTGTATCAGCAAGCCGTGTACGTGTGTGGTGCTGGCCGTTCGAGAGGAGACATTCCACGAGGAGATTACTTTCCTTCCTATCTCTCTCTCTCTCTCTCTCTCTCTCTCTCTCTCTCTTGCTCTGTGTGTGTGTGTGTGTGTGTGTGTGTGTGTGTGTGTGTGTGTGTGTGTGTGTGTGTGTATGAGCGTGCGCGCGTGTGTGTGTGATTGATCCTGCATTGGCTAGTTTCGTTGCTGACGTGTAGGCCTTGTTGCGGACAAATTCGTTGCTCAGTCAAATTCATTGCTGGCATACCAGCTTAGGTTGCTGGTATACGAACTTAGCCAAGAGTGACGTCAAAACGTGTAGTTGCTAACGGTCACGGCAAAACTCCACAATTTCAACTAAAACAACGACTACTACTACTACTACTACTACTACTACTACTACTACTACTACTACTGCTGCTGCTGCTGCTGCTACTACTACTACTAGATTTTTGTTGGTCATTGTGCCGGCTCAGTATTTGCATCGAATCTACCCAAGCAATGAATTTGACTGAAGCTGTAGTCAAATTGGTTGTAGGTGAATATCATGACCACTATACGTCGACTACAACGCTACCACTACTACTACTACTTTCACATTTTGTTTTCGTTTTTTTTAATTATTCTAGAGCTCCATTGTGTGATTTTCTACACTTGGGAATGAGATTGACAGGCGTACGATAGTCATTTACAATGAATTTGACTGATCAAAAGCCAGTCAAATTGGTTGCAGCTGAAAATCATGACTACTACTACTACTACTACTACTACTACTACTACTACCACAACTACTACTACTACTACTTCTACTACTACTGCTACTAGACTTTTGTTGGTCATTGTGCCGGCTCAGTATTGGCATTGAATTTGCCCAAGCAATGAATTTGACTGATATTGCAGTCAAATTCGTTGCCCAATCAAATTCGTTGCATCGGAATATCATGACCACTAGTACGTCGACTACATTGCTACAACTACTACTACTACTACTTTCACTTTTGGTTTACTTTTTTTTCTTAATCTAGGGTTCCATTGTGCGATTTTTCTACACTTGGGAATGAGACTGACAGGCGTACGATAGTCATTTG
This sequence comes from Conus canariensis, assembly GCA_033310375.1. NCBI lineage: Eukaryota > Metazoa > Mollusca > Gastropoda > Neogastropoda > Conidae > Conus > Conus canariensis. The sequence continues at coordinate 66,938,150 of CM065732.1, forward strand.
CAACGAATTTGACTGATCAAAAGCCAGTCAAATTGGTTACAGCTGAAAATCATGACCACTACCACTACTACCACTAGTACTATTACTACTAGATTTTTGTTGGTCATTGTGCCGGCTCAGTATTGGCATTGAATTTGCCCAAGCAATGAATTTGACTGATACTGCAGTCAAATTCGTTGCTCCAGTCACATTCGTTGCAGCGGAATATCATGACCACTAGTACGTCGACTACATTGCTACAACTACTACTACTACTACTTTCACATTTCGTTTTCTTTTCGTTCTTATTCTAGGGCTCCATTGTGCAATTTCTACACTTGTGAATGAGACGGAGAGGTGTACGATAGTCATTTGCAACGAATTTGACTGATCCAAAGCCAGTCAAATTGGTTGCAGCTGAAAATCATGACTACTACTACTACTACTACTACTACTACTACTACTACTACTAAATTTTTGTTGGTCATTGTGATGGCTTAGTATTGGCATTGAATTTGCCCAAGCAATGAATTTGACTGATACTGCAGTCAGATTCGTTGCTTCAGTCATATTCGTTGCAGCAGAATATATCATGACCACTATTAAGACGACTACATTGCTACAACTACTACTACTCCTTTCACATTTCGTTTCCTTATCTTTCTTATTCTAGGGCTCCATTGTGCAATTTTCTACACTTGGAATGAGACTGAGAGGCGTACGATAGTCATTTGCAACGAATTTGACTGATCAAAAGCCAGTCAAATTGGTTACAGCTGAAAATCATGACTACTACTACTACTACTACTACTACTACTACTACTACTACTACTACTACTACTAGATTTTTGTTGGTCATTGTGCCGGCTAAGTATTGGCATTGAATTTGCCCAAGCAACGAATTTGACTGATACTGCAGTCAAATTCGTTGCTCCAGTCAAATTCGTTGCAGTGGAATATCATGACCACTGCTACGTCGACTACATTGCTACAACTACTACTGCTACTTTCACATTTCGTTTTCTTTTCGTTCTTATTCTAGGGCTCCATTGTGCAATTTTCTACACTTTGGAATGAGACTGACAGGCGTACGATAGTCATTTGCAACGAATTTGACTGATCAAAAGCCAGTCAAATTGGTTGCAGCTGAAAATCATGACTACTGCTGCTGCTGCTACTACTACTACTACTGCTACTACTACTACTACTAACTACTACTACTACTACTACTACTACTACTAACTAGATTTTTGTTGGTCATTGTGCCGGCTCAGTATTGGCATTGAATTTGCCCAAGCAATGAATGTGACTGATACTGCAGTCAAATTCGTTGCTCCAGTCAAATTCATTGTAGCAGAATATATCATGACCACTACTACGTCGACTACATTGCTACAACAACTACAACTACTTTCACATTTCGTTTTCCTATCTTTCTTATTGTATGACAGGCGTACGATAGTCATTTGCAATGAATTTGACTGATCAAAAGCCAGTCAAATTGGTTGCAGCTGAAAATCATGACTACTACTACTACTACCACTACTACTACCACTACTACTACTACTACTTCTACTACTACTACTACTACTACTACTACTACTACTACTATACTACTAGATTTTTATTGGTCAGTGTGCCGGCTCAGTTTTGGCATTGAATTTGCACTTGAGAATGAGACTGACAGGCGTACGATAGTCATTTGCAACGAATTTGACTGATCAACAGCCAGACAAATTGGTTGCAGCTGAAAATCATGACTACTACTACTACTACTACCACTAGTACTATTACTACAACAACAACAACAACAACAACAACAACTACTACTACTACTACTACTACTACTGCTAGTACTACTTCTACTTCTACTACTACTACTACTACTACTACTACTACTACTACTGCTACTACTACTACTACTACTACTACTTACTACTACTATGATTCTTGTTGGTCAGTGTGCCGGCTCAGTATTGGCATTGAATTTGCCCAAGCAATGAATTTGACTGATACTGCAGTCAAATTCGTTGCTCTAGTCAAATTCGTTGCAGCGGAATATCATGACCACTACTAAGTCGACTACATTGCTACAACAACTACTACTACTACTTTCACATTTCGTTTTCTTTTCTTTCGTATTCTAGGGCTCCACTGTGCAATTTTCTACACTTGGGAATGAGACTGTCAGGCGTACGATAGTCAGTCAAATTGGTTGCAGCTGAAAATCATGAGTAACTACTACTACTACTACTACTACTACTACTACTACTACTACTATGCTACTACTGCTACTACTACTACTACTACTTCTACTACTACTACTACTACTACTAGATTTTTGTTGGTCATTGTGCCGGCTCAGTATTGGCATTGAATTTGCCCAAGAATAAGAAAGAAAAGAAAAGAAAATGTGAAAGTAGTAGTAGTAGTTGCAGCAATGTAGTCGACGTAGTAGTGGTAATGATATTCCGCTGCAACGAATTTAACTGGAGCAAGGAATGTGACTGCAGTATCAGTCAAATTCATTGCTTGGGCAAATTCAATGCAAATACTGAGCCGGCACAATGACCAACAAAAATCTAGTAGTAGTAGTAGTAGTAGTAGTAGTAGTAGTAGTAGTAGTAGTAGTAGTAGTAGTAGTATGATGATTTTCAGCTGCAACCAATTTGACTGGCTTTTGATCATTCAAATTCGTTGCAAATGACTATCGTACGCCTGTCAATCTCATTCCGAAGTGTAGAAAATTGCACAATGGAGCCCTAGAATACGATAAAAAGAAAGAAAAGAAAATGTGAAAGTACTAGTAGTAGTTGCAGCAATGTTCTCGACGTAGTAGTGGTCATGATATAGCGCTGCAACGAATTTGACTGGAGGAACGAATTTGATTGCAGCTTCAGTCAAATTCATTGCTTGGGCAAATTCAATGCAAATACTGAACCGGCACAATGACCAACAAAAATCTAGTAGTAGTAGTAGTAGTAGTAGTAGTAGTAGTAGTAGTAGTAGTAGTAATAGATAGTAGTAGTAGTAGTATAGTAGTAGTAGTAGTAGGTCATGATTTTCAGCTGCAACAAATTTGACTGGCTGTTGATCAGTCAAATTCGTTGCAAATGACTATCGTACGCCTGTCAATCTTATTCCCAAGTGTAGAAAATTGCACAATGGAGCCCTAGAATACGAAAAAAAGGAAAGGAAATGTGAAAGTAGTAGTAGTAGTTGGAGCAATGTAGTCGACGTAGTAGTTGTCATGATATTCCGCTGCAACGAATTTGACTGGAGCAACGAATTTGACTGCAGCTTCAGTCAAATTCATTACTTGGGCAAATTCAATGCAAATACTTAGCCGGCACAATGACCAACAAAAATCTAGTAGTAGTATAGTAGTAGTAGTAGTAGTAGTAGTAGTAGTAGTAGTAGTAGTAGTCATGATTTTCAGCTGCAACCAATTTGACTGGCTGTTGATCCGTCAAATTCGTTGCAAATGGAGCCCTAGAATAAGAAAAACAAGATGCGAAGCATATAAACGTACTCCCAATTTTTCAAACCGCTTATAAATCGGCCAAGTGCTTTGTGAGATAAGAATGAAATACAAAATAACATTTTAATGGTTATTTAACCGATGTAGACTTTTGAAACCGGTATTTTAGTCCTCACTGGGCTAAAGCCCGTGTACATACCAAATTTCATCCAAATCGGACAATATGTCAAGAATAACGGTTTTTAACGGTCAGATTTTGAAACACTACATGGAAGTGCCATTTGTGTGTGATAACCTTTCTATATACAAAATGTCATTAAAACTCACCAATATATATATAAAAAAAATAACGGCAAAATAACGGTTTAACGGTTATATAACCGATATACACTTTTGAAACCGGTATTTTAGTCCTCACTGGGCTAAAGCCTGTGTACATATCAAATTTAATCCAAATCGGACAATATGTCAAGAATAACGGTTTTTAGCGGTCAAATTTTGAAACACTATAATTTATGGAAGTGCCATTTGTGTGTGATAACCTTTCTATATACCAAATTTCATTAAAAATCCACCTATATATAAGAAATAACGGTAGAATAACGGTTTCTAACGGTTGTTTAATCCATTTTCAGCATTACATCACTTACATATGGACAGAGGCTCCCATTTGTCACAAGATCATCCAAACCGCTTATAAATTGGCCAAGTACTTTCTGAGATATCCAGTAAAGAAGAAAAACCGTTACAGGCCGTTACAGCCGTTAGTAACGGCTATAGCGGGCATAACGTTAGTAACGGCCGTAACGGTAAACTAAAACATTGGGCATCATCCGTGATCCATAATGAACATACCTACAAATTTTCAGAAAGATCGGCCCAGTAGTTTTGTTTGGAGCGAGTGGAACACATTTTGACCACGGACGGAGGGACAGACACACAGACAGCATGTCTTCGTTCCCATTCTAAAGTACTCCCTGTTCTTTAAGAACTGGGAGTACAAAAAACGCTACAGGCCGTTACAGCCATTAGTAACGGCTATAACGGTAAACTAAAACATCGGGCATCATCCGTGACCCATAATGAACATACCTTCTAATTTTCACAAAGATCGACCAAGTACTTTCTGAGATATTCCACGAAGAAAAACAACCGTTACAGGCCGTTACAGCCGTTAGTAACGGCTATAACGGTAAACTAAAACATCGGACATTATTCGTGACCCATAATGAACATACCTACAAATTTTCACAAAGATCAGCCATGTACTTTCTGGGATATTCTATAAAGAAGAAAAACCGTTACAGGCCGTTACAGCCGTTAGTAACGGCTATAACGGTAAACTAAAACATCGGGCACATCCGTAACCCATAGTGAATATACCTGCTAATTTTCACAAAGATCAGCCAAGTACTTTCTGAGATATTCTATAAAGAACCATAAACGTTACAGGCCATTACAGCCGTTAGTAACGGCTATGACGGTAAACTAATACATCGGGCATTATTCTGACCCATAAAGAACATAAATAATAATAATAAATACTTATATAGCGCCTATTCTCGTCTAGAGACCAAGCTCTAAGCGCTTTACAATCCACACTCGTTTACACAACGGGCTGCCTACCTGGGTAGTGCCGACTGAAGAGCTGCCAGCTGGCGCTTCATTCAGTCGTTCCCAATGTCATACAGTCAATATCGTCCAATATCGTTCACTCAATATCCTTGCTTCCTCCATTCTTTCCATTTCTTACGCAGGGTGCATGCTATGTGTAACGTGTCATCCATACCAACGGCCAAACTGGCCCTCTCTTCCGAAAGTTGGTGATGGGATTTTACGTGTGTGCAAGATGTTATGCGTGCGTTCACACACGGAACCTCGGTTTATAGTCTCATTCGAAGGACTGTATGGGGAATGGAGTCAGAACCAATGTTAACTCCGAGGGAAAAATCCCCCAGTACCGAAATTCGAACCCGTAACCTCAGGATCACGAGTCCGGCGCTCTACCAACTGAGCTATTCCGGCCCGTTAGTAACGGTATAACGGTAAACTAAAACATCGGGCACATCCGTAACCCATAGTGAACATACGGATGATGCCAGCCGTTAGTAACGGCTGTAACGGGGTAAACTAAAAATTCGGGCATCATCCGAGACCTATAATGAACATACGTGCTAATTTTCACAAAGATCGGCCAAGTACTTTCGGAGATATTCCATTTAAAAAAAACGTTACAGGCCGTTACAGCCGTTAGTAACGGCTACAACGGTAAACTAAAACATCGGGCATTATCCGTGACCCATAATGAACATACGTGCTAATTTTCAGAACGATCGGCCACGTACTTTCTGAGATATTCTATAAAGAAGAAAAACCGTTACATGCCGTTACAGCCGTTAGTAAGGGATATAACAGGGTTAACTAAAACATCGGGCATCATCCGTGACCCATGATGAACATACCTGCTAAATTTCACAAAGATCGGCCAAGTATTTCTGAGATATTCCATAAAGAAGAAAAAGCGTTACAGGCCGTTACAGCCGTTAGTAACGGATATAACGGTAAACTAAGACATCGGGCATCATACGTGACCCATGATGAACATACCTACAAATTTTCAGAAAGATCGGCCAAGTACTTTCATGAGAATTATTCATATAAAGCTAACGGAAAAAACTCGTTTACAAGCATTGTTACCGAGCCGTTAAGGTGTAACAGCTATAACGTTGGGTAAACTAAAACATCGGGCATCATCCGTGACCCATAATGAACATACCTACAAATTTTCACAAAGATCAGCCAAGTACTTTCTGAGATATTCTATAAAGAAGAAAAAGCGTTACAGGCCGTTACAACCGTTAGTAACAGCTGTAACGGTAAACTAAAACATCGGGCATCATCCGTGGCTAATAAGGAACATACCTACAAATTTTCAGAAAGATCGGCTGGTAGTTTTGTCTGGAGCGAGTGGAACACATTTTGACCACGGACACACAGACAGACGGACACACAGACAGACACACAGACAGACAGCATTTCTTCGTTCCCATTCTAAAGTACTCCCTGTTCTATAAGAACTGGGAGTACAAAAAGAAAACGAAATGTTAAAGTAGTAGTAGTCAAATTCATTGCTTGGGCAAATTCAATTCAAATACTGAGCCGGCACAATGACCAACAAAAATCTAGTAGTAGTAGTGGTAGTAGTCGTTTTAGTTGAAACTGTGGAGTTTTGCCGTGACTATTAGCGACTGCACGTTATGACGTCATTTTTGGCTAAGTTGGTATACCAGCAACGGATTTGACCCGGATGTGTGCTGTGGCATCATATGACGTCATTTTTTGTGTGCTAAGTTGGTATACCAGCAACGAATTTGACTGAGCAACGAATTTGACCGCGACAGGCCTACTTCATTCGGATCTTTTGTACGTGCGTACGTCTGCGTGTTTGTAGCACCAACAATGGTGGAGGCGCTTGAACACAACTTCAGTGAAAACAAAAGACGTGTAGATTTGTTGTGCCGTGTGTGCGGCAGTCGTGTGCTCAGAAAGGTACAAGATAAAGGATTAAATGCTAGACTTTGTGTCAACTTCTCCAATGATTTGTTGCAGTATTTCAGTCTAGATATTTCTGGTGATGAAGAAGGCAACAGTCCAAGTGTATCTGCATAAAATGCTACCATAAACTGAAAACAAGATGCAAAGCATATAAACGTACTCCCAGTTTATCCTGAATACGTGTGAGATATTCCATAAAGAGGAAAAACCGTCTTGGGCTGGTGTAACCGTTAGTAATGGCTATTCTGGTAAACATCGGCCATCGTCTGTGACCTAAAATGAACATACTTGCAAATTTTCAGAAAGATCGGCCAAGAACTTTCTGAGAATTTCCATAAAGAAGAAAACCATTATGGGCCGTTAGTAACGGCTATAACGGTAAACCAAAACATCGGGCATCATTCGTAACCCATAATGAAGATACCTGCTAAGTTTCACAAAGATCGGCCAAGTACTTTCGGAGATATTCCATAAAGAAAAAAAGCGTTACAGGCCGCTACAGCCTTTAGTAACGGCTATAGCGGTAAACTAAAACATCGGGCATCATCCGTAACCCATAGTGAACATACCTGCTAATGTTCACAAAGATCAGCCAAGTACTTTCTGAGATATTCCATAAAGAAAAAAGAAAAAAAAACGTTACAGGCCGTTACAGCCGTTAGTAATGGCTATAACGGTAAACTAAAACATCGGGCATTATTTGTGACCCCTAATGAACATACCTGCTAATTTTCACAAAGATCGGCCAAGTATTTCTGAGATATTCCTGAAGAAAAACAACCGTTACAGGCCGTTACAGCCGTTAGTAACGGCTATAACGGTAAACTAAAACATCGGGGATTATTCGTGACCCATAATGAACATACCTGCTAATGTTCACAAAGATCGGCCACGTACTTTCTAAGATATTCCATGAAGAAGAAAAAGCGTTACAGGCCGTTACAGCCGTTAGTAACAGTATAACGGTAAACTAAAACATCGGACATTATTTGTGACCCATAATGAACATACCTACAAATTTTCAGAAAGATCGGCCAAGTACTTTCTGAGATATTCTATAAAGAAGAAAAACCGTTACAGACCGTTACAGCCGTTAGTAACGGCTATAACGGGGTAAACTAAAACATCGGGCATCATTCATGACCCATAATGAATATACCTGCTAATTTTCACAACGATCAGCCAAGTACTTTCTGAGATATTCCACAAAGAAGAAACAGCGTTACAGGCCGTTACTGCCGTTAGCAACGGCTGTAACGGTAAACTAAAACATCGGGCATCATCCGTGACCATAATGAACATACCTACAAATTTTCAGAAAGATCGGCCAAGTGCTTTCTGAGATATTCTATAAAGAGGAAAAAGCGTTACAGGCCGTTACAGCCGTTAGTAACGGCTATAAATGGTAAACTAAAACATCAGGCATTATTCGTGACCCATAATGAACGTACCTACAAATTTTCAGAAAGATCGGCCAAGTACTTTTTGAGATATTCTATAAGGAATAAAAACCGTTACAGGCTGTTACAGCCGTTAGTAACGACTATAACGGGGTAAACTAAAACATCGGGCATCATCCGAGACCCATAATGAACATACCTGCTAATTTCCACAAAGATCGGCCAAGTACTTTCTGAGATATTCCATAAGAAGAAAAGGCGTTACAGGCCGTTACAGCCGTTAGTAACGGCTATAACGGTAAACTAAAACATCGGGCATCATCCATGACCCATAATGAACATACTTACAATTTTCAGGAAGATCGGTCAAGTATTTTGTAATATATTCTTAAAAGAAGAAAAACCGTTACAGGCTGTTACAGCCGTTAGTAACGGCTATAACGGGGTAAACTAAAACATCGGGCATCATCCGTGACCCATGATGAACATACCTGCTAATTTTCACAAAGATCGGCCAAGTACCTACGAATTTTCAGAAAGATTGACCCAGTAGTTTCGTCTGGGGGAGTGCAACACATTTTGACCACGGACACACAGACACAGACACACACAGACACACAGACACACACACACACACACACACACACACACACACACACACACACACACACACACACAGCATTTCCTCGTTCCCATTCTAAAGTATTCCCTGTTCTTTAAGAACTGGGAGTACAAAAAACGAGACACATGTCAGCACATTCTCAATGTTATACTATAAAAGAAAATGCTGCTCGTGACATAGAGAAATTGTCAGAAATCTGGACAACCTTCGATCCAGATCTTTCTTTGAGTCAGTGTACATCGTGTCGATTCTTTCAATCAGCCGGCCTTCTTGGTCGTCGGAAAACAAAGAAGAGCCGACCCGTCAAAAGATCTGCTCAAGAATGTTTAGATCAGTCTGATCTGTGCTTGCACACAGATGAATGTGTGTTATCGTTTTCTCAGTCGGTATCGACCCCCGTGAAAAAGCCTGGAACATTCTGTACACAGACCTCACCAGTCATAGCTAGCACATCCAACTCGGCACTTGAATGTGTTGACATGTCTGATGTATGTTTGGATACTGATGAAAGTGTGTCGACGTCAGTTTGTCAGTCACTATCGACCCCCAAGCCAAGAACATTCTGCACACAAACATCTTCTATCATAGCGAACACATCCAAATCTGCACCAGCAAGTTTTGATCTGTCTGATATTTGTTTCAACACTGATGAAAGTCTGTCGACGTCACTTTGTCAGTCAACAGCAACACCAGTTAGAAAACCCAGAACATTGTGCACACAAACCTCTCCAACTACTGCCCAAACCCCTGTCACTGACGCCGCAATATCCCCCTTCCCCCAGCTGAACCGCAAGACAGTATATTTAGACTCAGACGATGAAGACATCGCTAAACCTCTCACTGCAGAAGAAGAAAAGTTGCTGACGCGGCTTATGAAAAGAAAACTGCGACAGTCCGAAGACAAAGTGACAGTCAGGTGCAAAACCAGAGGCCAGCCTATAGTGTTGAAAAAGGTCACACAGCCCCGTAAATCTTCTGCTCTGGCACCGTCTCCACTGCGGAAAAAGCGGTCCCAAATGATGCAGAAAATCAGAATAAACATATCAGGAAGTAGTAAAGAAGACGTCATCAAACAACAGGGCTCTGAAATCAGGAGATCACCTCAGTCTCACAGACAGAATATTCTGGAGGCAGCTGCGTGTGGCCCAGTGAGAGTGACCAGAGAACAAGGGCCTGCACTGCGAACTGCCCTGGGGATGAGCTGGACAAGACATAGGATGCAGAAGAGATTTTTCAGAAGTGTTGGGGTGACATTTGAATGTGAACAGAAAGAAAGAGAGGCACAGAAAGAAGCAATGTTGGAGAAATAGAAATAGAAAAGACACATCTTGTGTATGTAGATGAAGAAGGGAGACAAAAAGAGGTAGAGACAGCAGTAGGAAAAATCAAAGACATCCCCCAGACTGTTAGCAACTTACTAGATGAGTATGACAAACACAACAAACTGACATGGCGTAATAACACAATTCCACAAGATGAGGTCTGGGTGAAGATAGGAGGGGATCATGGAGGGGGCACATTCAAACTCATGCTACAAATTGCAAATCTTCACAAACCAAATTCCAAACGTAACATGTGTCTCCTGGCCATTGTCGATTGTAAGGACAGTCCATGCAATTTGAGGAGAGTCTTAGATCCCTACCAACTGGAGGCTCTGAAGTCCATGACATGGAGGGACAAAAGGATCAAAGTGTTCCTGTTTGGGGACTATGACTTTTTCCTCAAATTGTATGGACTGTCAGGTGCTCAGGGAACACACCCATGTCTCTATTGCAATGCATCAAAGTCACAAAGACAGACACCAGCACACTGCAATGAAGGCAATATCACACAGCGCACATTGCAGGGCATCAGCGCAGACTACAGAAAATATAGACACTCCAAAAAGAAATCGCCAAACTACACAACAATGTTATCAGGGAGCCCATCATTGATGTAGAGTTGACCCATGTTGCACCCCCATACCTGCATATTCTGCTAGGCGTGATCAAGAAACATCATGACCTGCTGGAAAAGGACTGCCACAGCCTTGACCAAGACATAGGGCAATCACTAGCAAACCAGGGGAAACAGGTCGGCTCTGACTCAGCCTTTTCTGAGTTCGTGAACCATCAGAAAGAGATGCTAGCAGCTGAAGAAGAAAAAAGAATGTTAGAGGGTAAGATTGTTTCCAATGAGCCAGTAAATGAAACAGAACCACTCAGTGTTTTCCACAAAGAGCAGCATGACCTTACAGAGTTAGTGTGTGAAAAGCAACAAGAAATAGAACTCCAGTCACAGATACATCTTCCAAAACTGGCCGGCTCTGTCACCAAGCACTTAGATTTTGTGCTTCAGCAGCATAGAATACATCCACAGGCCTACCATGGACGATCGTTTGTTGGTAACCACTGCCACACCTACCTGAAGCCAGACACAATAGAACATCTGTGTGATAGTGTAGTGGACAAAACAGCAGAACTGACTCAGGACACAAACATCATTCTGAAGGCTAGGAACATTTGTCAGAAGTTCAAAACATTGAACACACTGTTTTCCCACACTCACGCAGACATCTCCCATCAAACACCAATGACTGACACAGATGAGGTCGACGCACTGGATAGCAATATCAAGGAATACATAGCTTTCTTTCGAAAATCATTTCCAGAAACGCCTGTCAAAACAAAGCAGTACATTCTGGAAAGTCACTGCGTTCCGTTCATCCCATCTCATCGTTTCGGCCTGGCATTACATGGGGAACAAGGGGGGGGGGGGGGGGGGGGGGGGGAAGCAGACACACGCACTCGTCAACTTACTGAAAAGACAGGCATGGTCACAGAAAACACAGGTTGCAAAACTGTAGGTGATAATGGAAAAACACATGGCGTATGTCTCCCCGAAAAACCAGACATACTTCCCTCAATTGGAACATTTCAAATCCAATAAAATCCCGAATGCGTAAGAGGTGACAAGCATTCCCGGTTAAATCTTTTACCCTTCTCAATTTAAACCAATTAATTGATTATGCCAGTTACAATTGAGAGAGAGAGAGAGAGAGAGAGAGAGAGAGAGAGAGAGAGAGAGAGAGAGAGAGAGAGAGAGAGAGATGCTGTTTTTTTTGTCATATTTGTGGATGTGCTTGCGCACATGTGTGCGCACTCGCGGGTGTCTGTGTGTGTCAGTGTGTCATTCCAATTAAAGTAGGTGTGGGGTGGAAATAAATTTCAATGTGTGTGTGTGTGTGTGTGTGTGTGTGTGTGTGTTGTGTGTGTGTGAGTGTGTGTGTGTAGTGTGTGTGTGTAGTGTGTGTGTGTGTGTGTGTGTGTGTGTGTGTGTGTGTGTGTGTGTGATCCATCTGTTTATATACCGCTGTTGTTGGTGTGTGGGTTTCTGTCAATGTTGTGTGTGTGTGTGTGTGTGTTGTGTGTGTGTGTGTGTGTGTGTGTGTGTGTGTGTGTGTACGCTCTCTCTCTCTCTCTCTCTCTCTCTCTCTCTCTCTCTCTCTCTCTCTCTCCAGTCGTGAGTAGGCTCACCATGAAGATGAAAATGAGACATTTCGCATCGGTGTGTGTATATGTGTGTATATTCTTTAAGAAATTGAAACTACACCCTAATTCAGAAAGATTACTGATTAGGTATAAACATATTAAGAGAAGGTGTCAGAGAGAATGTAGGCTTGCTCACTCCAATTATGTTAATTCGATGATTTCAGAAGGTGATCATCAAAACAAGAAATTATGGTCTTACATAAGGAGTAAGAGACAGGACAACATTGGGATTCCAGACCTGAGAAACAACCAGAATAACCTAATACAGGACCCTGAAGGTAAAGCAAATTTACTAAACAAGCAGTTTTGTTCGGTTTTCTCAAATCCCAAGCCTTTAATTAACGTTAGACTAAAGGATGATGATAAACTCCCTGAAATGCAAAACATCAAAGTAAACAAAGCAGGAGTATTTAAGTTACTGACCAACATAAATGAAAACAAAGCTACTGGTCCTGATGGCGTTCCTGGCAAGCTCTTAAAATTATGTGCCAATGAATTGACTGAGGTATACTAACTACTTTACCAAGCTTCACTGGACCAGGGAGTAATACCTGATGAGTGGCGAGATGCGAGCATTGTTCCTTTATTCAAAAAGGGTGACAAAACAAAAGCAGAGAATTACAGACCTGTATCTCTTACATCCATATCAGCAAAACTACTTGAACACATAAGATATAGTAGCATAATGGACCATCTTGACAAATATGACTTCTTAGATAACGCCCAGCATGGTTTTAGACAGCGAAGGAGTTGTGAGTCTCAACTTATAACAACTCACAATGATTTTAATAACTGTCTTAACAACAGACAGCAAATAGATGCAATTTTATTAGACTTTTCTAAAGCCTCTGATAAGGTTGACCATGAGGGCCTGCTGCTTAAATTAGAACACATCGACATTTGCGGTTCTTTGCTAAAATGGGCTAGATCATTCCTCGTTAGGAGAACGCAGAAAGTTGTTGTGGAAGGGTCGTCATCCCATTGTAAACCAGTCGTGTCAGGTGTACCACAGGGAACTGTTCTGGGGCCATTGTTTTTCTTAATTTATATAAATGACATAAATAGAAATCTCTCTCCTGGAACTACTATAAGGCTTTTTGCAGATGACAGCTTAGTATATAGAACAATCAGAAGCAAGAATGATACACGCATTCTACAAGAAGATCTAAACGGTTTACAAGAGTGGGAAAGAACTTGGAAAATGGAATTTCATCCCCAGAAGTGCCAAGTGTTGCATATATGTAATAAACGCTCACCAACTAGATCAGAATATTCTATTCATAATACTATTCTTAAAGAAACCAATGCTGCAAAATATTGTCTGTGTAGACGGTGGATAGTGGTGGAGAGAGAGAGAGAGAGAGAGAGAGAGAGAGAGAGAGAGAGAGAGAGAGAGAGAGAGAGAGAGAGAGAGAGAGAGATTGGGGTTTCTTCAATTTTGGTATATGTTATGGTTGTGAGTGTGTGTGTGTGTGTGTGTGTGTGTGTGTGTGTGTGTGTGTGTGTGTGTGTGTGTGTGTTTGAGAGAGAGAGAGAGAGAGAGAGAGAGATGTAGATGTAGATGTTTATTCGTAAACAGGGCCATAGCCCATTAGAAGGGGGGTACATATGAAAGAACTTTGCATAATCCATCTCTAATCAGGAGTGCAAACAAACTAATATATTACAGAATGTCTTCCTTTAAACCCTCTGTAAAAATATTCAGCAAGCTTCTTCACTATGTTATCATTAAATGTGTCAATGTCATTAACAACATTAATCTGAAGAGTGAAGGATGCATATAGTATTTGGGTGTAACACACTGTTGTCTAAGATCACTTAGGTCTGGACATGAAAGAACAAAATGAACTTCATTTTCTTGAGATTCCTGACATAATGGACACATAGTCATACGATTGTTTAAATGTCTGTAACACTGAGAATGTGCATAGGTAAACGATATATCAAATCTGAACTTGGTTATGGTATATTTCAAATGTCTGTCAATAACTATTGACAAATACCTCGGAACACAATGCATAGGATTTAGCATTCTATAAATATCAAATCTATTGCTGTCTTCAACATGAGAGTTCCACCTCTGCCAACTACAATCAATCAGTGTTTGCCGAAATACACGGATAAAAGCGTTTATATCGCCAACACCCTGATACTCCCATACAAAACCAAATCCATATTCATACAACTTTAGCTTTACATTCGAAATCCAATTTTTCTTACCCCTTGCATCTAACTTCACGAGCATCGTATAGGCTTTATAAGGCAATCTGTGTGGTTCCATTTCTGTTATCCTTAACCAGTAACGAATAAATATAACCACTGATATTAAATAGATAGGATATCAGTTAGTCTCTCCATATACCAAATCATTCAGTGTTCTCATCGAAACACCAAGAAATTTCTTCAGAGCGTACAAATGAATTTCTCAATATGCACAGCAGCAGAATCAAAGCCCCATGGCTCAGCACCATATTGTAACATTGGCTGAATTTGAATATCAAATAATTTCAACAACAAAGATAGAGATTCACTATTTAACTGTGCCAATTTCCTCAAAATACACAATAAAGCATATTTAGCTCTACTTGCAAGATCTTTACAAGCAAAGGTAGAGTTTAAGCGTGTAGAAAAATAATTAACAAGATTTTTATAAGCATTCAATAAGGCATTTCGACTCCATTATATGTCCACCTTTCTCTGGCGGCAAGATAGCCGCCCTTTCTAAACACAATTATATTACTTTTGGCCATGTTTATTTTTAGCTGCAGTGCAGAAGAAATTCTTTCTAAACGTTCGGCTGGGTTTGTAAACCATTTATAGTTTCAGACATCAATACAACATTGTCTGCTAACAGAAGAATGAAAATGTGCAAAAAATCATTTATAAACTTTGCTCCATGTCGTCCAGAACTGGTAACTTCTAATGTCAATTCATTAATAAATAAGGAAAACAATATAGGACTGCATGCATCACCTTGCTTAACACCAGTCGTGCAGTTTATGTAATCAGTCAGAGAATCACCATTACTCACTCTAGCTTTGACGGAGTCATACATGCTCATGACACTTCGATATAATTTCCCTCAGATTCCATTTTTAAACAAAATATGCCACAAAAGGTTTCTTTTAACAGAATCAAAGGCTTTTTCAAAATCAATAAAGCAATATATAATTTACAGTTCAAACAAAATTGTTTTTGCACAAATGCCATCAAAGTAAAGATATGATCTATTGCAGAATAGTTCCGCTTAAATCCAGCTTGACATTCACCATGAGGTTCTTTTCTTCTACCCAGTCCTGCAACCTTCTGTTAATAACACCACTGTATAGTATACTACAAATGTTACACGAATAGATACCTCTGTGACGAGGGGATGTAAACAGAAGGGCTGAACTTATACAAGAAGCAAAGACCGTGTGTCACGACCATAACCGCCGTCACCATCACCACCACCACCGTCACCATCACTGTTGCCCAGCCTCCATGGTGCCTCATGTCGTGCTGCTGTCCAAAAATGACCACCACCATTACCATCACCACTACTACCATCACCATCACCACCATTACCACCACCACTACCACCACCACCACCAACAGCATCACGGCTGTCCAGCCTCCACTGTCACTCATTTCGTGCTGCTGTCCAAAAATGACCACCACCAGGCTTTGATAGCCACCCCTGCTCAGACGACCATGCATTAACAATGGCGGCAACCATCAGACAACGTAACCTGATTAGAACGAACACATCAAGGGCCTGCATTCTCTGTGACCCTCAAGATCTCCCAACTTTCGTTCTCTCCCTTCCCCCCCTTCTTCTCACCTCCTTTCCACAATATTACCAGTCTGTTCCCTTCCGCCCCCCATCCCTACGCTCACGTTCCCCCCGTCCCTTCTTCCCTCCGCTTCCTTTCTGACATTATACAGAGAATTGCTCATCACACGGTGGCTCGCTGCTGTTAATGACAGGACTGGGCGTGTGTGACACGGGTGTTAATGAGGGAATCATATCCTGTCTGATGGACTTTGGCACACACGAAACACCCACTTCAGAACCTTATAATTCCATGACATCACGTGCCATTAACCTTATAACCACACACACACACACACACACACACACACACACACACACACACACACACACTATGTGTTATATGTGTGTGTGTGTGTGTGTGTGTGTGTGTGTGTGTGTGTGTGTGTGTGTGTGTGTGTGAGAGAGAGAGAGAGAGAGAGAGAGAGAGAGAGAGAGAGAGAGAGAGAGAGAGACTTAAGACTCAAGACTCAAGATAATTTATTCACGTTTTAGGCCATAGCCCCTCGTGAAGGGGGTTGCCAGATAATTACAGTATCTTAGCACCTGGGCAACTGCACGTAAACATAACTAATACTTGTTCGGAATACTACTTCACTACAGAGTAAATGATCGCAACTAAAATGATCTGAATAAATGAATTGACAAATTCTTAACAGTTTCCTCATTTGTACTGCCAATCTAAACTGACGTGGGAACCTATATAACTTGAACGGTATATACTGAGCTCTTCAACTGTGCAAGGCAGGACAACACAACACAAAATGCACTTAATTGTCTGTATTTTTTCTGTAAAGTGGACATATTGAATCTGTTTCACTATGAGAACGATGACGGTAATACTGCTCGGCAAATTCAGAACTACCAAGCCTGAATCTAGTCGCTATATACTTTAAGTGCCTGTCCAGATTTAGCTGCAGATAGGTTTTTAACATCCGACACGGTGCAAAACGACCTGTAAAAGATAAATCTTTCACTTTTATCCATATGAAAATTCTATTCCTGCCACCCGCACAAAATCAGTCTATCTCTAAATATCTGAGAAAATCGCCGGTCGCATTAACGCCTTGATTCAACAAAACATAACCAAATCCAAACAGACACAGTTTATAACGAACATTTGAGACCCAGTTTTTTGTCACGTTCATCTAAATCGAACAACATACGATAGGCCTTAAATGGCATTCAACTCTCAGGCATTCTTGTTCATTTTAACCAAAACTTAACACATTTTATGGCCGAGTTTATACAAATAAGGTACCTGTTCGTTTCTCCGTATACAAGGTCATTGGGTGTTCGCAATTCAACTCCTAAAAATCTTTTGAGGCCAAATAAGTGGACCTTTTGTTATTGTAGAGCTGCTTTTTCTAACTCCCATAACTCAGCACCATACTGTACAATTGGCTGAATCTGTGTGTCAAACAGTTTCAGAAAAGTATGCAGGGAATCTTTTTTTAATGAAATAGTTTGGGCAAAATACATAACAAAGCATGTTTGGCTCTACTCGAAAGGTTATTACAAGCTGCTACAAGACTAAATATCGCAGAGAGAGAGAGAGAGAGAGAGAGAGAGAGAGAGAGAGAGAGAGAGAGAGAGAGTGTGTGTGTGAGTCACAACACTGGGTTGTGACGTAGGGGAAGGTGCACTGCTCACCATAACTAGAAGCGGAGACCGAAGCCAGCACGCAGTCACAGTTCACACAGCAGACCACAAACGTTTTTAACAAACAGATAATGGGAGTTTAATTATATTAATATGGATGGATGATTCTTTGGGCTAATGAGGCTTTTGTTTTACTTATCTCTATTCAATGTCCTTGTGGTCTTCTCGACGATTTTTGATCTTGAATACGTTGCCGGAACCTCGTCAGGCCCGTTCACGCAAGAAGGTGCCTAACTATACATAATGCCTCACTACCTTTTTAATAATGGCCAAGGACAGCTAGGTGTTCGTGTGTAGTGTGCATGCAAAACAGACAAATCAACATAGATGTGTACAAGTCTAGTGTGGTGTAACTGTTTTGCATGTGTCTAAAGTGGGCACGATGAAGACACATAGATGGCTTATGAGGTGAAATGGAAAGTGAAGATGACACCCAATGATGATTCGGGCAACTCTTCACCCGTTTTCTAAAATAAATTCTTGACATCTATGCATAACAATTTTATTTACGTTGCGACGATAATCTCATATAATAATAATAGACATGACGCGGCGATGGTCGCATACAACGTACTCATCAACATACTGATGCACGCCAAGATAAATAGCTGACTCCTACATTCATGAAATTAATAATTAAAAAGCTTGTTATTGAACCGAAAAAATACACGGATGAGGAACTGACCTCGAACCAAGGCGGTTCCGGCGAGGCCTAGTACAGCGGGGCTAGAAGAGGTCCAAACCCTGTCCTGGTCCGGCCGCCCGCGGTTGCCTCCTACTGGCTAAAGCTGTGAATAAATCGCCAGGTCAGCGGCAGGAAGGGATGCTGATGATGGATGAAGATGGATTCTTGACTTAGATGTTGCAGATTAGCGACGTTATTGTCAGAGACGTGAAAAGTCCAGCACAACCTTGTAGATTCTTAAACAGGCTCGATGGTCCACGACGAAGCTAGCGTTGTAAAAAACAACAACAACTTTTATACATTTACACAAAGGGAGAGAGAGAGAGAGAGAGAGAGAGAGAGAGAGAGAGAGAGAGAGAGAGAGAGAGAGAGAGAGGTGCACGGAACGCTAAGCCGGACGTTAAAAAAAACAACAACAACAACAAAAAACCCACAACTAACCCACTAAACAGACAACACGCCACACAAGAACTGACAAGAAAACAAAATTTTATTCCCAACAAACCATTTAATCAGCGGAATCTTCTATGAATAACAAGTCACCGACCCAAGCCTGAAAACACACAGTTCTTATGGCCAAGGCAGCCACAATAAGTTATCTTACCCCTTATTTAGCTACAGTGTGCAGTGTTCCTCAGGCCAGCAGATTATTACACATAGCATAATACTAGTCAATCCTTTTTTTTTGTCCAAAACCATTTCCCCGAAAGAAAACAATAACAACAACAACCAAACTATACTAACTTCATATATTTATGTTAATTTCGCATATAATTCACTGCGCACATTCATCCCTTCAGTCATACCCTTTTAAATCAACATCCATCCTTCATCTATGCACACCCAAACCCAACGTCTTCAGGTGTTTCATTGTCATAAAAAAAAACACCTCAACACAAAAGGAAACAGGCCACACGACAACGACGTTGACAGTCTCACGACGGCGACGGTGACGGTGACCAGACGAATCTGCCTGCCGAAGACGAGCATGCCAGATGACAGTGACACACAGGCTTTCACAACATCAGTGGAATTCACAGCCACCGCCAACACAACGGCGACAGCGATGACTGCCCCAACCACAGTGACAACACACACCGACGGCGGCGACGACACACCTCAATGGCGGCGGTCACAGAGTGAGAAGTCGGTAATACGGGGGATCAGCATCGGCGGCGACAACAGCAACGACGCCAACAGCAACAGCGATAACAGCAACGGCAACACAGCAACGGCGACAGCAGCAACGGCGCCAGCGGCAACAGCGAACCCAGCAACGGCGCCAGAAGCGGCAGCGACACCAGCAACGGCGCCAGCAGCAACAGTGACACCAGCAACGGCGCCAGCAGTTACAGCGCCAGCAGCAATGGCGCCAGCAGCAATGGCGCCAGCAGCAACGGCGACGTTAATGGCCAGGCTGTGAAGACCCCACCGGATGGGGAGAAGGGAAAAGGGTGTAGCACTAGAAAGGGGAAGGACTGGGACAACAGTCGGAGCACAGCAGGATGGGGAGTGCAGGTAACTGCAGGCACCTGCGACGATCGCCGGACAGTCAGGGACAGGAATGCCAGCAACTGGCCGTCCACAGCTCCCCGACTACAACGGCCCTGACCCGCCTGGTGTACCAGGCCACAGGATGGTGGGAATGCGCCCTCACCTGCTACAACACAGAACGACGACAACAACTGCGGCTGGCCACCCCAGCACCTGAACCTCAGGATCGCAGCACACCGAAACACCGACGACTCTCGACCAAGAGCAAAACGCTCACGAGGGTCGGCTCACCATGTTGACCGAAGTCAGACCCACAGCGCAAACGCTGGCACCAGAACGAGAGCCCAACTGCTCTTCACCAAGGATTTTGACCGAAGTGCTAGCCACCCGGCCCCACCAAACTTTAATGCTTGATGACTCAGCACTCACTCCTTGCTGAGTTTTGAACTCTACACAGACCGCACGTGAAACGGGACTCCACACGAAACAAAACAGGAGACGGGAGGCTAACACCCCTCTCTCCCCACACTTATCCTTTCCCTGCCTGTGCATGGTAGCACACGCACACCCAATATATGAATGGAACATACAGGTATCCAACACCCCCACCATCCTTCCTGAACCCAACAACTACCATATATGGCCCGGTAAGCCTACATCCCCATCGAGGAATGATGCTACGAATAGATACAGAGCCGTCGGCGCGTCTGTAGGATTTCCACCTGATCAGATCGGTGACAATACTCCCCTGCCAAAGATTTTAACCACAAACTTGTTTTTGTTAAATTCAGGAAATCACGACTACACCGATCGAACTATTAACTATCCTGCAAAGGTCTCACATCGCTCGACCTGCTGAAACCCTAGCGTGATACCCAATGAACTCTCCTTTCAATTGCACTCAACATCCGAGTCACCTGGACTCCCAGAACTACAACTTGGAACCCTCAATACCGGCTTAAGTAATCAGCCGCGACATTCTCACGACTTGGGATTGCCTGCACTGTGAACTGAAAGGGCTGAAGCAGCAATGCCCACCTAGTGGTCCTTCCACTGGCAGACTTCATCCTCTCTAAAAACTGAAGAGGCGAGTGGTCTGTCTATACCACAAACGGCACCCCATACAAGTAGGATTGAAACTTTTTGATACCCCACACCATGGCCAAGCACTCTTTCTCCACTGTGGGGTAGTTCAGTTCCGCCTGGTTTAGTTCCATGGCCGACATCTTCTCCACCTCGTCCGGGCCCAGTGCGTTCCCCTCCAGGGACCCCACCGACCCTGTACTGTGCTGGCTGGCGCTGCTGCAGTCCGAGGTGCCTCCTTGTCCACCATCCTCTGACACCCCAGACAAGATTGGCAGTAACGACGGATATCAGCGGACATCCCTGGCCAGTAAAAGTTCCTGAACACCCGATCCTTGGTCTTTGCTGCTCCCAGGTGACCAGACATCGGAATGTCGTGCCCCAGAGCCATCACAGACACACGTAACTCAACGGGTACGCACACCTGGGTGACGTTTTCCTGTGGCCCTTGATACCTCCTCATCAGCACTCCAGCCTTCCTGAAGTATTGGACCTATCCATACTTGGTTTGGAAAACGGTGCGCTGCTGGCAAGCCTCTCTCGCCTTACTGAGCGTGTCATCCCTGTCCTGCAATTGGGTCAACCTCTCTGGTGTGACATCCAACACAGTCTCCTTCACTGGTAGAGGCAGCACCCCTTGCTGTTCCTTCTTCCTCTGGGCCCTGGTCACTACAGCACTGACCAGTTGGGGTCAACATACACGGGAACTCTCGTCCATCCCGAATCTCCTTCCTTCCTGGCAAAATTCCCTATCAGCACCTCCTCCACGGGGCTGACGATAACCAACACCTCTATCCTGCCCTGGATAAATGGGGTGACAACATCCACGACGGCCACTGGCAACAAGCTCTGGCACTAAGACGACGCTAAGACCACCGGTACCGACTCTCCTGTGTAGGCATCTCTCGAGACCAGCCTCTCAGCAACGATGGTATATCCTGCTCCGGTGTCGCGTAATGCATTGGCAGGAACCCCATTGACCGTAACCACACACCGAGGGTTGTACTCTTGGTTAGCACAAGGGCCACATAATGTGGGCACCGCCTGACCCGTGCTCTCCCTCCTACTCCAGACAGCGTGTAACCCACTAGGTTCAGGAAACCTCCTAGCGACATGCCCAGGCTTCCTGCAGTTGTAACACACCAGCAAAGACCTCGGATTTTGTGGCCTATTCCTCTCCCCGCCATTTCTTGACTGGCTGGGCGTCTGACTTGGCGGTGGGTTCCCTCCTTGACTTTCTTTGGGTCCATCAGCTGGATCCTGTCCTCGGGACCAATCCGATTTAGCCTCCCTGCCCATGCGTTTGGCCTCGGCCAGCACAGTGGCTTCACTAGCTACCTCATCTGCTGTCTGAGGACATGTCCGCTTCACCTCCACCGTGAACTCTGGATTAAGGAGCTGGAAGAATTGCTCCTGTAGGATCAGATCCTTAACATCCTCCGCATCGTTCTCATCCTTCCCCACTGCTGTGCACCACAAGGAAAACCAGCGCCTCATTTTTGCTAGCAGCTGACCAAAAGTCTCAGTAGCATCCTTCCTCACCGACCGAAACTTCTTCCTATAGGCCTCGGCGTCCAGGCGAAAGTGCTTAAACAGAGCGCTTTTAACCGCCGTATAGGAACCCAGCTCCTCCACACTGAGTCGCAGGACCGCTTCCCTTGCCTTCCCTCGAAGTAATGCGATCAGACGAGTAGGCCACGACGTCTGGGACCATTTGCACAGCTCAGCGACTCGCTCAAAGTGTGCCATAAACGCATCCACATCGTCTCCATCACCTAAAGGATCTAGGTGGACGTGCTTGGTCTCCTCAACCTCGATGAGACGCTCACGGTACATTGCCTCGCCTACGACCTGAAGCTCTCTCAAGGTAAACTCCCTCTTCCTGGCCTCCCTTTCTTCCTGATCCAACCGCCTCTGTCGAATCCTCTCTTCCTCCTCCCTCTCCTTTTGCCTAGCTGCCTCCGCAACCTTCAGGTCCAATTCAAACTCTCAGGCTCTTCTCTCCTCCTCACGGGCTATCCTCTCCTCTTTATCCTTCCGCTGCTGTCGAATCCTCTCTTCCTCACGGGCCACCCTCTCTTCCTCATCCCTCTGCTGCTGTCGAATCCTCTCTTCCTCACGGGCCACCCTCTCTTCCGCATCCTTCTGTTGCAGCCTAGCCATCTGCTGCTCAGTAGCTTCTCTCTCTAGTTCAACCTTGACCAAGACAGAAAGAAACCGAGCCAAAGCATCCCCTGCCAGTCCCATTTCTGAACCTATCCTCCCAAACTGGCGATATAGCTCAGTCATATCCATATCAACCCCTCCCAATACAGCGCCCCTTGCGCCCTTCTCACGCGTGACTTCCTGAGCTGCCATGACGTCCCCTGGTTTGTACTGAGGGTTAGCCCGAGTATGACGAGGCATGACGTACCGACCCTACCGTCACCACAACACAATCCAACACCCTTAAGTCAATCGACCAACCTGGCTCACCTCCGCTGGCTCTAACTCTTCCAAGAGGGACTGCCCCTCAAAGGTAAGCAGCAATGGCGCCAGCAGCAACGGCGACGTTAATGGCCAGGCTGTGAAGACCCGACCGGATGGGGAGAAGGGAAAAGGGTGTAGCACTAGAAAGGGGAAGGACTGGGACAACAGTCCGGGGCACAGCAGGATGGGGAGTGCAGGTGGGGTAACTGCAGGCACCTGCGACGACAGCCGGACAGTCAGGGACAGGAATGCCAGCAACTGGCCGTCCACAGCTCCCCGACTACAACGGCCCTGACCCGCCTGGTGTACCGGGCCACAGGATGGTGGGAATGCGCCCTCACCTGCTACAACACAGAACGACGACAACAACTGCGGCTGGCCACCCCAACACCTGAACCTCAGGGTTGCAGCACACCGAAACACCGACGACTCTCGACCAAGAGCAAAACGCTCACGAGGGTCGACTCACCATGTTGACCGAAGTCAGACCCACAGCGCAAACGCTGGCACCAGAACGAGAGCCCAACTGCTCTTCACCAAGGATTTTGACCGAAGTGCTAGCCACCCGGCCCCACCAAACTTTAATGCTTGATGACTCAGCACTCACTCCTTGCTGAGTTTTGAACTCTACACAGACCACACGTGAAACGGGACTCCACACGAAACAAAAAAAGGAGACGGGAGGCTAACCCCCTCTCTCCCCACACTTATCCTTTCCCTGCCTGTGCATGGTAGCACACGCACATCCAATATATGAATGGAACATACAGGTATCCAACACCCCCCACCATCCTTCCTGAACCCAACAACTACCATATATGGCCCGGTAAGCCTACACCCCCATCGAGGAATGATGCTACGGATAGATACAGAGCCGTCGGCGCGTCTGTAGGATTTCCACCTGATCAGATCGGTGACAGAGAGAGAGAGAGAGAGAGAGAGAGAGAGAGAGAGAGAGAGAGAGAGAGAGAGAGAGAGAGAGAGACTCAAGACTCAAGATGATTTATTGTAGAAGGTCATCCGACCCATTACAATTTTACATGTAAACTCCTTTGTATTAATGCACACACACACACGCACACACACACACAACACAGACACACACACACACACACACACACACACACACACACACACACACACACACACACACACTGTATGGCTGTTTCCAAATAGTACCATGCAAATTGCAACAGGAAACAAACAGTTACATACGATATTAGCTAATAATATGATTACACCTGTGATACACGACGTTTGTTAGAGTAGTAAATAAAACGTCCTAAATCATGGAGATGCTCATCGTCTTGCATTAACTTTTCCTAGGGTTCTGTCAGTGGGATGCTTTGTATACTGAAATGGAATGTACTTCTCCCGTAAATCATTCAAAGACCTGCAGTAAAACATAGCATGCATTTCATCTTCGAGGCCAGCATCACACAGAGGACATTTCAAGTCATTTTGATGAACGGGAGCGTATCTCATTTTATGAATACGTAATTCAGAGGCACCTATTCTAAACCTAATCAAAACATCTCTGATGTGTTTATTTTTAAAAACTGTGAAATAAGATTCCAGCGACAGAGAAGATTTAAAAGAACGGTAAACACTAAATATACTGCTTTTTTGAATGTGTTCTTGCCAGTTTTGACTATGACAGTCAACCAGTCTTTGCTTGAATGAGCTCAGGAATCCGCGCATGTTTTCTACGCCTTGATGCTCCCAAACAAAACCGAATCCAAATTTGAACAAAGTATCCCGAACCCGTGACGCCCAACATACTTTACCTTGATCACACAATATCAAAAGCATATCATACGATTTACGCGGAAGTCTTGATCGATCCATTCTTGTAAGTCTTAGCCAATACTTAATGCATGATAAGTAAGAAAATATGTATAAAGGATAACGTCCAGTCTCGCCGTATACCATGTCAATTGGTGTCCTTGGGCTAACATTCAACAGCTTTTTTCAAAGCAAACATGTGCACTTTTTCTATTGTAGAAGATCCGGTCAGTCCCCAAATTTCAGAGCCATATAGAAGGATAGGTTTTTTTGAGCATCAAATAACTTTAGAAAAATCTTGGCCGAAAAGCCACCCATCTTCCACAAAGTTTTGAATATATGGATAACACCTTTCTTGGCTTTAGTCGACATGTCTTCCAGAGCCCTAGAGAACGATAATCTGGTACTAAAAAACAACCCTAGGTATTTGTAAGAATTTACTACTTCCATTTGAAGGCCGTTATATATCCATGCCTCACGTCGAGAAATATAGCCACCATTCCTGAAAATGATTATTTTTGATTTGTCAAGATTGACATGCAAATCTAATTCAGATGCCTTAATTGCAAGAACATTGAGCTGGTTCTGAAGTCCAGCAACAGTGTCTGACAAAAGTACAATGTCGTCCGCAAAAAGTAAAATAAACAGCTCAATCATGTCAGTGCTCAGTTGAATGCCGTGTCGTCCATTTTCAATTATTCCTGTGGCCAGTTCGTTAATGAAAGAGAAAAAAGTAGCGGACTGGTAACCTCGCCTTGTTTTAAGCGTTTGTAGCAAGTGAATGCTTCCGTCATCTTGATCCCACAGCGTACTCGAGCTTTTACAGTTTTATACATGCTTTGGATTGTCAATAACATTTCCCTTTAATTCCGGATTTTCGCAATATAGGCCAAAGTTTTCCGTGTGAAATTAAATCGAAAGCCTTACGGAAGTCAATGAAAGCAACAAATAATTTCCTGTTTCTAAGTAGGTATTTTTGAACCATCGAAAAAAGAGTAAAAAGTGATCGATGGTTGAATGATCTTTCCGAAAACCAGCTTGAATTTCTCCTAGCAGACCTTTAGATTCAACCCATTTGGACAGTCTCTTATTGATTATGTAACTGTACAATTTACCACTTAAATTCAAAAGTGAGATGCCTCTATAGTTGTCAGGTTTGTGCAGATTACCCTTCTTATGCATAGGTTGTATGATAGCCTCGGTCCAAGCTGCTGGGTACTGACCTGATGAAAAAACAGCATTAAAAATCGCAGAAGAAAAGGAACAAATATATCCCTCGAAGTTTGAGTAATTCAGGCAAAATACCGTCTGGACCTGCTGCTTTGTTATTTTTAAGTGATTAATTGAGTCTACTACTTCTTCTTCAGTAATATCATCATTCAATGGTGCAAAATCTGAATTATCATTTTCTTCTTCAAGATCCGGTTCAAAAATCGGAGAATCGTCATCCATAGAAACATTAGTATCTACTTCAAAGACCCTCTTAAAGTGTTGCAACCACTCTACATCCGTAATATTACCAATCTTTCTACTTTTCGTTGAAAAATGTTTTACATTTTTCCAAAACTGTCTGGAGTCGTTTACATTCTGTTCAAGTTCTGCTCTGCATTTGGTTTTGTATGTTTTCTCCTTATCATCCAATAACTTTTTATATGACCTTCTCTTCTCAAAGTATTCGTGTCCATCCTCTGTGGGGTTTTCTTTTTGTAAACGTTTGAAATCGCGTAGTGCTTTTCTGGTATTCTTTCGACTTTCATAGCACTCCGAGTCAAACCATACATTACCTTTGACGGTCCTACCACCACCCTGCTTTACAGACATGCAACAGGCGGCAGATTTTAGGGTGGCAGAAAACAAATCAAGTGCACTGTCCATGTCAACTTCAATTAACTGTTTCGCTTGCTCAAGCGAGGTTTTGTTTTCTGGTAAATTAATTTGATATAGAAAGTCTTCTCGCCTATCTTCAAACCAAACTAGTTTGAAAATAGGCGAGTCATTAACTTCAGCATCATCCGTTTGCTGGTTACACATCACAACGCATTCGGCAGGCATGTGCTTTGAGTGAATTTTTCCATGAACAAAAAGTCTTCTGGGTAGACAGCACAAAGAAGTAGAGAAAATAAAATAATCAATAACACTGTTTCCAGAGGGAGCTATATAAGTGAAACAACCATCTGTGTCTCCTAAACAAACACCATTCAAAATATACAGATCAAAACCGGTACATATACTAAGTAATTTTTGACCATAATCATTAATCACAGTGTCCTGCGAAGAACGAAGAGGGGGAGTCTGATCATCAGTGTCAGAGTCAATACACTGGTCATGGTGAGCGGGGTCAGACATCACATCGTCTACAGTCAGCTGTGCAGGAAAGATATCAGAGGTTCAAGCATTAAAGTCCCCACACAAGATAAATTCAGCTTCTTCTTGTTTTTCAATAATATCGAGCATGCATTGTTCAAGAACAGAGATCTCATTGTCCACGTCACTAGTGTCATAAAACGGACTATTTACTGGATTCAAGTAAACACTAATAATGAAAACATCAGACTCAGTTCCAAACAGTCGCTTATCAGCTTGGAGTACGATAACATTATCGTATTTTGTTGGAATTTCTTTTATAGATTGCAAAAAGATGTTTTTTACCATTACAACGACCCCACCACTTTTCCTTCCCCGAAGAGATAATTTTTTTGCTGGTGATACAAAGCTTGTATGGGATGGAAATAAAGTAGATGTGAATGAATCCACAAAAGTTTCTACCAGACAAATGAAGTCGAAGTTTATAATAAAGGAGACGAAGCTAGTTTCTTTCAGTTTTGATAGGATGCCTTCCACATTATATGAAACCATTGAAAACACTGTACTTTTCAGAGTATTTCAATCAGGGTCGGGACCGTACCTTCATTTCTTATTTTTATTTTTAGAGACGACAGATTTCCGAGGACTCGCTCGCTTTTTCGGCTTTGAGCGATCACTCCAGCACTCGGGAATAGATGACTGTCTGTCCAGTGACAAGGAATGGGACCTTGAACTCCCCTGACCTGCTTTGCGGTCCATTTCTCCACGGCGTGAATGTCTTTGTCTTTCGCTTTGCACGTGCGAAGTGGTATTTGTGGAATGTGCACTGTCCTTGCGGTTTCGAGAACGGGCGGGAATGGGAGGAGTGGGGGTGAAGGGAGGGGAAGGGGAATCCCCGGCGTCACCCGGTTTGTTGACAGTCGTGTCAGGTGTGCCACAGGTTGCGCCGTCTTCAGGTAGTGGGCCATCTCCACATCCAGGATGGTCCACACTGTCTGACACAGTGACAGAGGCACTGGGAAGATTTTCCTCCCCTCTGGCACAGTCTGTCTGTTGTCGCTCACCCCCAGCAATGCTGCCGGAGTTGTCATCTTCCCCAGGCAGACTGCCTGTTGGTGTCATATTGTTCCTGTTTTTCTCCCTGTTACCACCGTCAGCGGTCGTGTCACTAGGTGTGACTGCTGAACGTGTGGCAGGGGAAGAGGTGGTGGCAGTGGTAGCAGTAGTGGGTCGTACCACCTCCTCTACGGCCTGGCAGTTTGACAGCGATGTCGTCCGGTTGTCTGCTGCGGTGTCTGTAGACTCGCTGATCGGTGATGCCATCTGCGTAGAAAACACAGGCATCAGGCTGACTTCTGGTATGTCCCTGTCGTGATCCAGCTGGTCAGGATGGGGGCTGTCGTTCTGACGTTCAGCGGCGTCCTTCATGCTGTCTGACCTATCCCGTGTGTCATCTCTCCCCTCTTCGTTACCACTGTGTTCTCTTCTTTCTTGCCTGTCTTCATGACTGCTGGCAGAAGGGGCTGACTGAACAGCTTCACTGTACAGTTTTGTGCCAGGTACCAACACGGGGGAATGGATAGTGACACTTGAGCTCGCAGAATTGTTGGCAGGATGTTTGGTTAAGGTGTCGGGGTGTTGCTCGTGGTATACGTTGTGACGATCGTCACGGAAACGATTCGGTGGTACCCGGTCGTTGTGTCTGGTAAAACGATTTCCGACTGTCTCCCGTCTTTCGCCGTAATTCCGAAGTCTGGGGTGATCGTTTGAGTTGTACGTGTATGTACGTGGTTGATCATGAACAAACAACCTGCCATTCTCAAAAAATATGCGTTTTTCCCCTGTAGCCGGTAGTAGTGCATTTCTTCTCGTTGGCGTACAGTCAGATCGGCAGATATCTTGATATTCTCTCTTCTGAGTAGGTTCCTTAAATAGCTGTCACTCAGGATGTCCATTTTGTCTGACCATCTGTGGAAACGAACGACTAAAGGGCGTGGTTGAGAGGAGGACTGTTTGAAGCTTCCAACACAGTATGCTTTGTCTATGTCAGATAGACTCCAGGAGTCAGAGGGTGAGAAATGGTTTAAAGTTTCAACTACGATTTCCACACTTTTCCTGTTGTTTTCAAAACCGGTTTCACGCAGACCAAGAAATTTCAAGTTGTTTTCTTTCGAATTCATCTCTAGTGTATTAATTTCTTGTTCCATTCTTTCCAGTCGTTGTAAGATACTGACCTTATCGTCCTGCATGTTGTGCATCATTTTCCTGTGATCTTCAACGATACTTTGTAGATCAGACACATCCGTGATCAGTTGATTCACACTTCTTTGAAGGCAGCCGAAGATAGCATCCATTTTGTCGCAGAGATTTGTAGAATGCAATCGGAGTTCCTCCAGTATCTGCACGAACGTAGTGTCCACAACAGTGTGTATGTCTTGCATCAAGTTTGTATTGCTGAAGGGGCCGGGATTCTTCTCCACGGCCATGCACATTGTCAGAATGATCGACAGGCAGTACAGTACGGACAAGGTCAAACAAATCAGCCAGACAGTGCACCCTTTCACGTAGCCACACTTGAACTGTGGCATAGAGAGAGAGAGAGAGAGAGAGAGAGAGAGAGAGAGAGAGAGAGAGAGAGAGAGAGAGGAGAGAGAGAGAGAGATGCTCTATCAAGTTTAAGGGAAACTGGCTGCAAGGTCGTAGTTCAAAATCTTTCTGCTATGTTTCTTTTTTTTTCTTTCTTTTGCCACGTACGCAGGCTGATACTCCTGCAGACACTCCCTGTACAGACAGGCAAGGATGAATCCCATCTATCCAACAAAGGGAGTGGAGTTTTGTGTGTATGACCGTTTTTCTTTATCCCGCCATTAAGGCAGCCATACTCCAACTTCGGGGAAGTTCTGCTATGTTATTGCCTTCACCTTTGTCCTATGACCTTAAACTTTCTTTGTCCTCTGACCTTAAACGTTATTGTGTCCAGTTATCTTCACCGACAGAAAATGAATCATAGGAAATCTGTAGTCCCGTTTTGTCTATAACATCATGAAGTGACCTGACCTTCACCTTTGATTTCAAAGCACAGTAATTTCGCAAAGTGGGTAATTGAAAAAAAGCTTGTTCTTAACAAATCACTTGGTGCTGAAAGGATGAAAAGGTCAATGCTAAAATTAAACACACACACACACACACACACACACACACACACACACACACACACACACACACACACACACACACTTTAACATGGAACACATACAATAACATATTTTTAGTCAATTTAACAAAGAAAAATGTACAACATCACATACGTACCTGATTTTAACAAAGGAACATGTACAACAACACATACTTACCTGATGTTAACAAACGAACATGTACAACATCACACACTTAGCTTATTTTAACAAAGGAACAAATACAACAAAACATACTTACCTGATTATAACAAAGGAACATGTACAACATCAGATACTTACCTGATTTTAACAAAGGGGCATATACAACAATACACACTTAGCTTATTTGAACAATGCGACATATACAATAACTCACATCTAGCTAAATTGTAACAGTGGAACATATACAACAACATATTGGTCTCCTTTTAGTTTCATAATGTGATACCAATAGAGCATGTAGTGAATGACCCCTTTGCCCTGAAAGTAATGACAACACCATGGCTGTCCATAGTCAGAGGTGTTTTGGATCCGTTTTTTGTGTGTGTTTTTTTTTTTTTTTTTTTTTGCCACTTCACAAGACAGTCCAACACTGTATCCACATCGTAAGTTTCCTTCAATCGTAGCAAAGATCAGCTTTGAAATTCTCCTGTCATCAGTCTGCAGACTGTATAGTGACTGCCTACAGAGTTCAGTCCACTGTATTCAATGGGCAGGAACTGACCTGCATGCAAGGTTTATGGCACTGTAACCAACTCTTGATTTGCAAAACAATGTAATTAAAAAAGGGTGCATATAAGACCAAACGTATTTTTTTCGTTTTAAACATGTTTACCTTACAGATAATAAAATCAATATATACAAGAAGAAAAGAAATGAAAAGAAACATGTTTTTCCTGTTTTGAGTACATATACACATGTCATGTAATTTTAACATATTATATTAAATATCGCACAATATCACGTAAACATAACACACAGGTAATAGCATTGTAAGCACACACACACCCACACACACACACACACACACACACACACACACACACACACACACCGGTGAGAAATTTTGGAAAAGGCTGGATCTGCCATTGGTTGGAAATCACCCCTTCCCTTAAGATTTTATAGATACAATGTGTTTTATTCGAAATGTTTTGCCATTTGAGACACCTTGAGAACTTTGAAGGAGGAGAGTGATTCTAGAGCAAAGGCGGAGGTCGGCTGGATTTACTCTCTTGTTGGTAAGTTTGGGCACATGTGCTCTCTTACCCACCGGAGAATAATTTCACGTGTGGGGTGTGTGCGGAACTTGAACATTGCGATCTTCCTGTCTAATCCTTTATTCAGTTAAATTTTATGTGTTTGTGTTACCGATGATTTAAACGATAAACAGTTAAATAACCGCCGACTCATCTTCACAAAGTAACTTCCATATTCACCCCTGCTTAATGTCTCCCGCAGAACTAAGCTATCTACTGAGGACGTGCAGACAGCAATGTAATAACAGCGATTTGAGCAGCAACAGTATCTATACCATCAAATATGAGCCATGTAAAGTATGGCTGGAGCAACGTGTCGAAGGCTTAGATTTAACTCTAAATCAGCCCACGGTCTTCACATATAGTGATTTAGTAAATATTTGAATGGTTTTGAGTTCTTTCATTTTTCATCACCTTGTTCTTGGAGAAAGCAACTTTCGATCTGTACACTTTCAGTATTCTGTTTTCTTGTGCCTGCCTCCGTAGCTGAGTGACGACAGTCCATATATACAGAAAGGGATGGAGAGCAGAGTTGAGGGGTAACACGTGCACAGCCATGACGTCACGAACTGTATCTGCCGCAGTGACACCAGCTGAAGCTGTCATCCCGATCAGACCGAAAGGCAGCCAGCAAAAAGCGTTGGTGGCGGCTATTTTCCCAGTGAGGTGAACTGAGGAATGCACTGATCTCTGTATGGAACTCAGTGCGATTCTGTACTCTGGAGTTCGTCTGTAGATGACAACTACAAGACCCGTGTTCATCAATACTAACATAAAATTGGCAGCCAGAACAACTGTGAACCACCTGAACGTTTGGTTACAGTGGTGACAGTTCGATAGAACCAGACGACACAGACCAGACTGGCCATGCAGGCCCCAGTGGGATAAACCAGGCAGGAACGGAATCAACGACAACCCGATTCCTACACACCACGTGAGGAAACAAGCCATGGTCACTGAGCGTGAACTGGTCGCCCGGGATTCAACAGGACAACGCAGGATGATGGCAAGGTCCACACCGATCAATAGGATCAACAGAACGGACACCTTGCTGTACACCAGCGAGAGAAACCCACTGACCCTGCACGTCACACTGCTAGTCCATTCGTTTTCAACTTGGATGTAGATGTCACGGAACGCTGTATCCATTATAGCAGTTATGTAGACGTGACAGCCCATGCATACATTTGCTAAATGCAAGTTGGAAAGGGCTACAGAGAAACTCCTTCCAAAAACATTCTGGAACCTAAATGACATAACAATACAAACTAAATGTCCTAAGATAGCAGAAGTGCCAACAAGCCAGACAAAAATCCGATTAATCTGCGTCGGTATCAACTTTTCACAGGACGGATATACTGGTAGAGGTGCTAAACATTTTATTCTAGTGGAATTTTTAGGCAGTACACTGACACAACACAGCCTGTAGTTAGAGGACATGATGTATTTTAATTGTGGTGTGTCAGAGAAAACATCCAGCGGGAAGATGTTCACTGGATTTCCTCTTATGTCCAGTTCGGTCAATCTTGGCATATTTCTAAATCCCATCGACCCAATCTCTTGGACCACGGAGAAGGATGCATTCAGATATTCCAAACTGTATATGTATATTGACGAAATATGGCTGTGAATATTAATAAGTGTCTCTGATATATCAACTCGCCGAAGTGAATATTGAATCCACTTCAGTAGATTGCTGTTCACCTTAATGAGAGGATTGTTGGCCAAGTACAGATTTCTTAAATTTGGTAACACAAAGAAATCCTTGATATCGATCATTCTCAGATGATTATTGGAAATATCGATGAAATGTAGATTGGTAAGGTTCATTACAGAAATATTGAAGAGTGAACAAGAAGACATGATCAGACGAATGAGATAGCCATTATGGACGACATCATGCAGCGCCATTCCTGAACCCTTGGCGTCCAGGGAGCGGAGTTCAGGAAACAGACTGGCAGCAAAAGGTTTTCTACACAAAACAGGTGACCTTGGCACAGGCAGTGTTCAGGACAGGTCCTGTCACACATCAGTTCATCATCCTGCTGTGGGCACTGACCCCAGCCATCACACAGATGATCTCTGTGCACACACACCCTAGAAGCTCGACAGTGGTAAAAACCAGGGCAGTTTGATCTGCTACAGGCTTGTTCATCTTCTCCATTAACACAATCAGAAAACCCGTTGCATCTGGTGTAGACAGGGAGACAGTACAGCTCCTGGCTTACACATCGGTAATGACTGTCTGGACAGGCTGCGTCAGCTCCCATCACCTGCTGAGTGAAGAAACCAGTGCCATCTAAATCGATGTACAATGGTTCCTTTTTCTGGTCAGTGGAGGCTGGGGGATACATTGCCGTGTTAGCAGGACAGTCGGTCTCATCAGAACTGTCCACGCAGTCAGAGTGTTCATTACAGTGTTGACTGTCCAACACAGACTGACCATTCACACAGCCAAATCCGTCACGTGAGGGATGGACACAGAATGACTCATCACTGTCATCTGGACAATGCTGTCTGAAGTCACACAGCAGAGTGTAGTGCACTGTTGTGATGCCATCATCACATCTAAACATTGCTTCTGTGCACATGAATGTTGTAGAGGAAAACGCTGCCATGTTGTGCTCATCATTTACGTTCAGCATCGTATCGTTCTGTGGAACAAAGAACCTTCTGCAATAACTGTCAGGGTCACACGACAGGAAGAGGTAGGTCAGGTGTCTGCCTGGACACATCTGCAATAACTGCTGTGTGTTGTTGAAGGTCAGTGCGGATGATGGTAGAGAAGCCAGTGAGACAGGGGGAGGGAAAATATTGGAGGTATGTGATGGCGTCTCACACACTGCTGCAGAAGAATAGTGACCCTTAAAGACACTTTTCACTCCTGTGGATATTAGTTCCATACCTTCATGCATCCTGGTAGGATTATGTACATCACGTGACTTGAAATGATTCATACTGTATATCAGAGTGCGGTCAGACCATACGCGACATTTGCTGTATATAAAGGGCAAGAAGCTGAAACCAGACCCACCACCAATAATTGCTTGAATTTCGAGATAATGTACAGATATAGGTGTCAAATCTTTCTTTTCCTCACAAGTCCTAACGGCAGCCAGCCTCCCGCCCCTCATCCAGCACTGATATTTGAACATTTCAAATTTGATCCTCTCCTCTAACTGAACCAACTGAAAACATTTGTTTCGTGAAGCCACCAGACCTTGGCAGCCAGGACTGCTGAAGGGACAGTGTTCTGTTTCATCACGTCCATCTTCACACTCTGGCTTTAGGTTACAGTGCATGTGATCTTGAAATTTGGAGTAGTGATCCACAGAACAGTTGTATAAACTCCTGGGCAGCCTTTGGGGCCGATCGTTCTTAGAAACAGAGGAGAAATATAACCTGAAATATGATGTCATTGTGCCAGGTCGGAGAACACGAATTTGAACGCGTGAGATATCAAAAACAAACACAGGTAACAAACGATAGATTTGATACTGCTTGTTTGAATCTGACTTTCTGTATACGAATGCCAGTTTATGATACGTATGTATTCCAGTTGAGAAGGTCTGCTGAATGCTGATGAGGACAATACATGACGATGGCACTTGCAGTGTTTCTTCGTGCACCGACCTGAGAGACATCAGCACCGGTAGTATCACAAATCCAGAATACTCTTGAATATATTTCATGACGTAACTTTGGGCTCGTGTGGCCTCGATATTAATTCTTACCTTCGGAGAGTTAATGCTTGTTATCAACATGGAGTTTCTATGCGACTCAACAAACACGTCTTGAATTGAAAGATCACTGCTTTTAATACGGAATGTTTTTGCTCTTTCCTTTAAATAAGTTTCCCAGTACCGAGAACCACACCCATACGCTAACCGTTCAATGCGGACAAGCACAGATCTGCCTTGTTGGACTTGTACGTGCTGCACACAGAAAGATGAGCTACCCTCACACAGCCCGAATACTAGTCCTTGGTGAGCTGCTGTAAACTGTGGTAAACTGTTCTCACAGTCTGACACATTGACCTGCAGGAACATGTGCTGTGTATAGTTCTGGTTCAGGAGATGGTCTACACCTGGACAGATGGCTGTGATGTTCAGCCTACCAGAGATCATGTTGCCCCTTATGTTGTCTGGTCTCCTTGGATCTGAAGTGACCAGAACCCGATCAGTGAAGGATAAAGATACGAATTGGTCAGCATTAAATGTCAGAATTCTCCAGTTCTGCTTTAGATGCCTTACATGGAATTGTGAACAGTTTTGGAAACTAAAGCAGCACAAAAAGGCTGCCCACAGTATAATGCAATCACGGATAATGACGACAACGATACAACACCAATAACATTAAAATACCGATAATGTTGATAATAATAATAATGATGACAAGAATTTTAAATAATTTTGTTTGTTGTTTTGGTAACGGGACACACTATACTGAAAGACGTTAAAGTCTGACCAATATGGAAATAAATACTGAAAGACGTTAAGGTCTGACCAATATGGAAATAAATACTGAAAGACGTTAAGGTCTGACCAATATGGAAATAAAAGCGATAAGCATCTGGAAAAGAAACGTATACACTGTGACGAATATAGTATTAGGTGGGACAACAGCACCAACACCAGCAACACCAGCACCACCACCACCACCACCACCACCAATAATGAAAACAATAATAATAATGATGATAATAGTAGTAATAATAATTATTATGATTACAACAACAACAACAACAACAATAATAATAATAATAATAATAATAATAATAATAATAATAATAATAATAATAATAATGATAACAATAATAACTACAACTACAACTACAAATACCACTACTACTACTACTACTGCTACTACTACTACTACTAAAAATAATAATAATGAGAAAAAGAAGAAGAAGAAGAAGTGTAGTAAATAAAGGATAATGCACAACTGTTGCCTGTAGTCAGCAGGGTAGCAGTCATTCAGATCCATGTAACAGTATCACTCACATTGTCTGGGAATGGTGCAGTCCTTCCAATTATCTGTCTGCAACGCACATTCCTGGTAAATGGACACTGTGGCCAATGCTGTGTCTGGTGCTGTCAATCAGGAAATGAATGGATATATAAAGCTCGGTGCTGAAACCAGCGCCGCGTTACAGGTCCGAGTCCTCGGTTACATTTTAGGCCCCAAACGCTATATTATTAAGAGTACTTCTATAGCGCCTTATCCCGGCCAGAGACCAAGCTATAAGCGCTTTACAATCCGCATCCTCGTTTACACAACAGGCTGCCTACCTGGGTAGGGCCGAGTGAAAAGCTGCCTGCTGGCGCTTCAATCAGTCGTTTCACGTGTCACTCAGTCAATCTCGTTCATTCACACAGCAGCCATCGTGACCAGCAAGGAGTCACGCACAGTGGACGAGACAAGCAAACATACGACACAGAAAGACAGCACACGTGATGTGTTGAACAAGAAAGTTGAATATGAATTTCTGCCGGTGTAGTTGAACAAGATCCCCCAATGAATGGCACTCGTCATTCTTCCTCCCGCCGTGCTGATGATACTGCTATGGTGACTGATACTTTTTATATGATCTCTCTGCTGTGTGTGTGTGTGTGTGTGTGTGTGTGTGTGTGTGTGTGTGTGTGTGTGTGTGTGTGTGTGTGTGTGTGTGTTTCTACAAAGAATAGAATGTGTATCGCAAGGTAGATCGTGACTTCAAATCTCATAATCTTTGTTGTTCCTATGGCCATAATAGCAGTGACAGTTGTCACAAAAAGACATCACTTAACATCAGAACATGTTCCATTCAGCGTATGTACATTTCTGCTTGCTGGAACCTGCAGAATGTCAGTGGTAATATGGCATAGCACTGCACTCTACAAGATGTCTAAATCATACTTCTTCAAACTGTCAAACTTGTGAACGATTAAAATGTTGAACGAAAAGCGAGGGGAAAAGGACCAGACAAAAGGACAAATGATGAAAGACAATTTGTGAAGAAAGCTGAGACATAATTCCACACGAAGAACGAAAATGGAACTAAACAACAGTGACTCATTTACTACCTCACTTGTGAACATAACACAGACATGAACTAAACAACAGTAACTCATTTACTGCACCACTTGTGAACATAACACAGACATGAACTAAACAACAGTGACTCATTTACTGCACCACTTGTGAACATGACACAGACATGAACTAAACAACAGTAACATATTTACTACCCCACCTGTGAACATAACACAGACATGAACTAAACAACAGTAACTCATTTACTGTCCCACCTGTGAACATAACACAGACATGAACTAAACAACAGTAACTCATTTACTGCACCACTTGTGAACATGACACAGACATGAACTAAACAACAATGACTCATTTACTGCCCCACTTGTGAACATGACACAGACATGAACTAAACAACAATGACTCATTTACTGCCCCACTTGTGAACATAACACAGACATGAACTAAACAACAGTAACTCATTTACTACCCCACCTGTGAACATGACACAGACATGAACTAAACAACAGTAACTCATTTACTACCCCACCTGTGAACATAACACAGACATGAACTAAACAACAGTAACTCATTTACTACCCCACCTGTGAACATGACACAGACATGAACTAAACAACAGTAACTCATTTACTACCCCACCTGTGAACATGACACAGACATGAACTAAACAACAGTAACTCATTTACTACCCCACCTGTGAACATGACACAGACATGAACTAAACAACAGTAACTCATTTACTACCCCACCTGTGAACATAACACAGACATGAACTAAACAACAGTAACTCATTTACTACCCCACCTGTGAACATGACACAGACATGAACTA